>ML675620.1:72030925-72093665 GCA_007922155.1 Mesoclemmys tuberculata | reverse complement strand
AGGGAACTGGACTTCTTTAGTCTGCAGAAGAGAAGAGTGAGGGGGGATTTGATAGCAGCCTTTAACTACCTGAAAGGGGGTTCCAGGGAGGGTGGAGCTAGGCTGTTCTCAGTGGTGGCAGATGACAGAACAAGGAGCAGCTGTCTCGAGTTGCAGTGGGGGAGGTCTAGGTTGGACATTAGGACGTTTTTCCCTAGGAGGGTGGTGAAGCACTGGAATGGGTTACCTAGGGAGGGGGTGGAAGCTCTATCCTTAGAGGTTTTTAAGCTGCGGCTTGACCAAGCCCTGGCTGGGATGGTTTAGCTGAGGTTGGTCCTGCTTTGAGCAGGGGGTGGGACTAGACACCTCCTGAGATCCCTTCCGATCTTCATCTTCTAGGAATTTATGCCCATCGCCGTAGCGTTGAGCTGCTAGGTGCGTTTCACATTCTCCGCTGTAAAACTCCTGTTTGAACTCTCTGGAGCGAGCCCTTTAGAAAAGGGATTATCCTCATATGGTGGGGGAAGAGACAACTGGAGCAAAACTGGATGCTCAGGAGCGGTTCAAAGATGCTGTGTGTTTAGGTAACACAGGGTGCAGCCGGGGGAAGGGGGTGTGTGTATGTCAGATTGACCTCACCTGCATCGTTTAGCCTGACCATTTTATATTATATGTGGACCCAATCCTGCTCTCAGTGCACCAGTGTAAATCCGGAGTCACTCTGGAGTCACTCCAAATTCAAAGCCTCTCATGCTGTTTAATAGTGTTTCACACAGCCTATCTAACAAATTGCTTACCAGCCACTAAACCCAACACACAGTGGAGTCAGTAATGATGCTGGGGGCCAGCTGAGTTTACCAGGCCAGAACTGGGTTGCAAAGAACAAACCAACAGGCCCATGATACTGTCTGTTTAGATTGGAAACTGTGGGAAACGGACTGTCTCATTGTGTGTATGTGCAGCACCCCACATGTGGGGCTGTGATCGCCGGGCCCTTCCGTGACAAGATGCCAGCAGCACGTGTCAATGCAGAAGAAAATTAAAGCATGCTGCAGTTCAAACAGTGTTTCTATTGGCCCGGCTTGGGGCCAGACATCCACCCACTCTTGCGTCCTGTGCTGGGGAGAACAGACCTGCTGTCATCCATTCTGCTTGCTCCACAAACGAGCTGTTTAAATATTTTTGCTGGAAGCTGAGTATTTTTGGCCGCATTGTATAAATATTAACGGTAAAGCGCTCTCTTCCCGACTTGGCTTCACATCCTGGCTGTGACCTCCCGGGCTCTCGGCACGTCATACCCATCCGATTTCATCAGCACCAGGGGCTGCAGCATTGCTCTTCATGGGTTTGTCTGCGCCTGCTGGACACGGAGTTGTCCTCTCTGGTTTGAGACAGGCATTGCTTGCGTGTTCGGGCAGGAGACCCCCCAGTTGTGCCTGGGACTGTGTCTACACTAGGGAACTGGACCGCTGCTAACTGAAGTGGTGCGACTGCACTGGGGTAAGCTGGTGCCGCACCAGCCAGACTGCATCAGTTGCAGCTTTGCCCTGTGTCCATACTCTGTGGCTGTGCTGACTTCTGGGTGCCTGGCCCACAGTCCGTCCCCCTCTCCCCAGCAGCAGGGGCTTCTGGGAGATCCTGAAAAGCCTTTGGGGTGCCCAGTGGAATTGGGAGAGTAGAGCTTAAATGCCCATAATCCTCTGGCAAAGGCCCATAATTCCTGTGGGAATTCCCATAAACCCCCAGGAGCTGTCACCATTTCCTAGGCCTTTTCTCATGGTGCGTGCTCAGCACGAGGTTCCCTGCAGAGCAGAGGCGGCTGCTGTTGCAGCTTTGGGAAAGCAATTGCAAGGTGGAGGTGGCGGGATCCCAGAAACAAGTCTGCACCATGTGAGCTACTGGTCTCCCCCTTAGATTCACACAGCACCGAGCAAGCTGCTGTACAGACCAGGCCGTAAACCAGCGAGGCCTAGGACCGGCCTGGCTAGTTTGCAGCCATCTTCCCGTTGTGCCGTTGCCAGGGACAGCTTGGAACTGGGCCTCGGAGTCTGCAGCAGCCTTGGCACCGGCCTGACAGGAGAGGAAAAGCAGACGGGGCGAGAGCGACCTTTCGCAGGGCACTTTCCGATGGAAAAATGTCTGCGCGGCGGGAGCAGGGGCCGAGGGGGATTCACTTGCAAAGGGCGCAGCGGTCGAGGCGGAGGTTAATTTTTCAGCTGGCGTGAGTCACTCGCTGTGGGTGACGGGCGCCTCGAGGCCCCCCACCCCCCCTGCGCTGGTGTCTACATCCTCCTCTCTTAGTCTGGCCAGCAAAGGGTTTCCTGCACCGCCCCCCCATGCAGCCCTCCTCGCCAGCTCCATGGGAACCCCTGGAGGCCTTGCTTTCCCAGCCAGAGGGGGTCGCTGTGGAGCAGGGCGAGATGATCCCGCCCCATCGTGCCCTTCCCTTTCCCACCACGCCTGGCGCCAACCACCTCACCTGCCCCCAGCCTTTTTCAGGCTGGTGCTTTCCGATGCCACGTTCTCTAACGTGAGCGCCGGCGAAATCACAACGCCGTGACCTTGCCGAGACTCTCCTGGGGGCTCTACAAACCACTGCAACCTCACAACAGTCGTCCCCACCAGAGCCTTTTCATTTGGCCCCATTGCACAGATGGGAAAACTGGGCACTGGGAAGGGGGAAGGGATGTGCCCATGGCCCTACAGTGACTCTGTGCCAGAACCCAGACGAGTGCCCAGGCCTTCTGACTGCCACCCTCGTGCTGTAACCACAATATCGTTTTCCACCTCAGGCAGGGTAATCAAATCCGTTTACAAGCCTTGCCTAGCCAGGGCGTGAGCCCAGATCCCGAGACACCATGGGGCGATGTAAAATCCAGGGCTGGATCCAGAGCGGGAGAAGTTTCACAAATTTTGTGTTTCAGCTGAAATTGTCTGTATGTTTCAATGAAACACCAAAAATGGGGGAGCGAAGGGGGGGAGGAAGGGAAATCAATTTGTGGATAATTATTCATGCCTTCTTCAGGACAAAAAGGGGGCAGGTGGCAAAGGGTGAGAATTGAGGGATGAGGGGGAAGAGGCAGAAACAGGAATCAAACATTTGCCAGGGGTCACAGAACTGTGGGGCTCGAAGGGACCTCTAGAAATCACCAAGTCCAGCCTCCCTGCAGCACCAAGCAAACCTAGCCCATCCCTGGAGGGGGTTTGGCCAACCTTTTCCTAAAGGTCTCCAGTTTCGGGGATCCCACAACCTCCCTGGGAAGCCTGTTCCAGAGCTTAACTCCCCTGAGAGTGAGAGAGTTTTCGTAACATCTAACCTAAATCGCCCTTGCTGCAGATTAAGCCTGTTACTGCTTGTCCTATCTTCAGTGGCCACGGAACACAATTGATCTCTGTTCTCCTTCTAACAGCCCGCCACGTAGGAGAAGACTGGTCTCAGGGCCCCTCAGTCTTCTTTGCTGTACACTAACCATGCCCAATTTTTGTAACCTTCCTTTTAGGTCAGGTTTTCTAAATCTTCTGTCATTTTTGTGGCTCGCCTCTGGCCTGTCTCCAGTTTGTCCACATATTTCCAAGTGTGGCGCCCAGAACTGGACACAGTTTGCCAGCTGAGGCTGTCCCAGGGCCGAGGAGAGCCAGCCAACGAGCTCCTGTGTCTTACATACGCCACTCCTCTTAATACCTCCCAGAATGTCATCAGCCTGTTTCGTGGCTGCGTCACATTGTTGACTCACTCGATTTGTGCTCCACGCTTGCCCCCGGATCTGTGTCAACACTAGGCCCGCAACCCAGGTGTTCCCCCGTTTGTAGCTGTGCGCTTGCTTTTTTGCCTTCCCCAGTGCCCTGGTCTTTACAGAATTTCAGCATGTCAATCTTGTTTCCTTGCGCTGAATAACCGAACAAATCCATGAAAATTCTCCCGTGGAAGGGAAAAAAATTTCATTTCTTTCAAAACCAGGTTGTGTCAAGATTTATTTTTTTTGTTTTAAAAGCAGCCCTAATGAAAACAGAGCCGTGCACCGGCCCGGGACGTTGCATAGGCTTCAACCATCTTTACTTTCTTCCCCTGCTGGCACCACGCTTTCTGACAGCTGACAGTCGAGCATAAGGTCTCCTCTCTTTGTCCTGACGGTCTAGATCAGCAGTTTGCAAACTGTGGGTCAGGCCGGGCTTCATCAGCAGATAGGGTCACAGCCTCCAAGGTCCCATTGCACGGGAAGGGAGAAGGGGGGGGAAGCTATTTTGCTCTACCAAACGGCAGCCTCTGTGCGGTGTGACCTCTCACCATACGTGTGGGAGCTCATGCAGTCCAGGGGAGGCCGTTTTGTAGTGAAAGGGCAGCCCTCCATGCGGCTCGACATTGCACGTCCAGTGCAGGTGAGCTGGTGCTGCCATTTTTAAATGGCAACTTTCATTCTGCCTGGGGTAGCGGGAAGCAGCACATCTGAAAATGGGGTCAGGCAGGGGAAATGTTTGGGAACCGCAGGGCTAGATGAATGCACTTCGAAGTCCAAACTATCTAGAGGGGTTTTCTCTCACCACCACACCCCCACCACCAGCAGGGCATAGGGGCCTACATGGATTTAAACAAGGCAGAGCCCTACATCAGATGGAGCACAGCAAGAAACAGCACCAGCGGCTATGCATGGGGAGGCAGGAAGAACAGGAGCCCTTAGCAAATCCCTCGGGTCCGGTTTAATGCCACCCTAGAAGCAGGCGCCCGTTGCCCCAGGTCTTTGGCACATAAGTTGCATGCACCGGGCCTGGCTGAGTGGGCAGGTGGTAATGTGGCCAGCTTGTGGCTGAAGCCTGCAGCGTAGAAAAGCCATGCTACTTGGGCAAGCCAAGGGGTGGATGGCTTTCCGCGCTGGAGCCGGCGCGTGCTATGGAAGCCAAAGGTCCTGGGTTCGATTCCTGCGGCTGAGAGCACGTGGGGGCACGCAGCTTTGGGACAGCTTGGGTGTGCCGCTTTCAGGCCTGAGCCGAGGGGCGGCAGAGCTGGACAAACCCAGGTCAACTTAGGTGAGCCCAATTACAGGGCGCAAGTGGCAGCACAGAGGGCCATGGGCTGCAGAGGCTGATGGGGAAGAGTTGGAGCAGGGAGGGTTTTGGGTCCTGAGCCAGTGCCAGGAATTCAGACTAACACCCCCGGTGCGGAGGCTGATGGATAAGCAGTCAGAGCTGGGAGGAGGGCTTGGAGACCCAGATGCAGGGTCCTGTTGCAATCCAGCAAGGACTGGATTCCTTGCATGGCCACTCCTGGCCCTGGCTCCTACCATGGGCCATGGCTGAGGATGCCCACCAGACAGGGGGGCACACGGCTTGGCTTCCTACTGCCCGGCAGCCCCAGGGACCAGGTGAACCACAGGGAGGATATTCTCCTTTTCCTGGGTTTTGGCCCTAGCGCTGCTGACATCTCATCCCCCCGCCCCCAAACGGGGGCAAATTGGTCTTATGCCTCCACAGCCACCAGATTGCCTTTAAAGGGCAAGGAATTTTCTATTTTGTTTCTTAAAAGCGCCCGCTGTGCTGGCTCACCTCATGCCCTGGGGACGGGTGGGACGCAGCGGGAAAGCTGCTGTCAGACACGGCTGGGGCTAGGCTGACAAATCCATTCCTAACGATGAGGCTGATTGTGGCAGAGTAAATCCTGTCTCTTTGACATCGTCCAGGGCCCAGCCACAGCCCCCTCCTGATCTGCCCCCCCCAGCTCCGCACACACGGGGCCCATCTCTCCCATCCCCTCACTGACTCTTCACCGCCTTTCTTTCTACTCCAGCTGGCTCTTAATATTTCAATTCTTAGTTCAGTGTTTCCAGCTCATTGTCCAAGGCTCAGGCTTCATTCTCGCTCGGTTAAAGTGGAGCAGACCAGCAACATGCCCATGACGCATGGGGATGAACTAGAGAACACCAAGAGAGCAGATCCTGCCTCTAGCATCCATCAGTTGGGGCCAGGAGCCAGCCCTAATGTCAGCACCTTGCTGTCCTGCTAAGGGTGGTCGAGATAACAGCACTTTGTCCTTCCAACGGAGGAGATGGGGAGGGGCTTAGGACATTATTTCCAAGCCCCCCTCTCCCCGTCTTTCAAAACCCAAACAAGCTCCAACCCCCTGATCTTTCCCAGTTTGGTACCCAATGCTCGCCTCCCTCATACCGGCAGTTGATCGCCCCTGATGTCTAGTTTCCCACAACTCCCCTTCGGTATGGTCCCCCGTGTTCGTGAGATTTAAAGAAAAATAAATGTGGTGCCGGGGGGAGAAGCGGAAGGCTATCTGGTAGTAGAGCATTCAGAGACCACATTTTCAAGCTTTTCCCTGTAACTAGGAAGGCTAAAAGGTATGGGTTTCAACGATAGCAGAGATGCTCAAGGTAATAACAGGGTTCTGGTATCTGGGGACTTTAAAGAAAGCTGCAAAGTCACAAGGGTTGTACTAAAGTCACAGGCTTGGGCAACACTGACATTTCTATTACGCCCTTCAGGCCCATGGAGCCGCATGTCCCTGACCTCTGCACTCCATCCAGCTGTTGAAAACCCTTCCAGGTCTCCTACAGGGTAGGGGCGGGTGTGCTTCCTTCTCTCTCCTCCCCAGGGCTGGTCCCACCAACCCTAAGAGCCTGCTGCTCGCAGCTGGAGGAGCATGTCCCAAGCCAGCCAGGGGCCTGGCTGTGCAGCCCCCCCCCCACACCCGACACATCACACCTGCTGGCTGTTTGCACCGAGGTTGTTCCATAGGGCGAGTTTCAGGGGTGCAGCAGTGGGTGAACTGCTGGTTAACGGTGTGACAAGGCAGGAATTGCCACACTCTGCTCTGTTCACACAGACATTCCTCAGCAACGAATAAGGGCAGAAACGCAGCAAAGAGCATTTTTATTCCTGTCTCTTTTCAGCTTTTTCGGTCTCTCCTGATTTGGGCTTGAGTGAGGAGAGGCTGCTAGCGTGCCGGGATTCTGTCTGCGTCACACCCCAGCAGCTGGCTGGACATTGACAGAGATCCCCTACCGCACACACACGGATACAGTTGTCTATTTAACAGCCCTCTTCCTTCCAGGGAGCTGAGCCGAGCAGCAGCAAAGAAGGTCAAAATTACACAAATGGGGCAGGGAGATGATCAACAGCCGCAGGGAATGTGCACCTGGCCACAGTAGCAGGTGCGCCTGATGAAGATGGTAAAGGGCCTGGGGCAGGGATGCTTATCTAAGGTCAGCGATTAGCCCCCAGGTACAGAGGGGGAATTGCAGCACAGAGAGGAGCAGTGGATTGTCTAAGGTCACACGGGGAGTTTGTGACAGAGCAGGGAATTAAACGTGCACTTTCCACACCCCAGGCTAGCCCCCTAACCCTTGGGCCAGCCTTCCCCTCTGCCTCCCGGAGATTAAAGTGAGCTCTGTTCTAGGAACACAATCAAACCCAGGCAGGAGATCTCCTTTCTCTCCTAAGAGATGACTCTAGCTTAGAACATGCACCAAGACAACGCTGCGTCATATTTCCTAGGCCATCTCCCTAACGCCGTTCCACTCAGCTTCTCCTGCCATGCCCAGGCTCACGGCAGCTGAACCCCTGCAAGCTGCTTTTGTCCATCCCTTGAGCTGGGTTTTAATGCATTCCTCAACTCAAGTGGGGAACCCACCCACCTTCCCAGGGCTGCCAGCGGAGCCAGCCTATCCCAGCATTATTTCTTATTCCAAGCCTAAGTGGCTGGCCCTGGCCAAGTTTGCCCCTTGGCCCCCCCTGGCCCCAGGCTGATAAAATCTCAGAAGGAAGGCAGCCCTCCCTGGGATAGCAAGAGAGGGTTAGCTCAGAGCTAAGAGAGGTTCTTTAGGCCATGGCCTTGCTAAAATTCTTCCAGCAGCCCTGCCTGTCCCCACCACCCCCTCTCTAGTCAGAGGTGCCGCCCACCTCCCTTATATTAAGTGGATTAACGAGCCAGTCCAGCACCCATTTAACCCTTTTTTTGCCAGCTCACTCCCTGTGAAAGAGGCTGGCGTGTTAGTCAGAGAATTATAGCACCGTGGATCCTGCCAGCAAATGCCGCTGGCCCGATGGTTTCCCCTAGCACCGTCCCTGGGCTGCAGAACAATTTGCACGTGTCGTGGAAACAGGTCCCTGCCCCATGGGGTTTACAATCTCCCGGCCCAATTCTGCCCTCAGTGACGTCACTGGAAACCAGGGCAGAATTGGGCCTTACGCCATTTGTGTCATGACCATTATCCAGGTTTAAATCGTCTCCTCTGGTTTGTGCTCAGGCTAGTCTTCCGAGAAGCGGCTGGACTCCGAGAGGACTTTCCCGTCCCTGGTCTCAATGGTCTTGATCAGGAGGGGCCTCTTGTGCGAGGAGGTTGGCTCAGGTCCAGGAGGCGTGGGGGCCCTGCCCAGGGAGGGGAACGGCACTCTGGCAGGCAGGGGTCCGGCTGCGTAAGCAAGTCAGGAAGGGGGTGGGGGTTGGGTTTAGAAATCTAATCAAGAAATCAGAAAGGGTTCGGTTTTAGGAAGAGGCTCCTGATTGGTTCCCAAACTGATTCAGAAAACGAGAGGCGGGCAAGCTGGGATTGGCTGGCCAATCAGAGGCAAGGATTTATGCATGCAAAAAATAATCGATGGGCGGAGCTCTGCTGGACACAGCTGCCCTTCCTCAGACAGTCAGGCACCCAAAGGCAGATTGACAGTGGCTAATTTGCATCAGGTCTGTGATTTACATACATTTGCATACAGAGATATATCCCGCTGTGGCTCAGGGACAAATCCAGAGGCCTGGCAATGGAAGCGGCCTCAGTGGATCGGGCAGTTCATGGGCCATCACATCGCTGGAGCAGCCGGTCCCGGGGACAGCCCTCTCCTGACTCACGGCTAGGGAGATTAGGCACCTCAGGACCTAGGAAAAATTTGGCTCCCCCCGTCCCTAGTTCAAGGGATAGTGGTGAATCTTCCCATCCCCACTCTCAGCTGCAGGGGCCAACGTGGCATGCAGGGCTGCTCTCCTGGCTGAGCTTTTCCCAGGCAGGTCTTGGTTCTCCAGCAAAGAGCAGCAGAAACATCCTCCCCTCTGCGGCATCCCCAGAGCCAGCGGCGGGGGGCAGGGCACATGGGCGCTGGCTTGTTCCAAGACATCAAGCCCTGCCCACACAGACTGAAGCTGCAGCGACCTGAGGGCCCTGCTCTCTGAGTGCCAGTTCGTCCTTCGGGTCAAATTTTGGGGACCCCTCCCCATGCCCAGCTGCAGAGCTGGGACCCTGTGATCCAGCCGGGGAGGGGTGTCACAGCCAGATCCCCATTGCACAAGATACCGGGCCCAGCTGGCACCATCTGGTGCCGGGATCTTCATCGTTGGCTCCCCAGCCCCTACAAGATGGGGCCAGTGCAGATGAGCTAAGCGCCTGGGGCCACATTCCACTGCCCACATCCAACCCCTCACAGCAACGGGGCTGCTGCCCCGAGACCCCATTCCACACTGGCCAGGGCCCATGCAGGCCGCTGCGAGGCAGAGAGAAACAGGTCAGACTCCCCCAGTCATCTGGGGCAGCCCCAGAGGGCTGCATCCACTGTGAGACAGAGGCAGGCCAGGGCCGGGGGAAGAGACTCACCCAGCTGGTCCAGGGCACTGATTTGTGGGTTGGAGCCATGGCCGATCATCCTGGGGAAGAGAGAGAGCAGACACAGGACCCCACGTTACGGGGTGCGGTGGGAGGGACAGGCTGGCCTCTCGCTCACCGGAGACCCGGCAGAGACCCACCCCACCTCAATGGGCCCAGGCTGCCCAGAGGGGTGAGATTTGCCCCTAGGCAGCTCGCTCTTGGGGGCAGGATGCGCTGATCCATTTATCGGTGGGGACAATGGGAGGACACCGACTCGTCCAGGGTCCCACACAGTGGGGAGCTCAGCCCGCTAGGCCATGCTGCCTCTAGCTTAGTAAGGATGAATGTGCCCCTTCCGGGGTTTCAAACACCCCCCCTCGCTGCCACCTTCCCAGGTGGCCTCCCACTAGCTTCTTCCAGGGGAGGAGTTTGCTAGCGTCTTGGGTCGCTTCTACCAAGGCAGCCCATGCTTCCAGCTCTGGGTCCCCCCCACCCTCTGAACTGGTGCCCCTCAATCGTGACCCACAGCCCTCTCGCTACCCCAGCCAACGGTGGGAAAACAGGGCTTTGACAAGATCCCCTGGGAGTCCAAGCTGGGTCTCCCCGCCCTGCCCCGCGGCGAGCACTCACCGGCTCTCTTCGCCCTCCAGCAGCTTCCTGTAGGTGGCTATCTCGATGTCCAGGGCCAGCTTGATGTTCATCAGCTCCTGGTACTCACGCACCTTCTGGGCCATGTCCTGCTTAGCCCTCTTCAGCGCCTCCTCCAGCTCCCGGATGGCGTCCCGGGCACTGCGCAGAGCCTGCTCGCCCTGCTCCTCCGCCAGCGTGATGGCGCTCTCCAGGCTGGCTCGCTAGCGCCGGAGTCACAAACAAGGTCACCTTGGTGCGGGGGGGTTGGGGCCCAGGAGGGAGGAGGTGGAGGGGGGGGGGGTTTCCTGGGCTGCCCAAAGCAGAGCATCAAAGGGTGCATTGCACAAAGATGCCATCTGCCTTTGCACCCCCAGAACCTTTTGTATCAACCTTCATTGCCCTTCCCAGGGCAGCCTTGGGGACCAAGGCCGGGGGGATAAATGGACATTTCCCTCAGTGGGATGGAGAAAGAGAACCCAGCTTCCCCATGGCAGTGGCGTTGCAGAAGGGCTCCTGGAAAAAGAGTGCGTCCCCACCCTGCCCTGGGCCGAGCTCCCCTGTCTGGGAGGCGGGCAGCACACGGGGAGGCTCACCTGATTCTTCAAGGCCTCGATGTCCCCGTTGAGCCTCTGGGCATAGCGGCTCAGCTCCGCGATCTCCCCCTTGATGCTTTTCATCTCGTCATTGTGCTTCCGGGCCTGGGTCGCCATGTCATCGAACTGCAGGGGGAGGAGATGGAGGGATTGCCAAGGGCTCGCCTCCGTCGTCTGGTTTCCAGAGCCCCATGCCTGCTCCAGAGAGGCACTGGCAGAGCGCGGGAGGGGGCCAAGGGGCTCACTGGCCCCTGGGAGGCACGTTCGCCCATGGTCACTTTGGAAGCTATGTCTGGAGATCGCCACGGGCTGGAGTGCAAGCCTGGAGGAGCGTGCGCAGAGTTGGCTTGTGCGTTCACCAGGGCCGGGTTCACAAATCAGTGAGCTCATGGTGCACATGGACGTGTGTGAGTCTCCGTGGGGGCGAGGGCCGGCCGGAGCAGCTGGTGGGAGGCAAACCCTGGATGGGGAGGGGTGGGGTGCGGGCGAGTGCCTGGACACAAGGGGAACGGGCAGGCCCTGGAGGACAGGTGGCCCACAGGGGAACACACCCACGTGTGCGAGGCAGTGTGACCAGGCATGCACAAGGCGTGATGCTCACCTTGCGCTTGTACCACTGCTCCGCCTCCTCCCGGCTCTTGGTCGCCATGGCCTGGTACTGATCCTTCACCTCGTCTATGATCTGCCTCATCTCCAGCTGCTGGCCACTGTCCATCTCCACCGTCACCAGCGTGTTCTGGATCTGGGACTGTAGCTCCCGGAGCTCCTGGGGGACAGGAATTCGGGGGGTGGGGCAATGATCGAGGCGGAGAAGTATTGGGATTCCCCTCTGGTCGCACTTCGCATGGACTCCCCCAGACGGCAGAACCCCAGCGCTCCCCGGGAGGGATGGCCAGCAAACTGATGTGGCTGACTCTCTGGATCCCGACGCCAGCTGATCCCCGTCCCACTTCGCTTCCTGTGCTACAGACGTGGCGACAGGCCCCCCGCACTGGCACCCACCTCGTCAAACAGCTGCTTGAGGTAGTTGATTTCGTCGGTGATGCTCTCCAGCTTCGATTCAATATCCACCTTCTGCAGATACAGGTCGTCCAGATCCTGCCGACACGGGAGAGACATGGTTAGGCCCCCTCTCTAGGATACCTCCAAGATACCTAGGTTCTCCCCTTATTTTTCCCCTTTGTGTCTTCATCTTCCACTGGGAAGAGACACCAGAGCTGGGTGAAAGGGATCTGGGCTGAACGTCTCCTCTAACCAGGCAGCAGCCCCGAGACCGGCCTGGCTTTGGCATGTGTCCCAACGTCCGGGAGGGGAATTTGGTCCCAGTGGGCAGGGCATGGACCTGTTGGGCAAGGCTGGTGAAGCAGGGGCTGGCTGGGCAGAGATGGCCCCCAGGGGAAGAGGTGGAGGGTTCTCACCTTCTTCGTCACAACAAATTCGTTCTCCAGGTGGTTCCGCCGGCTGATCTCATCCTCGTACCTGGGGAGAGAGAGGAGACGTGAGGGCAGTGCGGCCGCCTCCATGGGGCCTTCACATAGCGAGTCCAGGACCTGCCCACTGCAGCCTGGGGAGGGATGCTTGGACTCCTGGTCAGAGAGCAGCAAGGCCCAGCAAGGCCCAGCTGACCAGGGACAGGCTCCAGGTTCGAATCCTGGGCATGTCTCTCCATCCACCACAGCCGGGGGAGCTGACATGGAGCCTCTTGAGAGGGTGGATTTAGGAGGAGAATCTGCTGGGATCCTCCAGGATTTATCTGGGGCCGGGGCCGCCAATATCCTGGGTGATGGGGCCAACGGCTCACTGACACGGCCTCTCTTTTGCTCAGTTCCCACCCCACTCCCTCCCGGAGTCCCCCCCCAATTCAGACTGAGACACCTGCTCCTGGACGTGCGCACCTGCTCTTCAGCTCCTCCAGCAACGCCTGCGTGTGGTCCAGCTCCGCCCGCAGCTTGCTCTTGTCCTGGCTCAGCGTCTCGATCTGGTGCTTCAGGTTCTGGCTGGAGAGGGCCACGATCTGCCCGAAGCTGGACTTGTACTGGTCCTTGTCCTTCAGCAGCTTCAGCTGCATCGCCAGCACTTTGTTCTGCTGCTCGAGGTTACGGGCCTGGAGGCAGGGGGAGGAGAGGGTGAGCCCATGGCGACAGGCTAAGCATCACGTGTAAAATCCCCACGCTCCCTGGAACCGAAGAGGTGTGAATCCTGGCCCTGCCCTCCCTGCCCACCTAGATCCACAAGACCTTTCCCATGGCCAGCGTATCCCTCCCTATCATAGATTCCAAGGCCAGAAGGGACCGTGGTGACCATCTGGTCTGACATCCCATCTAACCAAGGCCAGAGACCTGCCCTGAAACCATTCCTACAGCAGAATGGTCTGGAAAACCATCCCTAGCGCGCTGTGAGGAATGGCCATGTGCTGGGTGCCGGCACAGAGCAGGCAGCTTGGAAGGTGTTCCAGAGACACAAGACAGATGTCAAGCAGTGGAGTTGGCTGAAGTTTTTCAGCCAAAAAATTTTTCCAATCTGAAACATTAAAAAAAAACCCAAAAAACCCTAACTTTTCCTGCAGGGAAATGCTGGTTTTTGATTTTTGGATCAAACATGAATGTGTTTCGAATTGACTTTTCGAGTGGAGCCCGTCCTCTTTGCATGTCTCCAATCGTTTGATTTTGATCAGGACACATCCGTATTGTCTGTTGAGGACCCCTAAAAAATTTCAAGTGGTGCTGCAGACTGCTTTGGAAATCTTAGCATCTGCAGCCCCCCAGGGGTCTGTGGACCACAGGTTGAGAACGGCTGGTCTAAGGGATCCAAACCCAGAGATCCCAGCTTCACCACAAGGGGGGGATGCACTGTCTCCAGTTCTTAGAGAGCGTAAACAATGCTTGCAAGCCGGTGCACGCATCCTACCCCTGGGCCAGAGTGGTGACTGCACGGGAAGCAATTATTTTTTGTATTACTGCAATGTGGAGCGAGCCAGCCACGGACCACTGTGTTGGGTGCTGTACAAACACAGAACAAACCAGTGATCTGTCTAAGGCAGAGAGGGAACAACTGGGTACCCAGCTCTGTTAGAGAGAGACCATCCCAAGCATGGCAGGAAGGGGGGTGACAAAAGGAGAGCTCCACCTTGCAGCCCTCTGGTCTAGCCATCTTCTAGGTCACAGACGAGAATCAACCTTTTCTGCATCTGGGTCCCTCCCGAGCCCCAAGAGGATGGCACAGATGCCAGAGCTCCTCCCGTTGGATTCAGCACGCACAGCAGAATAATGGAAGCGCGGCATGCAGAAGCCCTCTGTATCTAAAGGAACGGCTGCTCCGATGGCCCTGCCAGTCCAGCAGACAGAGTCCGGGGCACAAATGTTAGCCGGAATGGGATGACCATTACTCTAGAGTCTGGGGTGTGGATGTTTGTCAGATAAGACCTGCGCTGAGCCCCACCAACTGAATTCACATGGGCCACCACACAGCGATTGGCTGCGAATGACCTGGGCTGGATTTGAGCCAGTGGTTTAGGCTCTGTACCCCGTCATCCGGGCCAGCCCCTCCCCAGCGGGTTCTGTTTCAAACGATCAGGGCTTGCTTGGGTCCAAACAGCTGCAAAAGCTTCTTGTGGAAATTCTTATTTGCATTTAACTTGCGGAATAAAAGAGGAATGAGAAGTCTTTTGTTCTTCTCTGCCATGGGAAGGGATCAGATGGTTGCTTTTAGCCTCCACAGAACTTCCTGGTGGCTTTGTTACCAACTGCCTCCTTTCACGTCTGGCTCGGTGCAGGTGTCCTGCCAGCCTGGTCATTGTTCCGGAGCCCTTTGGGGTGGCTGACATGAACTAGGGTGTCAGTCCTGCCCTGTGGGAGTTTTATTCTTGATGTTGTGTGGGAACAAGAGTGGAGGCGTTCCGAGGCCGATCACGTTTCAAAATCACCTTTTTGCATTCAGTGGTTTTGCATTATTACGTCTTTAGCTACAGTGAGGCATGCAAAGGCTCACAGGTGATCTGCCCAGGACATTTAAAAAGAAAATCAGGCTTGTGCCAGTTTCATTTCTTTATGCTGGATAAAGAAAGCCTAACCCAAAAAACATTGTTTCGTTTTGAGATTTCTGCCCCGCCCCCCGGGTCTTGTTTTTGACCTTGGGAATATCAGGAAGGTCAAATCTGCTCTTCTCTGGTTTTACTGGCAATTCTGTGGGATGTCTCACATGGGGTGTGGCGGGGCATAAATCTTTAACGAAGACTTTCTTTCTCTAACATCTTTGCTAGCCATTGGAGTTAAATAAGCAAACAGAAAATCCAAAGAGAGTTTTAAAACTGCCTGACAATCAGATTAAAAAGAGCCCCTCCCAGTGGCTCAGTTTTCACTCTGGGCTCGTGCGATGTCACTATTTCACTAGCTGCCAGAGCATTGTACCTGAGACAGGAGCTGAATTGCTAATGTGAAAAACCAGAGCAGATTCTTTCAAAAACCCGTCCGTGCCCTTTATCCATCAGGAAGCAGCAAAAAAAAAAAAAAGTGTCAGATCAGTCAGAAGAGCAGAGACCCCAGGTGGGCAGCTGAAGGTCACGCTATTATTAATAAATACAAACGCCCCCGTGGGTGGAGTATATTTGAACAGCTTCATTTCAGGAATCCTTAAGAAAACAATGGCGTCATCTGAGAGGCTGTGTATCCAACCCGGGAGTTGGATCGGAGTGGGTGTGTCAGACCGGCAGAAAGAGGAACAGAAGAATCCAAGAGCCAGAGAGAAAGCCGAATGCAACAAACCGAGGGCTCTGGAATTAATATTTGGATAGTGGTCTTTGCGTAGCTGACGCTCAGATATACTAGGGAAAAGTCAAGTGCAATATTCAAGAGTGAGTAACTGGGAACCTGCCCCTTCCCATTGAATTTTGCTGATTGGAGCAGTCAGCTACATCCCAGGTTAACACAGCCCTGAACACAGCGCAGTGAGCGGAACTCTAGGTCGGATTCTCGTTGGTCGTCACATTTTCTGACCCATATCTAAAATAACAATAGTGGTCCTGATCCTGCAGATGGATCCATGTGGGTGACAGTTATGCCAGGCAGAGTCCCATAGGGCTGAGGAAGGTACACTTTACCAGGGCCCAGAGGCCCTGGGGCGGCGTGGCCCAGGTTGCAGCCCCCATGGTTATGTGTGTAGGAGGGGGCCCGTGGTACAAGTTTGTACTGGGCCTGAAAAAGTTATGCTTGGACCCTGAGGCCACGGAACGAAGACTCAGGCCGTGCCTCGCCGGGAAAGCGGTTTAATTTTTTAGGTGTGACTCAGATAAGGAATTCTGCCCTTCGAAATATTCGAGAGATTAATAAAACTACCGGGGCTACAACACGGGTGCGGGCGACGTTGGAAATCTTTCCAGAGCTGATCTGGTTATTGAAAGCTTTGAGTGTGGCAGGTGGCTGGCATGCGACGCCAATCCTAATCGGCTGGGATTGCCCGTGTCTGAACAGGCCTGCCCATTTTTCAAAGTTATCTTTCTAGGCAAATTATCCAGCACTGGCAGGACCTGACCCAGAGCCCCCTGACGTGACTGGGAGCTGTCGGAGTGTGTGCACGGGAATCCGCTCCCGTCTAATAAAAGCAATAGTTTTTAAATAAACTATTTAAAAAATTGGTAATTTGGCGGAATTTCAGTAAGAAATTGTGCAGAATTTGCAAGAACATGGAATTTTTGAATTCATGATTTTAAAACAAAACATTGCTTATTCGGCCTAATAAGAGTAAGAAGTTATGAATGTTACGAAAAAAGGACATTTATCTGTAATTGAGTTTTGAAAAAAAAAATTGGTAAGTTTGCCAAATTTCAGTCAGACATTATTTAGATTTTTCAAAATCATAGTTTTAAATAAAAGCAATCAGCTCTGGCTAGGGGAGGAAGGAGAAGTAGTCACATTACCCCAGCATCTCCCCCCACCCCGCATATCTCCTCCACCAGCTGCTTAGCTGTTGAACACTTCACATTTCTGCCCTTCCCACAACGTCCCCAAATCAGCTGGGACACAACCGAGGAGACACGGGAGGGACGCTCGGCTAGAGGCTGCAATTCGGATCGACGCTGCGTCTACACGGCATTGCAAGGCAGGGAGGCCGGGGGGATCTCCCCCCTAAGCCTTCCCCCAAGCCTGCGCTTTTAGCGTCTCCCGGTGTACAACGGCCGATGGCCCCACGGCAGACCAGGGCTGGGCCCCGGGCGGGCTGGAAGGACGGAGGGGGGCCGGGGCCGGGGCGGACTCGAGTCAGGACCCGCGGAGTGTGGACGGGGCTGCGGGCAGACGGGCTCCAGCCCGGCCGGGCTCCCGGGGCGGCGGAGCCCCTTCCCCGCCTCACCTTGTCGATGAAGGAGGCGAACTGGTCGTTCAGCCCCTTGATCTGCTCCTTCTCGGCCGCGCGGACCTGCTGCAGCGCCGGGTCGATCTCCAGGCGGGGCAGCGAGGCGAGCAGGAACGGGGCGGAGAGGGCGCCGGGGCCGAGGCGGCTCAGGCTGGGGGAGCCGCGCAGCCCCGGCTGGAAGCCCGAGGCCGAGCCGGGCCGGTACAGGGAGCCCTGCGAGCGGCTGCTGAAGCCGAGCGGCCCGGGGCGCGGGTAGGTGCTCATCGCGGAGGGCGACAGAGCTGGGGGGCCCCCGCCCGCGCCTAATAACGGGGGGACATTAGCCTAGCCCCGCCCCGGGCTTGTCATCAGCATAGCCCCGCCCCGGCGCACCTGCGACCCCTACCTGTCCCCATCTTCATTAGCATAGCCCCCGCCCCTGCCCACCTGGGCGCACCTGCGGCCCCTACCTGTCCCCCTCATTAGCATAGCCCCGCCCCTGCCCACCTGGGCGCACCTGAGGCCCCTACCTGTCCCCCTCATTAGCATAGCCCCGCCCCTGCCCGGGGCTCGCGAATCTCCCCCTTGCCCGGGCGGCGCCCTCCATTGGCCGGCTGCTACCTGGGCATGCAAATGAGGCCCGCCCTCCTGAATAATGCAGCGGCCCCGGCAGATATAACGGCCCGCGGGCCCCCGCCGGCCCCAGCCCCGCAGCTGCAGCATGTCCCGCGCCAGCAGCGGCCCCCCGGCCCGCGCGCGGCCCAGCTTCTCGGGCGGCAGCATGCACGGCGGCGCGGGCGGCTCGGAGCCGCGCATCTCGCTGCCCGGCCTGCGGGTCGGGCTGGACGCGCTGCGGCCGGCGCTGCTCCGCATGCAGCAGGGCAGCCAGCAGGAGGCGCTGCAGGGGCTGAACGAGCGCCTGGCCGGCTACCTGCAGCGGGTGCGGGGGCTGGAGGCGGCCAACCGGGAGCTGGAGGAGGAGATCGCCCAGGTGCGGGCCCGCCGGGGGGCCAGCCAGCGGGACTGGGAGGCCTGCGAGCGGCCCCTGGGGGAGCTGCGCAAGCAGGTAGGGGCAGGGGGGCGTCCAGCGGGAGCTGGGGGGCTAGCTGGGTCTGTTGGGGGGCAGGCGGGAGGCTGAGCTGCTAGAGCCGGGGGGGGGCGCTGATGGGGCCATGTTAGAAACAAGGCAGAAGGGTCTGTTTTCTTATTGCCCCCCACCCATTGGGTGCCCAGGGGCTGTGGGGGTGTTATAACAGCTGCCCTCCTAGGGTGCAGCTCTTTGTCCCCTCCCCAGGTGAGAGAGGAGCCTGGGTGGAGAGATCTCAGGGTGCCAGGGGACAGGCAGCTCTGAAAGGCGGGACAGACAGACAGACGCGCGCTCACGCGGGATGCCTGCCAGACCAGGGGGTCGATTGCTGGAGAAGTGCCACTGGCTGCAGCTGGCCAGCACTGGTTTGCTGTAATCCCCGCTAAACGCTGGAGGCGTGTGCTGGAGCCTGGCCCTTTAGGTCAAACGTAGCAGGGGGCCAGGAACCACAAACTCCGAAAGTGGCTTGTTCCCCACTGCCAAGCTCTACGGCCGCAGACCCTGCCCCCAGGAGCTCGCGATTTCTTCTTTTAGTAGGACCGTGGCAGGCCTCACCTCGCCCTGGACAGTGAGACCCCGGGAAGAGGTAGAGCCCTGAACCAACGATACCGCCCCTTACAGCTCCGTTCTCCCTCGCCCTGCTGCCCTGGGCCACGAGGGGAAGTTGCTGGGGGAGGTGAGTGGGGTTACGCAGAGGCTTGACCTTTTCAGACAGGGCTGATAATCAGGCCCCTTCGCGGTGTAGCAAATTACACGCCTAAAACAGCCATTCTGAAAATGTGGTGCTCGGGGACTGGTCCGGCAGGACCCTCCCGCCCTGAAGCTGCTTCATCCATCACTCAGCGAGGCTCTCCAGGTTTGCAAATCTTCAGCGGGTCCCCTGCTGTCTAATCCCACCTGTTTCCAAATCAGCCAGGCAGGGGAGAGAATTAAGTGCCTGCAGAGAGTCGCTGGGCTTCTGGACTTGCTGAAATGAAGTCCCTCGTTCTCCGGAAACTGACTGTACCTGTTCAACACGGCTGTCCTGGGCTTGGCCAGATGTCCCCCAGCACGGCCTTCCTGGCCTAGCCCTGGTTCTCATCCCCCTCCCACCTTGGGTTTGGCACTCTCTTGGGGCTGCTGGTTAAACAATCTCTTCTGCGGAAGCTGCCAAACAAAAGTGTTTGTTTTTTCTCTCTCCACTATTAGCCTTCTGAGAGTAAACAAAGGCGCATAGATCTGGATTCCCTTTCTCTGCGTAGATCTTGTCATCTGTCCAAACAGTAGGAACAAGGATCCGGAGACACCCTCTGGGTTTAAGCAGAATCAAGCTGAATACAGGGTCACTGTGACTTTCGTCTCTGAATATAGATTCAAAAATTCTACAGCCAGAAGAGGACCATTGTGACCATCTAGTCTGACCCCCCTCCCTGCATAGCAGAGTTGACCCAAAATAATTCCTAGAGCAGATCTTCTGAAAAAACACCCACTCTTGATTTAAAAATTCAGTGGACAATCCCACCCATGCATCTGATGAAGTGGGCTGCAGCCCACGAAAGCTTATGCCTGCAGAAATGTTAGTCTTTAAAGTGCTGCGGGACTCTCATAGTTAATCCCACCCTAACCACTGGAACCATTTCCCCTAGGTCGGTTACTTTCACTTTTACAAATTTATGCCTTCTTTCCAGTCTGAATTGGTCTCGCTTCAGCTTTCAGCCATTGGATTGTCTCCTTTGTTCTAGAAGAGAAAGTGCCTATTAGTTAATATTTGTTCCCTGTGTCGGTACTTATAGATTATAGCCACGTCATCCCTTCACCTTCTGTTTAAGGTGAATAGATGGAGCTCCTTAAATTGGCCGTTGTAAGGCATGTTGGCTAATCCTTTAATTGTTCTCACGGCTTGTCTTTCGACTCTCCAATTTATCAACATCCTTCTTGAGAGCAGACTTCTTTCCCACAAGACAGCTAGTCTAGGCTTCCAGAAGCGCTGGGGATTCCAGGATATATGAGAGAGAGAGAGAGAGCGCCTTCCTACTAGTGGTTATTAAATATTTAAGAACCTAAAATAGCCAGATTGGATCAGAGCAATGGTCCACCTTGTGCAGGTTCCTGTCTCTGATAGTAGCCCGTGCCAGATGCTTCCGAGGGGGGGAAACAGGGCAATTACTAAGTGATCCATTCCCTGTTGTCCAGTCCCACTTTCTGGCAGCCAGAGGTTTAGGGACACCCACAACATCCCTGACCATGATGGCTATTAGCCATTGCTGGACCTATCCTCCAGGAACTTCTCAGTCTGTTTTGAACGCAGTTATACATTTGGCCTTTACAACGTCCCCAGGCAAGGAGTTCCCCAGGTTGGCTGTGCCTTGTGTGAAGAAATACTTCCTTTTCTTTATTTTACACCTGTGGCCTGTTCATTTCATTGGGTGATCCCCCTTTGTGTGTTGTATTATGGGGTAAATAACACTTCCTCCTTCACTTTCTCCACATCATTTAGGATTTTATAGACCTCTATCCTATTCCCCCTCTGAGTTGTCTCAGTTCTAAGATGAATGGTCCCTGTCTTCTTAATCTCTCATCCTACAGAAGCTGTTCCATGTCCCATATCATTTTTGTTGCCCTCTTCTGTACTCCACCCCATTCCAATATGTGGTTTTTAAATCAGGTGACCAGAACTGTATGCAGTATTCAAGGTGTGGGCATAGCAAAGATTTATATGGTAGCAGTATGACACTTTCTACATTACTATTGATCCCATTCCTAATTGTTTCTACCGTCACTTTTTTTGACTGGTGTCGCACACTGGGCAGATGTTCTCACAGAACCATCCGCAATGACCCTTTCTTGAGTGGTAACAGCTAATTTAGACCCCGCTGTTTTGTCTGTATAGTTGGGATTGTTTTTATGTGCCATACCTTTACATTTCTCAACATTGACTTTCATCTAACATTTTGTTGTCCAGTTTTGAGAGACCCGTTGCTAACTCTCAGCCATCAGCTTCAGCTTGATTCATTTTGTATCGTCTGCAAACGTCATCACCTCACTGTTTACCCCTTTCTTCCAGCTCATTTATGTGTGTGGGACAGCACTGATCCTTGGAGGACCTTGTTAATTTACCTCTTTCCACTGTGAAAATTGACCATTTATTCCTTCTGTCTCCAGTCTTTTAACCAGTTACTGATCCATGAGAGACCGTCCCTCTTATCCTAGGACTGCTTTACTTAAGAGCCTTTGAGGGACCTTGTCAAAGGCTTTCTGAAAGGCCAAGTACACTAGAGGCACTGGATCACCCTGGGCCATGTTTGTTTGACTCCCTCAAAGAATTATGGATTGGTGAGGCAAGATTTCCCTTTACAAAAGCCAGGTTGACTCTTCCCCCACATAGCGTGGTCATCTGTGTCTGAAAATCTGTTCTTTATCATACTTTCAACCACTATGCCTGGTACTGGAGTTAGGCTCACTGACCTGCAATTGCCAGGATCGTCCCTGGAGGCTTTTTAAAAGAAATCGGCGTTACATTAGCTATCTGCTTGTCATCTGGCCCAGAGGCTGATTTAAGCGAGAGGTTACACGCCACAGTTAGTAGTTCTGCAACCTCACGTGTGAGTTCCTTCAGCCCTCTTGGTGCTCAGCATTTCACGGCACTTCTTGCAAGGCTGAGCCTGTTGGCCGGGGTGTCCAACGCCCATTCCAGTTTACTGCTGTTGGGAATACGAGAGCGAATGCCCTGGGGACAGCTGGTAGGGGTGGCTTTTTTTTTTTTTTTTAAACCTAGCAAACGATTAGCAAAAGATGAATTATCTCCACCTGCAGGAGGCAGGGTTGGCTCACTTTAAATGTCTAATGACTGATCAAGAAGGGCCACACTGTTCAAGCTTATGTTAAAAGTAAAGGGCCCAGGTAGGATTTTCAACAGCACTAGAGAGACTGAGGCATGTGGAGCCCAGGGGTTTGGATGGCAAAGGCCCTTAGGCGCATTTGAAAATCTCCCCCTGAAATAGAAGCAGCAGCCGCTGCCTTCAGCGTGCTGCGTGCTCAGCTGCTCAAAGTCAGAGCATGGATGCAGCTGCCCTACTTGAGGGCCCCCTGAGCCTTGCCTGGCAGGGAGATACCTCGGTTACTGTGTCTTACATCAGACTCCTCCATCAGTGTCGTACAGAATCCAGGGGCTGCCTCCTATAGAACTAAGCTTGCACTCGCGGTGCTGTCTTCCACCTCAATGGGGCATGATCCTGAGCCCCCTGGAGACAGACACCATCCTGGGGGAACAAAAGTCTGCCCCATCGTGTGCTCTGCAGGACCCGGGCCTTAAACTGGACATGGGATCACCTTCACCCCAAAGCAGATGTATTTCAGGGGTAGGGAAACACTGCAGCTCTCTCATGCTTCACTATCCTCTGCTTCTGCCAACTTGGGGAGTGGGGTAACCTTGCAAGGGGTCTGAATGGGGATGGCTGGAAAGGTGGTGTGAAGTGCAGCAGCTTGCTTGTGACGTTTAGAACTCCTTTTGGAAAGAAGCATCGATCCCTTGCCCAGGGAAGACCCAGGGAAGGCTTCTATGGACTCGAATGAGCAGGAAGCAGCTTATTTCCAGGTGCCTCCATGGAAATGCCACTGCTAGCAGCTGGATTGTCTGTTAAATTCTCCTTCCTAGAACGTGCCTCTTCACTCCCTGTCAATGCTACTGGGGTCCAGAGAAGAGAGACCCTCTGTCCTGGATCCTCTCTTCTCCCATCCTCCCTCCAGGCTGTAAAGTACAGCTTCTCCCCAGGCTAATGCAGCCACCTGCCCTTGGTTTGACTTTGCTGTAACGCCAGCTGGTGACTCAGAGCCCATTGAGGCTGGGAAGGAAACAAACTCCTTGTTTTTGTTTTGCAAATGTGCCGATTTCTGAAACATGAAGCCAGGGGCAGGTTCCAGCTCTTACCTTGTTTCGGGAGGCTCTAAGCTGAAGACGGGCTTGGGCTGAGATAAGGGCACTGCAGGGATGCGGGTGTAGGGATAAGGACCTGTACAGTCATGGCACAGAGTGACAGCAAGGCCAGGCGGACAGAGGGAAAGTCAGGCTAAGAGTCGGAAGGATGGTCCACTGGTTCAGGCCTGGGATATGGGCTTGCCCTACCTTAGTGGGGAGTAGGTTTATGAAGGTAAATGGACTGGGAAGTGCTCAGCTGCCAGTAACCAGGGATTGTACAAGCACACCACAGTTACTGTCGTGGGGCGATTGATTAGATGGCTCACACTTGCTTCTGGGGGAGAGAACTGAGGGCAAATGTAAGGAATGGGAACGTAGCGGATGGGCAGGGTGACCGGGAATGAGACAAGGGTTTGCCAGGGAGGCTGCCTGCGCACAAAAAGGGAGGCCTGGGTTTTGAATGGATATTTAAAAAGAGTGAGGAGGTCTAGAGGGAAATATCATATGTGCATCCTTCAACTGTGGGCGGCACTGGATGCCAGTGGGATGGATGCCATGTAGGAATCGAGGCAAGTACGTGCATGGGGAATGCGGTAGGTCTGGGCATGGGACAGGCTTGTGGAGGTAGGGGAACAAAGACTTAGTGTAGATCTGTCAGACTAGATCTAATCACCCTTTTGGGCCTTAAATCGAGGCTAGGGGCCTGTTCCCATTCGAAGAGCTTCGCGTTCTACTGATCTCTGCACACCCATGCGAGCAGAAGGATGGGCACAGAGATATGGGGCTTGACTTGAGAGATGTTGAGTCCCGACAGCTCTCTCTGATGTCAGTAGGGGTGTTATAAAACTGCCCTTAAGTAACGTAAGAGCCCAGAGAGAATCTGCGCAGAGCTGAAGCTAGGAACGCAGAAGTTTTGCCCATCGCTCTGTGGAGAGGGGTGGGCAAACAGATCCTTTGCTGCGGCTGCCCCACCTGAAGTCCCTTGCATCTCTTGCAGGTGGAGGACCTCAACATGGACAATGCCAAGCTGCTGCTGCAAATCGATAATGCCAGGCTGGCAGCCGACGACTTCAAGGTCAAGTAGGTGGACTCACTTGCACGCCTACTAGTGTGGCAGCCATCCTGGGCGAGCACACTTGAACTGTGTGGAGAGAGGAAGCTGGGAAAGAGACACGCTGTAAAGTACAGCTTCCCCCTGGGCCAGTACAGCCACCTACCCTTGAGGAAATAGACATGCTCAACCACTGCACATCTATAGCAATCCCCAGGGCTGCCAGATTTCTCAGAGCAAATGGAGCACTGAGTTTGGTTTTGCAACAAGAAGTGCTTTTCCCCAGCATTAAAAAGCCCATGCAGAGGAGAGAGGGTTGACGTCAAAAGTTGCAGGCTTGATGCAGAAGTTACTAGGTGGAAGTTTCTGGCCTGTGCTATGCAGGAGGTCAGGCTAGATAATCAATGGTCTCTTTGGGCCTTAAAATCTCAGATGCCTAATTCAGAGCCACACATTTCTCCCCTGGAGCAGCCCCACATAGCTGAACACCAAGTACATCTCCACTTCTACTCCTAGGGTCAAGCTGAAACCCATGGCCCCTTGCCCCACGTGACTGGTGCAAAGCATCAGTGGTTTAGCAGGGCAGAAGTGGATTCCAGCTACAACACAGGGCAGAGGCCCTGGCTTCCCTTGCTGGTCTCCCCAAGGCCTTTTCCCGTGACCAGCTGTTCAACTGGGGGAGGAAACAGAAGCAAGCCCCTGAATTATGGTTGCCCCCCTGGGGTGAGAGGGCATTTCCAATGGGGCACAGCTCCAGAGAGGAGCTCCTTCCAGGCCAGACTGCCCCCTGCCACATGGCGGTGCAGGATGGGTGCCCAGCATCTGTCCAGGATGCTGACCCAAGAGTTTGCTCACACCGATGGTCCGAATGTCATCTCCACCAGCTTCAAGCTGTGGGGGTGCTGGGCCCCTGTAGCGCCCGCTGTCCTGGCACAACTAGACCCTTTCCTACACTCATCCTTGCCTCCCCTGCCCTCTGTGGCCACATGTGTTAAAGGGCAAAGCCTTTCTACACACGATCTGCTGGTCTTCGGGTTGGCTTTGGGCCTTCCCCTCCACCCTTCTTGGTGGGTGGGATGGATCCACGTCCAGCTGCCTTTAACAGAGCAACTTGCTGAGTTCGAAGGCTCTTCTTGCCCCCGGGGGCAGCTCCCTCCCCTGCCTGTTAAGTAGGCTGGTGATTTCCAGACTACTGGCCCCATTGGTGCTTTGAAGGAGTCTGTCCGCCTTTTGTGGTGCCCTTCACCATGAAGTCTGGGCACATAGGAGTCCGCAAGCTCCCACAATGCTCACACCTGGCTGGGTTAATTTTCCTTTCCTGGCTCCAAGACCACTTCCTGCAGAAAATGGAGCTGGCGCTTGGCAATGCAATCTGTCTGAGACGTCCCTCTCCCTTCGCGGCCGGTGTTGCTCCTCCCTTTGGCAGGGTCTGATCTCCCACCTCTCCCGCAGGCTGGAGGCAGAGCAGGCCATGTGCGACAGCGTGCAGAAGGACACCCAGGGCCTGCGCAAGATCATGGAGGAAACCAACTTCCTGCGCATGAAGCTGGAGGCAGAGCTGGAGGCGCTCAAGGAAGAGCTCGCCCACCTGCGCAAGAGCCATGAGGAGGTAACGGCCGGGCAGGAGCCATTCGGGCTGGGAGGTGACTGCTGGAGCCATGGAAGAAGAGGGAAGGTGTGGGAGTGGAATTAGCTTGGCTGCACTTTGAATGGGGTGATGGTGCCAGGGAGGAACTTGGGGAGGCAGGGAGGGTGGGACCTTTGCTGGGCCACAAGCTGCTAACACCCCCCTGCCTTTTCTGTAGGAAGCGGAGGCCCTCAGGGTGCTGATTGCAAAATCCGACGTGACGGTGGAGGTGGATAACCCAAGGAAGCAGGATCTGACTGAGAGCATCGCCCAGATCCGGAGCCAGTACGAGAAAGTGGCTGAGCAGAACCGGGCCGAGGCCGAGAGCTGGTACAAGGATAAGGTGAGGATAGAGACAAGGAGAGTGGCTGCAGCATTGCGCTGTGACAATCTCCGACGTAACCAGCATGTCCCTCTTTTCTCCTAGTTCGACTCCATGTCCCAGGAAGCGAACATGAACACCCATGCGCTGGAGGAAGCCAAGAATGAGCTGGCCGAGCTGCGCCGGCAGCTTCAGAGCCTGGAGCTCGAATACCAGAGCCTCCAGAAAATGGTGAGGGAGACCCTGCTTTCCCCCATCGCTGGTGCTGGCCGCGTCCTGCTTCCCTGGCAGGGCAATGGTTTCGTGCTTCAGGATGAGGAAGCTGGGATTTGAGATTTTGCAGTGGGAGAGTCACCCAAGCCCCTCTCCTAGCTGGGGCAGGGCTCTTCTCTACCTAAGTGAGCCCTTTTCCTTAGGAAAGGAGTGAGGTTTTCACTTTTTGCCCCTCTCCTTAAGCCGTGCAGGGAGCCAGGTTGAGCGGGGTCTGTTACATGCTCCAGAAGGGTCTCTTCCTCTTGAGTCCTTGTGGGCCTGACCTGAACCCAACTCTCTGGTTACAGCCCCTCTAAACCTTAGCAAGAGCCACATCCTTGCCCAGAAAGGCTGTAACCCGCAGGCGCTGTGAGTGCTTCCTGATGCCAGCTACACCATCAAAGGCCGAGAGGCTCACCACGTCCCGCTTCATTGGGGATGCAGGCTTCAAAAAAAAGCTGCCTCTAATTCTCACTCTACTGGACAGACTTCCCGCTAACGGCTCTGGTGCTACCCTCATCCCTTCCACGGAAGGAGGCCGGTAAACGAAGTGCCTGGATCAGGGGGTGGTCCGACTCCCGATCTGAGCATTAGCTGCAAGTGAAGGAAAAGTGCCTTAGGCTGGCGGGAGGCACATCTGGGCTGCCTTGTCTTAGAACGGGGGGGAGTGGGGGGGTACATTGGTCTCTTCTAGCTCCCCCTATTGCTCTGTGGATCAGCATCCGGGAACCCGTCACTGGCCCATAGGGGGCAGGCGCCCGTGTCCCAGGCTGTCAGGTAATTTGCTCTGGGCCCTGCTCCTCTCCAGGTGAACACACTGGAGAACACCCTGAAGAACACAGAAGACCACTACAACGAGCAGCTGGGCAACCTCAATCGCATCGTTGCCAAGCTGCAGGAGGAGCTGGCTGCCTGCCGGGCTGACCTGGAGCGCCAGGCCCGGGACTACGAAGACCTGCTGGACCTGAAGACCAAGCTGGAGACTGAGATCAATCACTACCGCCAGCTGATCGAGGGAGTGACCGACAGGTGACTGCGTGGGGCCACAAACACGCCGTGCGTCGCTCTCCCCCATCCGGCTGGCTTTGGGGCTCCGATGCCACCGAATGTCAGATGCTCTGCTCCCCTTCCGGCACCGGGTACCTTTCCTCCTGCTCAGGGCTGATGGATTCAATTCCAGACACCCGAGTCCCCTTGCATTGTGCTTTATCCTTCCCCTCACTAGATGCAGGATGAAATCAGCACTAGGACTGGGGTGTGCTCTCTCATCTGCCGGCACTGCCCTGGTGGGGCTTAATTTACCTGCTTTTCGGGGAGGGGGAAGGGATAGGAAAAGATAGCTCTGTGCCCTTAACGAGGAGACGGGTTCCATCCTTGGACCAGGATTCTACCCTCCTGTGGCTGGGGGAAAGGTGTTGATAGGAGGTGGAGCCCGGTGTTTGTAGCCCATGGCTTTGCAAGCCCCAGTTGCCAGGCAAGGACTGTGTTCATAGCAGCTGCTATGAAGAGAGGAAGCAGCAAAAGACATGCAAATCCCATGCTCACTGTGGCTGCAGGTGCCCAGGGAGAGGTGCCCCCGTAAGCAAATCACCCCACAGGAGGGCTAGTGGTCACACAAACGCGGCCATGTTTTGTGTTTGCAGAGAGGAGTTGCTGAATGCAGCCAAAGTGGGTAAGTGACCTTGTGTGGTGCCACTAGCGTAGAGGTGCTGGCTAGTTCGAGAGCACCCTGCTTCGCTGTAGATGTCTGACCCCCTCACCCCCTGCCCCTGGATCAACCTGCTTGCAAGCTTCCTGTGGTGCTGATCACTGTACCAACGCCCAGCTCCTGTCGGTCTTGCTGCTGTTTTCCTACAAGTGCTACCAGGTCCCTCAGCCGTGGTCTCCTGTCCTGTTGCAAAGTACAGGCCTGGCATGTTCTGAGCAGAACCACTGCACATCCGGATCCAGAAAACATGGCAGAGGAGGGGTGTTCCCACTGCATGGGGGTGCCCCAAAGTAGGCATGCTAGAGTGGGAGATGAAAGCAGACGGGCTCAGTTCTGCTATCTAAGAGCATTGCAGAAGCGCACCTTAAAGCATTGGCCTGTTGGGCTAACAGCGACTGCTTCTACTAGCCTGATGAGGCCTCACGGACCCGCTTTCCTTCCAGCAGTATCACCCTGCACTGAGCTAACCAGCCTTTTAGTGTCTGCACCAAGACAAGCTGCTTCCAGAGTGGCTGGGCAACTCCCACTGTTCCACATCAGCCCCTGGCACTTCTTCAACCTTTCCCTTGCACGATCCCCCTGCCTCTACAGCACAGATCTGAGCGTAGGGCAGCCGCAAGCCTCTGGGACCCCTCTAATGACCTTTTCCCTTCTCCGACAGGCTCCAGGAGGCAGACGATTAAGAAAGTGGTGGTCACCACCCAGGAGATTGTGGATGGGAAAGTGATAACACAACGATCTGAGGAAGTCATTCAGTAACGAGGCAGATCCAGATCGACCACGGCAGCATTTAGAGCTGGGTGTAGTCTGCTTTCGCAAACCAGGGGTGGGGGCTGCATTGTCTTCTGTAGAGGTCTGTGCTCTACTGGGAGTGGGAGGCTGCTGAATAAAGATCTTCCGAGAACCCAGAAATGGCTCCTGTTACCTCTGCTTTGTCTGCACATCAGGGGCTGAGCTGTGGCGTTTAAGGATCCCCACCGTCATGTTGCGGAGGGGTTTCTTACCAGAACAAGATATCCCCTGGGGTCCTCAGTAGTACATGCCCACAGCATAATCCTTGCTGCATTATCCTACTCCGTGGGCTGGGGGTGTTCAATAAGTGCATCCTTTATTTGGCCAGACAGTGAAAGGCCCCCCCCCCCCGCAGACTGAAAAGTGAAGGAGGTATTGTGGGGCTTTCCCTGGCCTGCCCCATACAATCAGCAGCATGAATTCACACAGGATCTGAGGGGAAGGCACAGCACGTGTGATAAAACAGCTCCAGACTGTTTCAAGCTCTGCCCTTCCCCTGAGCTGGCACTTAACAAATGCTGCTGGCTTTGATGCCCTATTTGCATAGGCTGCTCCCACAGTACTGTGCATGGGGTCTTCTTCCTGGCTATGCAAAACAGCCTTCCTCTGCTGTTACCACAGCACCCAGGAGCCCTGGCCCAGAACCAAACCCCCCTGTGCTAAGGGCTGTAACATACAGGCTACTGACCAGGTCAACCTTAACAGGAGAGGCTTATACACCTAGATGCTATTCAAAGGAACTGAGCGAGAACTGCTATGTGACATAAGGCCTATGTCCAGCACCGCTGCACGCTGTCTCCTGTAGACAGCATTAGGGTTTGATCTCTCAGTACTGGCCCAATCTTGACCTCCAACCAAATCCATTACCTGTGTGGGATTGGGAGGGAAGTAGCCAGAATGATAAGCAGGGGTTTAGGGTGATCCAAGGCACAGTGCAGAGAGATGGTGTGAAGTAACACAAAGCCACTAGACTGCCACAAGTAACCTCACCTGGCCTTGTCTGCCTCCCTATTACTTCACTGGCTGATCTTAATCGAGTTTCTTAAAATGGAATTTCCTAGGTTTTTTTTAAAAGCAATGATGGTAGAGATGTTCTCAGATATGCACCTGGCTGCTTGGCAACAGAGAAACACACCAATTGAGGAGTCCTGCCCTCAATTCTACACTTTTCCAGGTCATGATGAGGTCACAGCTCTCTTTCAATTGTCCAGCACAGAGCACACTAACACTTTTCACACATCAGGCAATTTTCACAAGAGCAGAGACCCCTACACAACATAACAATATCCCCCCATAGCAGTTAAAGTTTCAGCTCAAATTGCAGAGGCACCCCAGCTGATGAAGGATCACATTTCATATTACCATGGAGAAAATATTTTCACCTGTTTTTCAGACAAAACCCATCTTTGCTTCATGTGTGGAAAATGTTCCCCCCAGGGTTGAGATTGAATTTACAAAGACTGAAGATGTTACAAGCAGGGGAAAGTGCTTAGAACAGAAATGCTTGTTCAACCTACACTCTGCCCAAGACGCAGAGAACATCCCTGTGTTGCCAGTGGGAAGTGCTAAGCGGGACATCATAGTCTTTTCCATGTCCAATTTCTATAACAATCCAAAACCACAAGCTGTTAAGATAGAAAGATCTCCTTTATTAATGAACCCCAACAGTATTTCTTCAGATACAGGAGTTTTGAACTCAAATACTCAGAAGAAAACAAGTTAATATTGCATTATTCTCATAAGAAATACTGCAACTCATTACCAGTAACATATTGCAAAGCAAAACAGCTTGAAAAGAAAAAAAAAAAAAAGAAAAGAAAAGTAAATTGATCCAAATGGAATGAAGGTTGGTTTGTTTTTTTTGAACTAGTAAGTCCTTGCAAGCACAGCTCGTTTCCGCAGATTACTTCCCCAACTGTTGTACAAAACAGACCCCGATTGGTTGCATTCCTTAAGAGCCCAGAAAGGTGCAACATTAAAAGCTACGATTATCAGGTAGCAAGTGCTCCAGCCTTCTGTCTTCAGTGGCGGCCTCCGCCACACTCCATGTGTTAACGGGATGAGAATGTCTTCCCCCTGTAAGGATCAGAGGACAATGTTAGGGCTATTCTCCTACAAAGCCCCCCTCTGACATTACCCGCTCACAGCAGAGTCCTGCATTCCCATGGCCCTGCAGACATACACTGGGCTCCCTTTAACATGGGCCAGTCAGTGCACTTTGGGTAAGCGAGGCTGTGGCGAGACCACCAATGTGCAGCAGATTTGGGGGAGTGTTTTCAAGTGCTCAGCAGACACAAGTGGGAAGCTGTTTCAGGAGGGTGGAGGCTGGGTGGTAGCCAAGAAGGGAAAGAGGCGAAGAGAACTGCAAGGAGCACGAAAGGAAATAGAGCATAGGGGAGGAAGAGGATGTCAAGGTTATGGAAGGCCTTGAAGGAGTGACCAAGGAGTTGAAGATGCCTAGACAACGTGCACACGCCCCAAGGTATAGAGCAACCAGCCACAGAAGATTAATCACAGTCTGGTTTGCTTTCCATGGGCAGTTTGTTGCGAGAGTGTTAAGTGGAGGAAGACCCCATTCGTTAGAGCCAGATCTATACACGCATGGCTAACGGCAAGGCACCATTCTTGTCTTTAAGCACCACTAATGTTACAATCAAGAACTGGGAGGGTTTGTCTGCTGCGCAAGGTACACTTAGGGCTAATGGAACTTGAGTCAGCTGACCTACGTCAGGGAATCCTGGGCTCGAGCATCTACACTGTATTTTAACCTTAGGTTATGGATTTTCTGACCCTTTCTCGAACCTAGGGCTCTGGTGTCCACACTATAGTGTACAGACCAGAACCCAAGTGACCCTATTCCAGAGTGCCTACCCTCCCGTGTCTACACTCTAACCCGATGAATGTGTTGCAGTGGGAAAACTCTACTGCCCACCCAATTTCCTAACTGTGACGTGCCCACAAGGAGCACAAACTGTATACCTAGCTCCTGCGGTGGCTGTCTCAGTAGAATGGCTGCAGTTTAGATGGTAGTTCAGCAGAAAGCCTTCTCAATCTGAGAATTGGGCTCTCCACGTCTAGGCGGAGTCACACTGGCAGGAAAATGAGGATCTCCAGGGCTGTCCAACTATTAAAATGAAACTTTGCAACACTTAACATAAGAACATCCATAGTGGGTCAGAGCAATGGCCCATCTCGCCCAGTCTCCTTTGTTCAGACACTGGCCAATGCCAGGGGCTTCAGAGGGAATGAACAGAACAAGGCAATCATCAAATGATCCATCCCCTTGGCCATTCCCAGCCTCTGGCAAACAGCAATCCCTGCCCATCCTGGCTAATAGCCATTCACGGACCTATCCTCCATGAATTTATCTGTCTTTTCTGAACCCCGTTATAGTCTTGGCCGTCACAACATCCTCTGGCATGGAGTTCCACAGGTTGACTGTGCATTGTGTGAAGAAATACTTCCTTTTGTTCTTTTTAAAATTGCTGCCTATTAATTTCATTGGATGGCCCCTGGTTCTTGTGTTATGAGGAGTAAGTAACACTTTCTTATTTACTTTCTCCACACCAGTCATGATTTTATAGACCTCTATCATATCCCCCTTTAATCTCTTTTCCAACCTGAAAAATCCCAGTTTTATAAATCTCTTCTCATAGGGAAGCTTCTTCATACCCCCTACACATTTTTGTTGTCCTTTTCCAATTCTGATATACCTTTTTTGAGATGGGGCGACCAGATCTGCATGCAATATTCAAGATATGGGCAAACCATGGATTTCTAGAGGCAATATATTTTCTGTCTTATTATTTATCCCTTTCCTAATGATTCCTTACACTGGTAGCTCTTTTGACAGCTGCTGAGCATTGAATGGATGTTTTCAGAGAACTATCCACAATGACTCCGACATGTCTTTCCTGAGTGGTAACGGCTAGTTTAGATCCCATCATTGTATAGGTATACTTGGGATTATGTTTTCTGATGTGCATTACTTGGCACTTATCAACAATGAATTTCATCTGCCATTTACTTGCCCAGTCACCCAGTTCTGTGAGATGCCCATGTGACTCTTTGCAGTCTGCTTTGGACTTAATTATCTTGAATAGTTTTGTATCATCTGCAAATTTTACCACTTCACTGTTTACCCTTTTTCCAGATCACTGATGAATCTGTTGAGCAGAGCGGGTCCCAGTACAGACCCCGCTATGTACCTCTTGATTCTGAAAACTGACCATTTATTCCTTCCCTTTGTTTCCTATCTTTAACCGGTTACTGATCCAGGAGAGGACCTTTCCTCTTATCTCACAACTGCTTATTTTGCTTAAGCCTTTGGTGAGGGACCTTGTCAAAGGCTTTCTGAAAATCTAAGTACACTATATGCACTGGATCCCCTTGTCACACGCTTGTTGACCCCCCTCAAAGAATTCTAGTAGATTGGTGAGGCATGATTTCAGTTTACAAAAACCATGTTGACTCTTTCACCAACAAATTGTATTCATCCATGTGTCTGATCATTCTGTTCTTTGCTACAGTTTGAACCAATTTGCCTGGTGCTGACCTTAGACTCACCAAACTTCAATTGCCAGGATCAGCCCTGGAGCCTTTTTTACTAATTGGCACCACATTAATTGTCCTCCCATCACCTGGTACAGAAGCTGATTTAAATGCTAGGTTACATTCCACAGTTAGTAGTAGTTAATTTTTAAAAAGGGATGGTTGTAGTTGGTTAGTTTTTTATTTACTTTTCTCTGTTTCCAAGTCTGACAAAATGTAGGTTTCAGAGGAAAAAAACCCCTCCGCCCCCAGCAGCTGGCTGGACACCCCTGCATATGCAGCTCCAGGGAGGGCAGCGGGGCCAGAGCGTGGAACGGGGAGCACGCAGCCGCCCTGCAGGAAGAAAGAGCAGCCAGGATGTTGGGGTACATCCTCCCCCTGGCTGTGCTGAACCAGGAGCTCTGCTGCTCCCCCTCCCTACAGGGCAGCTGCTTAATCCCTCCTCTGCTCTCTGGCCTCCCCCCACCTGACTCACAAGCTGTGTGTGCAGGGACGCCTGGACAACATGCATCAGAATCTGGCTGTGCCCGTGCGACCAGGACGCAGCTCTCTTTGCAAAGGCTTCTGATCGGTTTGCATTGCAAACCCTGCAGGGCTCTCTGGTAGCGTGCTTTAAGACTGGTGCTCAACAGACAGTGGGTTCAAACTGATCAGAGCTGCTGCTGTTTGCAAAGGGAGGTGTGGCACCACAGACTGTCAGCATGAAAAGGATAAGGAAGTTGCCCCAAGGAACTCTGGGATATAATCAGACAATGTCTGGGACCTGAGTCAAGCTGGGGCTGCGAGCACACAGGAAAGCAATAGGGCTCGGACCTTAGGTCCCAGCTTAACACAGGCTCAGACCCTCCAGGGTCCTGGGACCCTAGGTTCGAGCCCTAAGTTAACACAATTGGTGTGTGGCTGCAAGGGCTTACATTGCTGTGTAGACATACCCTAAGAGGCTTCAATGCACTGGACAGATGTGACATGAGGAGGAGCCACTTAAAAACCCCTATTGATGCCCCAGCTTTTGCTAAACTCCTCTCAGAAATGCACTAGCTACCTTTTGGAGAATGAAGACAGCAAACACCCCCAGTTAGGGGGTGTTGGGATCAATCAGTTTTGCCCCCTTCCTTCCCCCAGGCTGTCCCAACAGCACACAACCATTTTGTAAGACAGAATTTTACAGCATAATAAACCCACAAGGAACTGCTCTCGGCAGCTGGAATTTCCCCAAGGCAAAGTGCTAACTCAGAGTGAATCGGCACTTTGCCCCGCAGCTCCATGCCAGAGGTATCAAGCAATCCTCCACTGCCGGACAGCATCCTTCCGCATCCTGAGGAGAAGAGCCTACCTGAACAACTGCACAATTAGTGGAGGACTTATCTTGGATTAAAAATGAGCCCCTCCCCTTTTCAATAAAGCCAGCTACAGTCAGAGAACGCTGACAGAGTGCAGAGGGCTGTCTCGAAGGCCTGGCTGAGACTTGCCCTGTCATCTCTCTAAGGATGCAACACTTCTGTATGTGGTTCTTTTGTTCCTTCCCAGTGTTTCGCTGCTCTGCAGGGAGGGCTCGTAGATGTAACAAACCTGAGTGTTTCCATGGCAAGAACCCTCACAAGGCTGACCCACTGCAAAGGTTCCCAAAGTATTACTCTTCTAGCTGAAACAATTTGCTTCTGCAGATCCTCCTCCTACTCCAGGTGCTTCAGACACACAATATTTGCACCAGACCCCAAATCTGGCTTTTGAAGATATTTTGCAAAGCTTCATGGAAATTCCAGACACAAAGGCCTTTATACACTCCCCAAAACAGTCACTCCATGCGGATGCAGGAGAGCTACAAGGTGAAAGTGACATGTATTTTCACTGCCCAAAGGGAGTGAAGTGCAAAATGTAAACAGAGAACAAATGGTGTTAAGTAAATGAGATCCTTCCACCTCTCCCCCATTTTCACACCATTCTTACCAGCCCAGAGGTTTCCTAAACTATTTTTTAAAGGAGGATTCATAGCCAGCAAATGTCACTTTAAGAGAGGGAAGATGCACTGATCACTTCATCAGCCACTAAGACATTGCCATTCAGAGGTCCTGGATAAGACCTCCTGCGTCTTTGACTCCACTTATAGCAAACAATTATTTTAGAGCTGTCTCTCTGCTCCCTGCCATGTTCTGTCCGCCTCAGCCAGACTCTGACTGGCTGGTCCCAAAGCACGCCACAGCAACGAGTGCCATGGGGACAGCTCTCTCTGAAGGCACTGCATGTGACCTGTGAAACCCCCAAGCATTTCTTCCGTCTCATGAGAGATGCCGCGACAGCTGGCACCATGCTAACCTGCTGTTCACACCAATGACTAGTCAGTTCCTGTACAGTCATCCTGCTAGATAAGCAAGTAGCATTATAACCCTAAATGGAGAATTACAGGTAATTTGGCCTCTACTTACAACCCCCCAGCTTTCCTGTCCAGTCCTTAAGAGGACTGATTGGTGGCAGGATGAGCGAGCCAGCTGCCTTTCTGCTGTACCTATCTGCGGTTTCATCTCTTGGCCTCAACTGCTCTGCCTGTCAGCCTTTTGCTCTGCACCGTGACACCTGTGCGGGACTCTGCTTGCTGAAGGGAGTCGCCAGGGAACTGTCTGGCACGGAAGAGGCTCCTGCGAACAAGAAGCGAAGCGGGAAATAAGCGAGCACCACAACTGAACGAAGGAGAGGTGATGGGATCCAAGCTCATTTTAATTCACCTCTCCATCTGGCTTATGCCCTTGTAGCTAGGCTTCTACAGCCAGCTCAAATCTCAACCCCTATGCCCATCATCTGCCCTGCCCCACACAGGACCCACCTGTACTCTCTCTCTCTGTGAGCAGCTTAGGGATGGATGCCAACACTTTCCTCATCAGGAGGCCTAGTCTGGTTGAGAACTGCTGTGTGGTTTCTTTATGCCCCTCCAATAGCCTTAATTTGGATTTAGCCAGTCCACCCTATTGAGAGGGTGAGAGAGTTCTGCCTCACCTTATCTGGGGGTCAGAGGCAGTCTACACCGTGACTGCCAACTACCCCGTATTACCATAGGGGAGTGCGTACTCTTCTGGAAACGGGCGAGATGTCCTAGCTCATTCTCCTTTAGGCCCTAAAGTGAGTTTAAATGGTAACTAAGTGCCTCGTGGTCAGTGAGAGATCTGAATGCCAGGCCTGCGAGGACTAAACTGACTGATCACCACAGAAAATACGTGATCGAAGCTTCTCCAGCACTTCATTAAAGAACTGCCTGAAAACCTTCCCACCAGACCCAACGGACAAAAGTGCCCTTAGGAGACCTCAGCAGGCATACACCCACGGTGCGAGGACTGAGCTCGCAAATTGCGTGCTCTTTAACAGCAAACCAGCCCCACCAGAAACCACTCCAGCTGGCGACGGGAGCGAAGATCAGTCTGTTGAAGGCACTTACTGAGGTCAGCCAAGACAAGAACTACCTGTTTAATGGAGGCAGGCAGGTAGACATTTTAGCTTTTTCCCATTTCCCGGACCAGCCAGGAGTGAGATAAAGCTTTGATTTCCCTTTAAAACAGGCAGTTGGGTGTGATTCACATGCAGAATAGCTGAACATGTTGGGCATCCACCGAACTGCTGGCAGATCAACCTCTCTCAATTCCCAAGGATGACCCTTCCCCTCGGCGGTCCCAAGCTTAGCCGGGGAGAGAGGACTAGTGCAGTAACTTCAAACAACACTGCCCCAGTGCGACAGCAACACCCTTACAAGAGCCGGTTGCAGGATTACGCCCTGATGGTCCAGCCCCTCTGGTCTGACTCACAGAACTACATTTATACTATCGCACCTTAAGTGAACGGCTAGGTCTCGCATTCTGATTTTCTGGGATTCTCTTTTGCTCCCAGGGCAGTGGAAGTCTCACATAACGTTACTACTTAAATCTGACATCCTCCGCCCCTTGGGGATGGTGGTAGTTACTGGTCCCACTCTATAGCGGCTGGCAGGTGTGGCCTCCCGCAGAGATGGACAGCGAGGGAGGGTCAAAGCCCCTCTGGGGGACAGAACCCAGAAGTTCACACCCCCCGCCTGGAAGCAGAGAGGCAGGACAGGAAGGGGAGGTATAAAGGGTGGGCATTCCAGCTTAGTTAGGACTGGAGAGAGCTGCAGAGGGAGAAGGAAGAGGGAGAAGGACATTTCTCCCTTGCGGCTGGGGCCTGAGCCCCAAGGACCTGCCAGAGCTGCCTGGGCCCCGTGAACCGCAGGAGATGCCTGGGCCCCGTGAACCGCAGGAGCTGCCATCCATCCGCTGGTGACCTCGACGAGCTGCCGGACCTGCCACTGGTTGACGATATCGAGGGGCTGTGGAAGCTACCACTAGCTGAATCCCCCCGAAAAGACTGAGGGTGACTCCGAGAGCTAGGGAAGGAAGGAGCCCTGGGAAGCCAGCTGACAGTCTGGTTGTGTTGTGGCCAGCCGACAAGTCAGGGAGTTTCCATGGGAGTCCTGCTGACTCAGTGGTGGGCCAGGGCCCTGGGCTGGGACACAGGGGAGTCGGGTGGGGCTGTGTCTCTCTTACCCCAACCTTGGGGTGATCACCCTACCTAGGGCTAGAGGCTGTTTGCTTTGCCTGTCCCTCCTTGTCTGAGGGCAGGGCTATAGACTGTGCTCGCCCAGGCTTGGGCTAGACTATTTACTTGGCCTGCCCGGCCCTGACTAAGGGCCTGGGCCATCGGCTGCTTGATTGCCCTGCCTAAGCATTGGGGCCCAGGGTTTTGGGATTGCCTTGCTAGGATGAAAAGGCCAAGAACTACCCATTTCCCCCTGTAGCTTAAGCCTCCCCAGAGAGCATAGCGGCCGGGAGGTGTGGCCTCCCTCAGAGATTGACAGTGAGAGAGGGCCGGCTGGCTGGCCACCTCCCCCCACCAGGGAACATTTACACACCCCCATTTCACAGAAAAGGGAACACAGCCAATGCAGTAATTTCACTTGTCCAAGACCACAGCATGAGGGAAATCCAGCCTTGGGTTCCCACGCTATGGGGGTTCCTCTCCCCCAAGGTTTCCACTAGGAGGGAAAGTCCTACCTAATAACCTGACAGCGAACTTGCTTTTCAAATGCATGCATGAAGGAAAAGTCTGCCAGTTTGGGGTTTGATTTTAGGTTTAGTGGGGATTTAAAGGTGCAATCTACTAACTAACTAGCCTGCAGTCAGATCCCTTTGCTGGAGTGAATATTTACTGAGCCCAATTCTTAGCCTGGGACAGGCTTGTAGGAACACTTTTCACCAAGTTTATAAAGTGTGCATGTGCCTAGTTCACATTTACTTTCCGGACTTCAGTGGCCATGGAGGAGCGCTACCGATCTATTTTGAAGGGAGTTGCCTAAATGTGAGAGTATCCAACACAAGGCAGGACATTCAAAGTTAAGCTGACAGCATTTAACACGCTCCTCTTCTGCCTTGAGGACAGCATTAAAGGTGAGACGTCAGCCTTTCCCAGAGTTTCTATTTTGTCCTAATCATATTTCAATACGGAGGAGAGCTGCATTTATTTTAACAAGTTTTTAATTATTCCAGGTACAAAACCAATCACGCAATCTGGAGAATCAACTGCACTTTCCCTCTGTGAAGGAAAGGCCCTGTCGTGCAAGTCAGACTAGCTGCTGCAAAAAATCAGCCAGCAGAGCCACGCCAGCCCAGCACTTGGAATACTTTGTTCCACGCAGCTCAGCAATGCGGTTTGTACATAAGATGGCTATACAGAGGTATCAAAATGCTTTCATGTCTCCAAGTCTGCTGCCTTCCACCAACCCAGAGCTACCTCCTTCTGAATTGAGAAAATGCCCTCTTGGGAAAGGCTGAATGCACTTTATAAATAACTTGGATTATTAAAAAAGAGAAGGTCACACAGCAGAAGTCTTACTTCTCTATTCTACTCCACTCCTCCCACAGCTTCCTGGGGCTCTGGACAAAAACTCTACTCCATTTTATAACAGGGCTTCCTCACTAGGAAGTCCTGTCTTTTTAATGTGTGATCACCATGGCCAGCGCCTGAGAACCTCCCCAACATGCCCTGTGTTGGCTTTGACAATAACAGAGCGTGACCCATGCTGATGAGATCTTACAGGCCCCAGGGTCCCAGCTTTGATACTCACGTGATTGTTTTCATTTCCTTCTTCTCCGCGTCTGGACGGGCACGGTTCAGCACCTTGAGGAAATCTGATGTTTTTGCCCTCATACGCGTGTGAATATAGGCCTACGGTTCATTTAAAACACAAAACAAAACACCACACAAATGGCTGAAAGTTCCATCCATACACTTTGGTTTTCAAACATCATCTGCTATCACCATTACAGGACAAGCCTCTGAACTCCATAGGGCTGGCATGCGAATACCAGCCACACATACTGCCCTGCCAGGGATCTGGGACGGAGACTCTTTCCTGAGCCAGGGACACCGTTTCTAGTGGCTGGGAGTTGCTCATATTCGGGGGTGGGACTGATTCCCCAAGAGCACAGCACTACGCTAGATACGTTAGACTCTGGCAGAGCCACCTGATGGACAGGGATCCTGAAGTGGTATGTTGCTGCACAAAGTACCCCATCTGTCTGTATTCATCCGTTGTCTCTAATACTCAAGTTGTACACTCATTGGGCCAGGCACGGTTTTTGTTGTTTGTACAGCGTCTAGCACAGTGGGTCCTGGTCCATGACTAGGGCTTCTGGGCATTCGGATACTACTCCAGCGTTGTGATCTGTAGTTCACTAGTTTCGGTGGGAGTCACTCACACCCAGTGACGGGAGAATTAGGCCGGGGATCTGGGGGGTGGGGCTTCTGCTTTCCATGCTTATGACCCTGGCCCATGCCAAGTTCAGATCCCAGAGTTAAAGCCCCACTGGTCTACCCTAGAGTGGAAATGGTTATTTTTTGCAAACAGGTGGGAGTGGGCTGTGGTTGAGTTTGGGGACAAATCCCCCCATAAGATGGAGATGCCCTGTGATACTGTCTCTCAGACAGAACCAAAGAAGAGAGCAGGGTTTAAGATGTGCACTTTCTGCGGATTCTTTCCACGTTCAGGGAGGACAGCGCTGGGCACTTATGTACCCCTTAACGTTTCCAAAGGGCCACACGCAGTGTTCTCAGCACTGGAAGCACATGAATCAGAGATGCCGAGATGAATTCTGCATTTAGAAACCGTCCTCGGAATGTTCATCGTAACCCCCCACGCACACCCCCCGTCTAGAACACAGCGTGACACGAAATCAGCACAGTCCCTTCTCTGCCAGCCCCTCTGTACCTTAGAGCATTTGATATGATAGTGCAGGTAGTCCCGGAACGTGTGGATCAGGTTGATGGTGTTGTCCCTGGCAGCAGTGCTGGTGTGGCGGGGGAACAGCACTGGAAAGATAAAGCAACAGTGCAAAGTTTTATTTCCAACCAAGGCCGAGCACCAGTAGAAAGGGAGTGCCTCCTGCCTATGCTAGTGTCTATCGGATGTGAACAGTCAACATCTTCAGTAAATACATGACCCGTAACACCCAAGGGGTCTATGAAAGGACCCTTTCCTGCACCGTACGAGTGACCGGCACGTGGAATTTTAACAGAAGGTTTAACAGCGCCTCTCCAGCATTTGCCCTCATGTCATGGGAGTCACCCCAGCAACTCTGCCAGCTGGATGACGCAGATTTTTAACTCCAATCACCTGCAGATGATCACGTTGTGACTGTGAGAAACACTTTTCATTCCCTTTTCCTAAGCTAGAGGAATGTCTTTCAACGGATACTTCAGAGGGCAGAGGCAAAATGAACTAAAAACCGGTCTATTCTGTGAATGAAACATGGAAAGAAATCTAATCCCGCATGTCTCTTCCAAGCGAGTAACGAAGACAGGTTACGTATTTTCTACTAATGAGAGCAGAAATCTTTCTCCTGATCTAATGCACAGTGGCGGCCTTCACTGTCATTAAGATTTAAGAGGCCAATTAGAGAATGTGAGATTTTACACAGCAAAGTAATATTGTATTCTCACAGTAGGCACCTGTTTGCAGCAGCACTTTGTAAGAGCAACCACTGCTCAGAAGGATCATTCCCCTGCAAACACTTGCCCTGCTATGAATCATCAACACTCCCCGTAACAGCAACTGCTGCTGAGGCACAACAGAACAAAAAGGCACCGATACGTCGCTGCTAATGACTGTATCGGGGTTCTGCCCTCTGAAGTGATCCCTGCTCATCCCCAGCCCGGCCCCTTGCCAATTACTCCTCCCCTGGCTCCAAGCAGACAGGGCAGAGTGGTACACTTGCAGAGCACCTTGGGAAGCCACCCGGAGGCTGCTGATTGCTCTGTTGCCACTGAACAGAATCTGCTAAAATCCTGGCGCATCCGGAGGAAAATTACTGCCCAAGATGAAACTTTGCACCCCTCTGCCACAGTACAAACAGAAGCGCCTTTCACAGCAGGCAGGTCTCGGCACTGCTGTGCGGCCTGTCTGCTGGCTGGATAAGCCGAGCACTATTAGTTACGCTGGCCCCGGAAGCACAGCACTGACGGTGAGTGGCAGGCATGCACAGTTCCAAGTGCGGTTATTTTGTGGGAACAACTCAATTACCATTCCAAAGACTGAAAGGCCTCTGGCATGGGGATAATCTCACAAAGGGGCAGTTAAATCAGACACTGAAGGGGAACCGTTCACAAACAAAGCCTGTGACCTAGAGCAAGTTGCAGAGCTCGTGCCTGGTTTAAGATCTGCTGTTACTCTGTGCTCCCATATCACCCATGAGTTGCCTGATGTCTCTGAGATATGAGTATTGGCTCGGGGCTCTTGCCCAGACAGGCATAGCAACAACACACCGGGACTAATTCAGCTTTTTTTCAGCAAAGGGAGGCAGAAGCAGGTGTGCAGGAAAGGGTGCTTTCCAGCGAAGAGCCTTAATGTACTAACCCACGTTTCACCTACTGACTAAATGGTGCAGCCAATTGTTTAACTACACTCGTGGCTCATTCTTCAAAATGCTCAAGAGACCAATAAGCAAACTTAGCCAAATGTTTTGCCTAAAAACAAAATAGCACCATTCAAAAGGAGACAAATAACTGGCTTCTGAGAAGCAATTCTTATCTTGCAGCACATTCACCTCACACCAAAAGTGTGTGTCAGAAATATGTATTTAAACAAGCTATATTTATAATACAGCTTTACAAAAAGTTTTGACATTTTCGACATGTAACTAAGATCCAACCCACCAGTTTGTACTTGTTACTCTGTACTGTCCTTCTCTTTGTGCTGGATACAAGCGTTCCAGGCACTGGTCTATGAAGTTACATCCCTATGCTTTCTCTTGTCTCATTTTGAATACTACATCCCATGTTCTGATGAGCCATGACAGAACTCCCGAACTGTCCTTGCTACGAGGCAGTCATACCTCTTTGTTTTGACACGTTTCCTGTTTTCTAATGCCATAGCCGACTTCAGCTTTGTAAAGTGTCATAGGATACCGGGCATGTGTGAACAGAACAGTGGGAAGAACCTGATCATTCACTTAACTTCCCAACCACCATATAAATAATGTATATCATGTCTATAGTATGCACATAATAGAGGTTTTTAAGGCCCAGCTTGACAAAGCCCTGGCTGGGATGAGTTAGTTGGTCCTGCTTTGAGCAGGGGGTTGGACTAGATGATCTCCTGAGGTCCCTTCCAATCCTCATCTTCAGTGAGCCTAAGAATGCCAATAAATGTGGTATATGCTACACCTACACCTATGTACAGGCTAACACCTCAGTATTTTTATTACTGGAGTCTCACATTCCAGTCCCTAGTTAGGTCCACCTGACCCTTACACGGCAAGAGCGCCCATCACAGAAATGGACTGGGACGAGTATAGCAGAGGGTGTTGCAGCTCAGGAATCAGGTGGGTTGGCACAGCTCTCAGAGAGAAGTCTGTACGGTGCCTGCTTGCATATCTGTCTCTAGCCAATACTAACAGCTCCTAACTCTGTTGCACAAAAATGGGCAGGAGGGAGCACTATTCCAGGGGAGTATCTAGCACCATGTGGGGTTTTGCAAACATTAACTAAACCTCGCAGCACTCCTAGGAAGCAAGTTTACAGATGAAAGTTAGCAGCAGAGCTCCAATGATTTGTCCAAGAACAATGAGAATGCTGGAGAGCCAAGATGGACGTTCCAGGTCCCAGCTGTACGTTCAGACCACTCCTCTAATAGAACATTTGCCAAAAAACATTTGCGGCCAAAGAAATTATAGAAAAAATATGCACATCATCCCCTGAATGAATAACTCACGCTTTGTCATCATCTGAAATTGCATTTTTAAAATACTCTGATGCATCAAACCATGAGAGCCTTTTCCCCTATCTTTCCCTTGTTTCGAATTATTTAACATGCTTAATGACCTGGACTGCGAATGATTAACCTTCTCGTCTCCATTTCTTTATCTTCTATTAGAGAGAACAAAGAAAACTTGGAACACAGGAAATGGATGTAGTTTATTCTTATCGAAGGGAGGGGAGAGATGACAAATGAAGATGTGATACTGTGGACTTCTGTTACCCCCAGAACAATTTTTCTCAAACTACAGGAATGCCATTTGTCTCTCTCTGCCCTAACTGAGAAATATCCAGACAGGTGGTGGTGGTGGTGGTGGTGACTACTTCGTATAAAACTGCGGTGCATTTGGACCGAAACGCACCGCAGCCACGACATTAACAGCATGCCCTGGAGCCAAGAATTGTGGAGCAAACACTCGGAACGTTTTCGCACACTGCCGTGACCAATCTGCCTGTCTTAACTTGCAGCATTCCTGTTTCAGTCCTGAGCTGCAGCTTGCCCGTCCTGCTGAGCCAATCAGTAGTTTTAGGGTGGGAACTCATCTCCGATAGGGACTGTCATCCCCGCTTGTGCGTATGGCAGTTTACAGACCCGGAGCAAGACAACTGTCTGAAGTTTACAGGCTGCTTACGCTGGAACGAGCGTACGACTCACTGCCCAGCAGGATATGACCTGACCCCCCAAGGTGAATGACTGCAGCGTCAGTCTCTGCATCGCATCCCATTCCGTATGCAGAATGCTGTCAAAGCGTTTCACAACTTCACTCCCTGTCCTGCGCGACAAGACAATGGGAAGCAGTTCTCTGCAATGAACACCAAAGGGCCATGATACATTGCCCTTGGCAGGCCCAGCTTACCGAACGTGATGTAGCCAATGTTGTCACCTACTGCTGCGTCCGTGTCTTTCAGTTCCAGGGGTGGCTCCCTGTGGTTGAAGAGCACCTGTGGAGCTGTGTGACTGGCACGGCGACCTTCCTTAAATTCCTGAGAAGACAAGATAAACCCAACACGAATTCACTCCAGTGTAAAACTGAGGGTATCCACATTGCAATCTCAGCCTCTCGCACTGGGAGGGCTACACACATCTGCAGTAAGGGGAACACTGGCTTCTGATGCCAAGTAACATGTATTCGTTCTCTCTCCCTCCCTCCTTTACAGGGTTTAATAAATACTTAGTTCAGTGGAATCAGAGTCCGGTTACACCAGAGATTTCCTAATCCCATGCAGGCTTTGTCTATTATAATAAAACCCTGCCGAATTAACCAACAGTAACACAAGATGAGATCAGGAACATGAAATTTAGGAGCAGAGAGCTTCCTACTTCACACAAACGGCACAAAATCGAAATTTGGCAGGAGAGGCTAAAAAGCAAGGGTTATTTGTGCTTTTCTACGGGAGCTGCTTCTGACTGTCAGTTTCCTTGTAAAACTATTTCCTTCTTTAAGATCCAAAAGAATTTAAGAATGTCACCTACTAACGATGGCACATTTCATGCAGAACGTGAGAAGCATGTGAAAGAATGGGTACTAACTGAAACTGTAAGCCTTAAGCCAATGCTAACTAGGTGAAACACAGCCAAATGCTACAAAGATGCTAACTTCCCCAAAGTTGTAACAGATGGGAGGCTGCTGGCAGGATAATCTCCATACCGCCCCAGAGCGCTGGTATCTCTCTCTCACCCTCTGGCAAAATAGCCCAGATTTGTCAGCTTTCAGGGCACATGTTTCATGTGCCCTTTGACATGAGCTGGGGAACTCTGGCTGGTGGACGAAGAGCAGTTGTTTGGCAGAAGAGCTGACTGAACCATGCATTTAGTTTGGTAACAGATCCTAGGCATTGTGCTCACAGCTCATATGTGGGCCCTTTCACCATCCTAATTTGAAATAAAATAAACGAAAAAGTGATTTGCCCCACAGCTCTAATGTAATGAATACACAGGTGCGACAGACCTGCAAACATTCTTTTCAGGTTGAGAGGGGGCCCTTCCTCCTAGCATCACCCAGACACCAGGCAAGGTAGTGCCATTTTCCTTAATTAAGCACGTACACGCTACTTGCAGCTTCACCCCTCCACATGCGGTAGGTGCCCATCGCTAACTCAACATTAAACATATCGCAAAGATCATTATCAGCTGTCCTTTGTTAGCTGCACAGCGTCTTCAGTGTCTGAACTCCTCACCCTCCACATCCTTAGCATGGTTCCTTGCTGTAGAAATGGAAGGAGAAATACACGCATCCCATCTTTGGAAGAGTTCAGGTTGGTTGCTAATTAATTGACTGGTGCCGTTTATTGGGATCTCCCTGTGTTAAACTTCACAGCTTTGACATCTAACTGCTAAGGCCATTGGCTAAACCCGTTCAAAGAGCTTCACCCTGGCTGAGGTGGTAAAGGGTGGTATTGGCTCTATGAAAGAAAGCTCAGTTGTAGGTAATGTTAGACACTGCCACATGACATAACTGAGCAGAAGGAGGGCGAGAGCTGGAGGACAGAGTCAGCATGACTCAGAGTGGAAATTCCTGTGGCTTGAATAGCAAGTTTTTAGACGCTTCAAAGGGTAGAGAGCCTAGAGCAGCCCATCCCATGCAAGTCTCCATGCAACGCCTTGGAGACCTGCATTAAAACCTGTTTTAACAACTCCAGGGTTTCCCGTCATTCATCAAACTGAAATTCAGGGACCCCAGAATCAGTACTGTACTGTACACTTACAGTTGGGGACTTTGACAAAAGCTAGAGAATTCATGTTTGACAGATACTCTGCTCTGAGCTCATGCCACAGCAGGGAGGCAGACACACAAGCAGTGCAAGCTGAGAAGACAGCACCAGCCGTTACTCTGGAACATGCAAGCTTACGTGGGCTGGAATCCCAGTCTTAGACCTACTAAACCATGACCCGGTGAATACTTGGGTTAATACCTGTGAACTGTGTTTTGTCCCTGCCAGCAGCCTAGACTGGCACATGCTTGTTCCCCCATAACAAATTTAACACTCTTTTTGAAATGTGGACAGGGCTCCTAGCTGTGATAATGTGATTAAACAGGCTGGTCCTCCTCCCTCCCAGCTCTCTGTGCAACAGGACATGCCAAAGTGCACTGCTCCACGTCTTGTGCCTCTCCACACAGGTCCTCTGAGCAGTCTACTACCTGCTGAGGCATTATGGAACAGCTGCCCAGGTTTTCCCCAGAATGCACTGATTGGCAGCACAACAGGGATGGATGGATAAACATGTCTGACGAATGACTGTGGTGGGAAAAAGTCGTTGTGTGAACAAAAGTGTTTGTTTTAAGTGACTTAGGTAAGAACCCAGAAAGTGAAGGCAGATCGTCAGACAGATGAAATTTCAGCATGCCAAACTCAGAAAGCAGTTACATAACATGCAAATTGTTTAGCAGAATAAGAGAAGAACTCTAGTTTGGCTAAGTGACAACTATGATGGAAAAACAGTCTACAAATAATTTAGTTTAAGAATGATATGAAAAGCACTTATCCCAGGCTCTAGGTATATTTATAGGTTTTCAAACACACAAGCAATCCTCCTCCGCCCCCCCACGACAGACTAGAGGGTTTTTAAGATGGAACACGTTTACAGAGAATCACAGAAATGTAGGCCCGGAGGGACCTCGAGAGGTCCAACTCCAGCCCATGGTGCTGAGGCAGGACCATGTAAATCTGGACCATCCCTGACAGGTGTCTGCCCAACCTGCCCTTAAAAACCTTTAATGATGGGGATTCCACAATTTCCCTTGGAAGCCTGTTCCGCCACCTAACTACCCATAGAGTTAGAAAGGTTTTCTTAATATCTAACCTAAATCTCCCGTGCCACAGATTAAGCCCATTACTGCTTAGCCTATCTTCAGTGGACATGGAAAACAATTGATCACTGTCCTCTTCATAACAGCCCTTATCGTATTTGAAGACTTATCAGGTCTCCCCTCACAGATAACTACCTCCCATGTCTTACATGTGACAATTCTAGTAACACTTCCCAGAATATTAGCCTTTTTTGGAACTGCATCACATGGTTGACTCGTATTCAACTTGTGATCCACTAGAACCCCCAGATCCTTTACAGCAGTACGACTCCCTGCCAGTTATTCCCTGTTTTGTAGTTGTGCATTTGATTTTTCCTTCCTAAATGAAGTACTTTGCATTTGTCTTTATTGAATTTCATCTTGCTGATTTCAGACTGATTTTCCAATTTGTCAAGGTCCTTTTTAATTCTAATCCTGTTCTCCAAAGTGCTTGCTACCCCTCCCAGCTGGTGTCATCTGCAACTTTTATAAGCACACACTCCGTCATTAATGAAAATGCTGACTAGTACCAGACCTCAGAATGATCCTGCAGGGTCTCACTAGATACGCCCTCACAGTTTGACAAGAAATCATTGATACCTACTCAGAGTGCTCTCTTACAAACACTTTGCATCCGCTTTATGGTAATTTCATCTAGACTGCATTTCCCTAGTAAAGAACGTTGTGTGGAACAGTGCCAAACACCTTACTAAAATCGAGATCTCTCACATCTACCTTTTCCACCATCCACTAGGCTAGTAACTTTGTCGAAGAATAAAATGAGGTTGATTTGGCATGATTTGTTCTTGACAAATCCATGCTAGCTATTCCTTACAATCCTATTAACCTCTAGGTACTTACACATTGATTCATAATTTGTTCCAGTGTCTTTCCAGGTATCAAAGTTTGGCTGACTGGTCTGTAATTCCCCAAGTCCTCTGTGTTCCCCTTTTTAAAGATAGGTATTATGTTTGCCCTTCTCCAGTCCTCTAGGACCTCACCCGTCCTCCAGGAGTTCTCAAAGATAATTGCTAATGGTTCTGAGATTGCTTCAGCTAGTTCCTGAAGTGCCCTAGAATGAATTTCATCAGGCCCTGCCAATTTGAATACATCTGACTTATCTAAATGTTCTTTAACCTGTTCTGTTTCTATACTGGCTTGTGTGCCTTCCCCCTCGTTGTTCATATTAATTGTGTTGGCTATAGCATTTCCTTGAACACTGAGATAACTTATATGCTTTAATAGGATTAATTCTGGGAACAAAGACGATAACAGCCTGATACCTGAACACAGCATAACACTGATCTGTGAGGATTGGACTTGCTTAGAGATAATGCACTTTTGGATGGTCCTGTCTACTATGCAGGCCCAAAGGGATGCCAGGGCACTTCCCATAACAACAAAGGTTGTTCTGGTATCCTTTGCCAAAATTCAACCTTTTCCCCCCAATGCTAAGTTCCAGCTGGCTACTGCTGAACACCACACCAGAGGTGGCTGCATTTCAGTGGAATCGTGTGTACGCTGAAGTACTTTGTGAGGAAAGGAGTTACATAAATATGTAATATATGATCAACTGGGTTACGCCAACAAGGAATTCAATAATTAAAGACACCAATACAACAGACCAGATTGGAAGAGAGACTGTCTGAACTTATTAACTTGGTTCTGCCACCCAGCAGAGTTCCATCATACAGAGAACAGGCTGCTGTGAAGCATTTACATGCATTAAGCCACCAGTGATCTCACTTCAGTTCAGTATCTACTTGTTCAGCAATTCTACTTTAAGAAGAAGTGTTTCTATTTCTGGCATATGCCATTTATAAACATCCATAAACAACTCAATGTCCCTCAGGCTCCATACCTGCATGAACACCTTCCCAATCACCACGTCATCGTCATCCTTAAATACAGTGCTGAACACAACCGTGACGCGGTCCTTCTTTGACTCAACATACCTGGGGGAAAACCAAGCCACTGTGAGGACAGGCTCAAAACGTCACAACGGGGACAGGCACAGCTTGTGGAATGATTTGCTGCTGCCACACACAACCCAGATGAATGAGGCACAGGCACCAGGTGACGAGTGTCAGTGTGTTCATGTGACACGTCACAAGGTGAGCTCTATGGAGTGAACTGTACTGACTGCAGGAGATACTGGCCATATGCAGGGACCGGTGATGGAACATACTGAATCCCCCCTTGGCCTGGAAACTGAGCATTCCACAGGAACAAGGCACAGCATTTGAGTGTCAGCCCCAGGCAGCAAAAAGTGATGTAACTAACAGGTCACTGGGTGTTAAACCTCTGTCAGGCAGATGGACAAGTGTTGTCTTAGCAACACACCCGACAGGCTGAAGGATAAGCAAACCCACGCATAAAACACTGGGGACCTTGCGGCTTACCACAGTATTCCCTACATCTTTGGGCCTGGTGCAGAGTTAAACATATCTGACTGCCGGGTACAACTTTCCTGTGCTGATGACCGCCTTAGGATGTACTCTGCATGCTTACATTGTCTCATCGTCCCTGTAATGGATGACAGCTCTCTTCTCCCCATCCTTCCCCTCTTCCTGGCATTTGAAATATTTCTCGAAGACCGAGGCAAAACAGTTCCGCTTCAGCATGCCAGCTTGGTGCACAATAGCATCCTTGGCTGCAGGAAGGTTCTCCAGATCATATAGCAAAGAGACATTGTAACCTGGAAAGGGAGGTTAGCCCACTTTTAACCATTTATAATCACATTTAAAGGACAGAAATTAGACACTGAGGCAAAATCCTACTATGCAAATCCCACCATATTAATTTGCTTGCATATGATCTCTTTCTTACCCCTTCCAAAGTCCTGAAGGGTGTGGGCTGCCATAAATGTCAGTGTCTGATACTTTCTAACCCAGCGCAGGGAGCAGCCATTTCACTGAACTCTGAGCGAGACCATAGTATGATTAAGCATTCTTTCCCCATCTTTCCCCATAAAGATGGGAGCGATGGTTCAGTAGTTCCTGCTCCTAAGTTTTGTAACGAGTGAGTAGGAAGAGAGGTTGTCACAAGTAACCATGGTTTTCTGACTCTCATTAAAGGCTTGTCAGTCTCATCACACAGAACAAAACTCCCTATTGTGAGGAACGGAGGCTTTCTCGGGGGTGGAATCAAGAATTATGGTTTGTGCTGCAAATATGAACTCAGCACCGCTATCCACAACCCACCTTGATTTTTCTTTTTTTGTTTGTTTTAAAAAGCTTTTCAGTTGTACTAAGAGCCCAACTGTGTCGAAGCACAGTGCTCCTCTGAACCTTATTTATAAACAGCGAGAGAGCAAAGAATCACTATTGCATTCTGCAGACATTTCAAAAAAATTCTATTCAGGCTTACCTGATTCTGGGTTTACCAAGAAGTTTCCATACACTCTCTTCAATAACTAGGAAACAGACAAAACATCGGCAGCGTGAGATTTTCCCTTCCCCATAGATCCTACACTCTTTCCCCACTGCTAACACCTTTTCCCTTCTCTCAGAAGGCCTGCATCAGCTATCTGGACACTGGTTTAGGCCATGACTGGTCTTAAGCCAGAGCCATAAATTATGGGTTTCTGCATGGTAGAACGCCAACACCACTGTGGCTGTCCTCACTAAAATTAGTCTCAGGATACCATGCTTTACAGAACTAGCTTCCTTGTGGACTCTCTTGTTCATCTCAAGTAAGGCCCTATGAACGCCAGGATACCAAGATGCAAAATCCACCATTTTGCTTTTGTCTTCTATCTCCCCACCCTACTGGGACCGACCTGCACCCATGCCTCGCTCTGTAGTTCCGTCAGAGGGGTAGCTGATTCCAGTGCATGATCCCTGTGCTGTTCCCCGGAGTCAGGCAGCAGTGGCTGGGCAGCCAGACTAAGGGAGAACCACAGACTAAGGGAGACAACAGAGCACACTGCAGCAGCCAGGGAGATTACCAGCCCCTCCTTGACCCCATTCCCTGACACATATAGGGAAGGAGGCTCTCTGCCAAGCCACTTAGATAACATCCCAGGAACTGAAGCCACCTAAACAACAGAGTGAAAGAACCTATCTTCAGAAATAATCATTGCTGAATTAACATCAATGATCATTCTCAACTCTGAGCTGTAGTTGTGTGTGTCTGGGAGGGAGCTGGGAATAAGAAGTATTTCATGGCAACAGAATAAATTAACACTGCAGCAGAATTTAAGGGTGCTTGCTGCAGAAGTTGGCCCCATTCTGCCCGAGTGTCCTGACTGTATGAGACAGGAGAAAACAGACATTCAGGTGACCCTATCGGCTAAGGCCTTTGCATCAAGAATTCAGAGAATCCTTTCATTTCCAAGTATGGGCATGTGATAGATTCTGTTAGTGATTTGGAATTCAATACAGATTATTTCAATTCCGCTTTTATAAAGAAATATACAGAGAACGTACATTGGGGAAGTCAGAAATGAGCCCCTGACCTTCAGCCCACAGACACTACAGATCCCACACTGCTGCTTGAGTGAAGATGGACCATGACATTCCAGCAGTGTCTATGCCGAACTTTGTTAAACTCTCTCACCAGTGCTGTAATGCAATAGTCAGAGCGCTTGCATGGCATCTTTACTGCTGAACGTGTAGGCCTGGCTCGGAGCAGCTCCAAGCCACATGGGGTAAAAACACTGCCAGTTTTACACGAGCACTGCCAACATCGTGCTCGCTACCGGGAGATTTTAATAAAAAGATAAATGCAGACAAGACTTCTGGAGCCCGCAGTTTCCAAGGGCTGCATCTTCAGTCTGCTCCATCCCACACTGGGTAAGTGTGGTCTCCTCGCTTCCACCAAGCTCCCAATGCATCCCGTGGCCAAGCAAACGGAGTATTCCTGAACAACGTCAATACAGGGCAGAAACAAGATTAGCCAATCACCTGTACTTATTCAAGCACTGTTTGACAGTTCCAGGAGCAACTCTCCCTTTGTTGGAATTCTCTAGGTTCGAGACGTTTTCCAGTCATCAGTAAGTAACTCAGTTATGAGTAATTTTCCCGTATTTTCCCAGGAAAACCAAATAGAAGACACCCAAAGTGTCTTTCTGCTGAGTGAACACCATTAGGTAACATGAGGAGATTTGAAAACTAATTCAGGAACTGAGTCATACTTCCTGCTTCAAGATCCAACCACAACGCATGGATGTTCATAAAAGGCCTTTTCTTTCTACCATAAATGGCTCTCTGCAGCAAAAGCACAGTTGAACAGGAACTAAACCTGCTACTTCACACACCAGCTACAAAAGCGGAACGAGGCAGGGCGGCCTGCAGATAGAGGCGACATGTTAAAGGCAACCTTTCATTTGCTTTAAAGTGTGGTTAGAATGAGAAAAGCAGCACTGTGGGGTTCCATATTTATTCACTCAGTGACTTCCTTAGCAAGTGGGTTTAGTTTACAAGAGGATATTTCTAACGGCCAGGATCTGAAAAGTCTGCTGTGCTCTTCTACCTCTTATGCCTTTACGGGTAACAAAGGTTCTGTAATTGGAACTCATCAGATATTGACAGGAACAGAATTCAGCCTGTTCTTACAGAATTGTGCATGCTCTGTGTTGGTGACAGGAGTAACACGGTGTCTATTTCGTAGTGCAAATATGAAGTGGTGCTGATTTACAGAGACATTTTTCTAACCCACAGGGCCTCGGTAGGGTCCCGATCCATTGTAGTCAATGGGTCCCCTCTTGGGAGTCAAGTTAAGCATATTCAACAAAGTGTTTGCCGGACCAGGGCCTAGAGTAACAGGAAGAAAGGGAAAATAGGAAGTGTGCTCACTTACCTCATCTGCACCATGTTCCTGTAGCTCTTTGTAGAATTTCAGAGAAATACTGACCATCACCTTTGTCTTGTCTCCATTGGGATTTGAAATATGATAAAGGACTCCATCGAAATCTTGGAAGGAAGCAGAGCAGATGGAGGTTAAGAACTCTTCTGAAATTTCATAGGGCCAAAGCACTGGATCATATAATAGTTTTTTAAAAAGAGGAACTGTTTTAAATCTCCCACATTACTGGGCTTTCAAGCGTGGTCACCTGTAAATTAAGGAACAGTGGTAATGTTATGTAGGGATATTGGATATTAGTAACAAAGACTGAAGAGATCCCTGACAGCTTTGTTTCTCAAGTTCAAGTTTAACCCGGTCTTGCTTGAACTGTCACTGACAAATTTGCCACATGTTTAATACATGCAAGTGTATTGAGATGAAGAGGTCTCTCAGATGGCAAACTTTTGTCTCTTCACATGGCCTGAAGGCTTCCTTTGGTACCCACACAACCTCTGAGGTTCTTACACCATGTAGGTTACATATATCAGAAAGAGAAAGCATCTAAGAAGAGTGGAGCCAGAGCAGTGGCGTCTCCAGGGGCAGTTTTCTATCTAGGTTCCCTATTTGGTTCAGAAGGCAGAATGGCCTCTGTTTTGTTTAACTTAAAAACTGTTTTAGCTGGGTTTCTCCACAGAGAAGTACAACTCTAACTGGTACGTGGAATCTAGTATTTGAATTGCAGGATGAATACTTGCTTACAGTTTTCAAGTCAAATCCCATCCCATTGGAGAGTAAGCAACAGGGAATAGGCTTCAGTTTATCTTGGCCATTTGAGTGTTTATAGTCCTAAATCAGCCTCCTATCTGTTGTATCCAGATGGGCATTACATACCTCATTACACATGCCACTGTGGGTACATCCAGGCACATAGGGTAAACAAGTTAAAACCATTTAGTTAATTCACTGTGTAAGTGCTGTGACCATTTAATTCACTGCCACTAGCAGGGGCAGCAGGTGAGAAGGATGGAAGGAGAAAGGAAACGAACTGATTCCAAGGACAGTTCTTCAAATCATTCAGCTAACGGGAACTCTTACTGACTATACTGTGTGGCCCATACACACAACGGCGCAGGCTCGTCGATCAAACAAATCTCTCCATGTGGTGCTAGGGGAATTCAAGTACACCAGACACTATGTTGTCAGGCTGTTCAAGCTTCAATATTTTAAAGGAGATGAAAATTTTGCGGAACGTACCTGCAAATGTTACTTCTACTGCCTCGGGTTTGTTTCTAGAAAATAGAAAACAGAGGATGTCAAAAATCAAACTGCAACCCCCTTAAAACTGTGCAGAAACATTGACTTACTCATTTTAAAAAGCCACATGTCCACGTTTCTGATTAGGAGAAGTGGCTTCTTCTGCAAGCCCCAACTGTTTAACTTCTTAATGCAAGTCAATTAGGAAAGATGTTACCGACCAGAGACCTGTACTTCGCCATCTCCCCATCACTCTCTTACTGCAAGCAATGATTTTGCCTCAACGGCTATACCCAGCTTTTGAAAACAATCTTGCCATTTTATTATATTACTCAGAGTCTATGAATAGATGAGGGAATTCTGCATCACAACTGAAGATGCTAAGTCATTAACAAAGTGTGCATACCTTTACAATTACTGAGACATGCATTTTAAACCATTTCTCTTTATTTTTAGCCTGCCAAGAGGACAGTTCCTGAGTCAGTGCTCCGCTGCAAGCATGGACGTCACCACAGCCATGTAAAGCGTGGCAGGGAAGTGCAGCCCTTACAATACTTTAGGTGTTAGCGATGCCACTGACTTGCGGGAGAGAAAAACCCTTCCTTGGAGCTTGGATCCTTGTAGATGAATAGATCAAGAAGCTTTTCCAATGTGTATTTCATCATATAAATTTAAACTGTACCCAGGCTTCTGTTTGTAATTTAGGATCCCAAAAACCCAGACATTTGAAACATTTCACTTCACCTTTAAATGCTCTAAGCCTAAAGGCTTAATAACAATGCCTTAAAAGTTGCATTTCTCTAGGCAATGGAGTTAAACTGGCACTAACTACTCTGATGGATCTGAGTGCTTACAAAGGGTGAACTTGCTATGATCCGTGATAAGTGGTTTGCTTGCTGCCTCTCCATCCTGAGAGGTTTTATTGAAACCAGAGCCATTAACATGAGATTCTCTGATGGGAAGTAATACAAAGGTAGCAGTAAGGTATGGACAGGGAATTCTACAGAGGATAAACAGAAGGTCAGGGTAGACAATTTGGGGATTAGACAGACAAAGGTGGGGAAGGTAAGACCCTTTATTGGACCAATTTCTGCTGGTGAGAGAGACAAGCTTTCGAGCTTACACAGCATTCAATAAAAGATATTAACTCTCGCACCTTGTCTCTCTAAGACCCTGGGACCGACACGGCTGCGACACTGCAAACAATCTGAGGATTGACAGTTTGTTCATTTTGTGGTTATACCTCTGCTTATTTTTAAAACAGAATCTAGTAGCCACTACTGGGCTGGGCGCAAATAATCAAATGAAAAACACTGCATAAAATATTAGGACCAAAGAAACTTCGAGTTAAGGCATTTGGCTTTCTTCCTCACCCAGATGTATCAAAGTAATGAAGCAAAAGGCCCAATTCAGCAAATAAATCAAACTGGTATATACACAGACACATCTTTCAGGGTGCCTGTGGTCACAAACCAGCTGCCACACTCTAGATGTTGGACCTTTTGTTGAATTTCACTCACTGTAGGCAAGAGCACACTGACAGATGCCAGGAAAACCTTGGCATATCAGGGAAATTACATGAAGGCTGGAGGGGGAGCAATGGCTTGGAATCTGTTTTCATCACCTTGTTTCAGAACCAAACGATTTTAATGGGTTTTTTTGCAAGATAAAAGCCACTGCTCTGCCCTGCCATCTGCTCCACTTACAGACAGCTCCACTTCAATCACTGCCTTGGGGACCCAAGAATACAACAAGGTATGCCAAAGCTCAGCAAAGACACATGAGAAGATGGATGCAATGAAAAGTATTAATGCTAGGTCTCCAAGTAATTCATAGCATTGCTTTGCTGGGGGAGGAGAGACATCTCCTGAGGCTGAGGTCTAAGTGCATTTGGTGGCCTTATCCAGCCCTCACTGGCAACGCGGCATGATGCTGAGCTGTCATTACTTTCTCTAAGTTAGCAGCTGTAAAAGGCAATAGCCTCCTTCCTTATGAAACTGGAGTCTCAATCTTTTGCGCTGCTGCAACAGCAAAGATAACACAGCACTTGGAAGAAGGGATGCAAGTGGCCTTGGGGCAGGTTTTTTAATTTAAAAATGACTACCAGTTGCTTGCTGACCTCTCTCGCTAATCTCTGCTTGCCAGCTGAATCTTGGGAAGTTGCTCCCCACTCCATTTCAGAAGGCACTTCTATATTATAACTTCTGTTCTGACATAGGGCACAATTCCCAAGTCACGTCAAATTAAACTCTGCTCATTGGGTATCAGCCCACAGCAGATAAACAAAAATTAAACTGGTGCGCATCAACTCACCACACACTTGATGGTGACTGGCAGAGTGGCTCTGCTCAAGGGAGGTCCATGAACAGAATAGCAAAGAGGTACTGGGGGCCAGGAACAAAATATTGTGAATGATGTGCAGAGCACCTCCCCAAAGTATTTTGTTGACACCACAGCCATGAATAGATTATTCTTTGATCGGAAGTAATGCAAAGGAATAGAGCAGTACTAAGGCATGGGCAAGGAATGCAGACGACATCAGTTTGTTTCTGTGAGCAGTAGATTCACTCAAATTTAAAAGAGAATGTGGATTCGCAATATTTCAGCAAAAACCCACATAGGGAACACTGAGATGGTAAAGTGAAACACTCCAGAGTCAGGAAATACTAAAGTTAAGGGTGCACATGCACCCTTAACTCTGCCTCCCTCACACGTAGGTAATACAGCAGTTTTTAATTACATGATCACACACCATTTGCCAAGCTCACAGAAGCAATATTTTCTAGAACCTTACCTAGAAGTGTAATATCTTCTGCATATAGCATTTAGCCTGCAGATGGCTGGCCAAATCTATTATAAAAGCTCCTTTCAGAGTCTTACACTTAAACACGTCACCTTGCTTACGGAAGGGATTCCTTTAAATTCACAACTGCAAGAGCTAGCAGTTTAGCACTGACAGCATCATCACAACCGAAGTTTGTACATCAATCAGCCCACAAATCCAAGGGGCCTGTACTATGGAACCTTATTCTTCTTCTGTGGCATCTCCATTACTGGAGGTTTGCAACTATGACAGCCCAGCCTCTGAGATCCTCTGCTCATCTCTTTGTGCATGACTAGTCTTTTTGATCCATGCAGAATACTACATCATCCACCCAAGATCTTCTCTCTCTGCATCCTGCTCTTCCGCCATCAGCTTTCCCTTCCTGCGCCTGTGAACAGGCACTGCCTGCTGAACCTCTTAACATTGTGAAACCATGTTCCTCAAAACCAAGTTTACTCACTTTGGCACTGAAATGGAGTTCACTTATCCCCAGTCCACACAGCTCTCTCTGGAGTCAGACTGCTAGGTTTTTCCATAACCTTAAGGTTTCAAACAGTACACGGTCTTCTGCTACAGTGAATAATGAGCTCCTCTTTATCGCCACGTTGCTATCTCAAGTTTTCTACAGCCAAAAATCCACCTGTACCGTGAAAATACAACAATCTGTTCTTTGCTACATTTTGTGCTAAAAGGCAAACAAAAAAGGCTCACACGCCAAAAATAATTCAGACAGCTCCCTTTTTGTGACCAACTTGAAACACAAGACAGACCGAATTGACAAATCCATTTGAACTCTGAACCCAAAATGGCGGCACTTCTTACCCAAGGCAGCTGTCCATTTACCACCAATGTTAATATTAATCAAGTCCAAACCACCCACATGCAGTCAAATACTCACTGAATCCTCCATCAAGAACATCTGCTCTATGCTTAGATGCAAGAAGAAGAAAAGGATTCTGGCAGGTACAATTTATTTCTGCCCAAATTTCCTCCCACCATTCTTGCCTACCTCAACTGATTCTTCTATAAGACTGTTACATTAAGTCCACTTAATGTATGGTGAACTCCAAATCAGATTTTTCACCCCCAGCAGAACTATAGCTTCAAGAAGATCTGCAGCTTCCAACCTGCACTTATCAACAGCAAATTCTCATCTGACAGCATTTCCTCAGTTTTGATTCAGACAATTCCAAGCTACTCAACTTCATTACTCAGGCTACATATGCTTGTAGCCATATGCAACTATAATTAATTTTTTTTTAAAAAGAGGAAAGATATAAATCTTGTTCAAACTGTCCTCTCATCTTCTATATTAATCAAGAGCATGTGCAAATGCAGAGTGGGCTCCTGATCACGTGGACAGCCTGATGAGAGGACTACCTAGTTCATAATCAAATGCCTGAACCAAACAAAGGCCAGTGATGATACTGAAGGACCAATGCACAGGTATTCTAATCTTCAGCTCTGAAGGATAAAAATAAACTACCTCAAAGCCTTACAGAACAGAGCATCCCTTTGTAGTCATTGGAATCTATGCACAAGTTTATCCGAGAGGGGTGAGAGAGCATCTCGTGATGCCTGATACAGCTTGCAATGACCTTCATTACACCTAGGGAAGGATCAAAGCAAGGAAGTATTGTCTAGTGGTCAGAGCAGGGGACAGACTCAGGAACTCAGAATTCTATTCCTAGCTCTACCATTTGCTCACTTCTTGATCTTGGCCATGTCACCTCTCCATCCTTTAGTATTTGTAAGTTGGAGATAGGAATCTGTTGTGAGACTTGATCATAAAATGCTCTGAGATCCTAAGTGGAAAGGCACGAGAGAAGTTCAGTGTATAAAGAGTACTGGGACATGGCACAGCCAAAGAAACATAGCTGAATGTATCTGGAGTTTTGCTCTGTCACATACAGTATGCCACAACCACACACACTTCCTTTCTGGTTTGAAGCAGACACATTGCAAGCATTCACCTTGCTGGCCTTGTGCTGTGCGCTGCGGGGCTCCATGGGAGAACCAACCCTTATGTTAGGTCCAGGCTTGAAAAATCCCTTTGCTAGTCACTTATTGCAAGGCTTCCCTCGACAGCATGAGGATCTAAGCCATCAATTTTATCTCTACCGTCGGCTCGCACATTTAGTCCTCTGGCTAGCACCTGCATTTCTCTGCATTAACAAGAGTGCGCTTGGTGCTGTGCAAGACACAGTGCGTGCCCAGAGACGCTTGCACTCTAAACGGTTAGGCTACACAAATCAGACAGCCTGATTCTAGTGCAGTTTCTGCTAAGCCGATTTAAGACAATGTAACTAGGATGATTTAACCTCAACTGTTCATCAGAAGCACACCTACAACCAACTCTCCTGACATCCTGCAGAGTTCCCATAGCTCTAAAATCACTTTCAAGGTGGGCTGACGAATGCAAATAGGTAACATTAACCACTTTCGCCCCTAGGACTGCTTTCTCACTGTACGGCATAATGCCGAAGCATTCTGCTGCAGAAGAAGCAACCGAGTCCAGCAGTGAAGAAGTTAAAGTGACATGGATGCAGTAATAAGTGCAATAAGTTGTGTGGCTACCGCTTTAAAGGTTCTATAAACCCAACATTAAAGACGGTACGGCTGGATTTTTGCCATGGCTGCCACAGGAGTCATAGATTCCATAATTTTCATGGGTTTTTCTTTATAAAGAACATCCAGGACTTGACATTCTGGGATTACTGCATACTGGTGGGTGGATGCAATGAACCATCGAGATTCTCATTCAACTTGGCAGCTCTCAGGGTTCGAGTGGGAGACAGAATGAAGAGCTCAGCAATATACGAAACCAGACCAGTAAATTTCTTAGTAAAAATCTTAAAACCCCCAGAGGAAGGGAAATATTCTTTTTAAAAAGACATAGGGCCCTAGCCTGTAAAGTGCTATTAATCTATCTTGTGAGGTGTCTATCACATTGGTAATTTCCATGGCAGTAAATGGACTCCATGTTCTCAAGGATCACGTTTATACAGTACATTTCTCAGAGCAGGTACCTTGCTGCCCAGTTTTTCTACAAAGTGCTTGTTACACCAATTATGCTATAAGCTATATCTTAAACTGAAGCTAAGCTGGATTTTAGAAGTCAGTTCTAATATAATTCTATAAAAGTGCAAAGTATCTTTCATCTGAGGTTCTGAAAGTTTTACACAAGTTGGATATTATCCCTGTTCTACAGCTGAGAAAACAAAGCTAAGTGAAGTGACATGACCATGGCGATATAGCCAGTCAATGGAAAAGTTGGAACTACAACCCAGGCCTCCCGACTCCCAGTTCTGTGTTCTAGCCATTAAACGTAAGTCTAAGATTTAGTCAGGGGCATTTTTGGTAAAAGTCATGGACAGGCCACAGACAGACAAAAATTCACAGCCGTGACCAGTCCTTGACTTCCACTATAAATACCCCAGACTAAATCATGGCTGCTCTGGGCTGATTGCCCCTAGTCCACCACTCGGAGGCCCCCCAGGACTGCTCTCTAACAGTCCCCAGGGCCACCCTCTGGGATTGCTGCTCAGGCAGTCCCTGGGAACAGCTGGTGTGACTGGCCCCAGGACCACCCAAGCCCCAGTGGTTGGCCCTGGGGCCAGCTGTACCGGACGCTGCAGCTCCGCAAGTCACAGAGGTCGTGGAAAGGCATGGAATCCATGACTTCCACAACCTCCGTGACAGACTTGCAGCCTTAGATGTAACAGTCTTTATGACAGCAGCTACGTTCAAGTCTGTCCACTCTCACCGCAGTACTTGCTCAATTCAAGTTATTTGGACTAAACTGGGAAAATAATGATTACACCAGGTAAGATGCTCAGACTTGATTTTTCCTGTTACTGAATTCCCATGATTTTGCCCTCATCATGACCAGCCTGCAACAGTTCCTAAGATATACCCCGATAAAACAATAGCTAAATGGCATAAAGCAAATGCCATCTGTGCCAGCCCAAAAACTTAAGGTATCACAGTGGACAATCATCCATGGATGCACACTAGAGTTGCGGTTTGACTTTGAATAATGGAATGCATTTTGAAATCTCAAATTAATAAAAGCAGAGACTGAAATGTACTTCATATGACTTATAAGAAACATGAAAGCTTGAAAAATACATCCCTGCATGTTTCAGAGCCTTGCCTTGGCCCTGTGCTTGCTTGGACAGAAGTACCTTAGTATCAGCTAGGGGAAAAAATGCAGACGTTACAACTTCTTCCCTAATAGAATCAAGACCAAGGCACGAAGCTTATACAGAAATAAAGTGTATTTGATTCATTTTTTAAAACCTAAAAGCAGTCTTTAGATTAACATAAAGCAAAGGCAGATACCACATCAGCAAACCAAGCTGCTGAGATAAAACAGAACCAGTCCAGAAACAGTTGGCACTGCACGCAAATATGGCCAGTGCAGAAGTGATATTTTATTGCAGAGGAAAATGGAAATCTGCAGGCATGCAACTGCTACAGGATGAAAGTAACGTGGTGATTTTAGTGGTATGAGGCAACAGAATTTCTGCATGCTGTACTTTGCAACCTGAGCCGTAATCGCTTTATTAGATAAGAACAGTGACACACGTCCTCCAAGCTGCCTCCTACAGGAAGAGCTCCTCAGTATGAAGCCTCATGGCAAATGAGCACTTTTGAGAGACACTTAACCTCTAACAGACAATATTTTGCACTACACAGGCCAGGCAATTGCTGTGCTTTATCAGGGTCAGCTGAGGGCTGTGTGTATAATGTGGTTGCCATGTCTTGGCAAGACCCTGCATTAAATGCTTTCAAGGAGAAAAGCTGTTTGTTTAGAGCTAAGTAACGCCACAGCCCACAAAAACTCATTCCAGGATCAAAGCCTGGTGACTGTTCAGATTCCTACTTTATTGCAAGGGGACAAGGATGAAAGATGGGCATGTTACTTTGTAAAGGTCTAGTCAATGTCTGAATGCTGGGGGGAAGTGGGAAGAAGCATGTCACGTTTTGCCCAGGTTACCACCATTCTGCACACACAAGGCAAAAAAAACTTCAAAGAAACCTTAGGGTAATAGAGAAAAAGCGGAAGAGTCATGAGACTGGGTCCCTTCCCCTTCCCCTGATGTGAGGCCTGTCAAGGGTTCCTGTCTGATGCACTGAGTGTGCAGAAAGGAGGCTGGCAACTCCACCCCCGCTACCAGAGGAAGCACACTTTAAAGATAACGCCAATGCTGTTCTGTGCAAACACTGATTTTCCTGGGCCGCGTCTACACGCGGGCGGTGTGGGGCTTGTCACCCTTCCAGGGCACACGCGGGCGGTGTGGGGCTTGTCACCCTTCCAGGGCACACGCGGGCGGTGTGGGGCTTGTCACCCTGCCAGGGCACACGCGGGCGGTGTGGGGCTTGTCACCCTGCCAG
>ML675620.1:71909141-72025925 GCA_007922155.1 Mesoclemmys tuberculata | reverse complement strand
AATTGATAAAGTCATAGTCTGTGTAGTTTTATGATACAAGAAGTGAGACTGAATGACAACAGTGTCAAAACACAATGTATTTTATTTCTGTCCGATTTCACAGACATTTTCATTTTCAAAGTGTTAAAATTGTACATTATTTTACTGACTGTCTGTAAATTTACAGACCGTTGGCAACCTGGGATCCCGGTTGGCTTACACAATCTGAATTAGTGCCCGGGTGGGCTGGTGTGCACGGTTCCCTGTTAGCCTACACAATCCAAATTCATGCATGGGATCTGAGTTTGCCAGGATGGGCATGTGGCCAAAGGATCCAGTTGTGACGTTCCCCTCTGCAGTCTGGACTGGTGAATCACTGTCACCCTAGTCTCCCACTCTTGGGGTCCATCTTAACTCTGCCTTGTTGTGTGGACTCCCACTCCTGGGCAGATCACGCACAGCCTCCAGCAAGGTATTTGCGCCCAGTTGAGTGAGTGAGTGCTTCTGGCAAGCCGCTCTTTAGATCAAGTAACAGAATGACCCCAGCCACCATCTTCCAGTCCAAGATGCAACCCTAGGAACTTTCATCTTACAGTGTTCAGCGCTGCCCACTGGACACTGCAAGCTCATAATCAGTTCATCAGTTTAACCAAAAAATTGATATCCATCAGCTTTGTCACTTAAAATGGAGTCTCTAGCACACCTTGAACCAAATGCATTGTTTTAGAATTAGATAAAACAAACAAATTTATTAAGTACAGAAAGATTTTAAGTGATTACAAGTCAGAGGAAAACAAGTCAGATTTGATCAAGAGAAAACAAAAGGCAGATCGCATACTAAACTGAGCTTAACACTTTCCGCAGCTTTGCAAACTTGGATGATTCTCACCACAGGCTGGCTGGTGTGCCCTCAGCTCCCCCCCCTGTGGTCAGCACTTGGGTTGCTTGGTCTTGTTTGTAGATGGAGGTGGAAGAGAGAGAGAACAGCAAAATGTCTTTCCTTTTTAGAATGCTCCTTCTTCGTCTGGGGTTTCCCCGTCTTCAGGGTCAGGTGGAAAGCAATGTCCCTGTATGATTCCCTCCAGTCCCTGAATCACTGAGGTCCTTTGTGGATTCGTTTGTTGACTTCTAGGCCAGTCCTTTGTTCCTGGAATGTTGAGCTGGGTTGTTCTAGACAGGCCCTAATGAGGCGCCAACTGTCCCTCTGCTCAGAAAGTCTTGCCTGGATATGTTTTAAGCCATGAGGCACATCTTTGGGCATATCACATAGTGAAGCCTCATAACCATACGCATGAAACTGCAACAAACATATTACTATAATAATGTTCAGTACTTCATGAGCATTCCAAAGACATCTTACATGGCACACTTTGCATTAAACAATACACAGTTACACTAGAAGACTGATCATGAGGGGTGCAATGTGTCACACCAATCTATTAGAATTCTTTGAGGAGGAAGGCAAGAAATGTGGACAAGGGGGATCCAGTGGAGATAGTGTACTTGGACTTTCAGAAAGCCTTTGACAAGGTCCCTCACCACAGGCTGTTAAGCAAACTAAGCTGTCAATGGATAAGAGGGAAGGTCCTCTCATGAATCGATTAAAAAGTGGTTAAAAGATAGGAAACAAAGGGCGAGAATAAATGATCAGTTTTCAGAATGGAGAGAGGCAAACAATGGTATCCCCAAAGGATCTGTACTGGGACCAATGCTGTTCAACATATTCATCAATGATATGGAAAAAGGGGTAAACAGTGAGGTGGCAAAATTTGCAGATGATACAAAATTACTCAAGATAAAGTCCAAAGTTTACCGTGAAGAATTACAAAGGGATCTCACACAACTGGGTGACTGGGCAACTAAATGGCAGATGAAACTGAGTCCTGATAAATGCAAAGTAATGTGTACTGCAAAACATTATCCCAACTATACGTACAAAGTGATGGGATTGAAATTATCTGTTATCACTCAAGAAAGATCTTGCAATCATTGTGGTTAGTTCTCTGTAAACAGCCACTCGATGTGCAGACAATGTCAAAACAGCTAATAGAAAGTTAGGAACCAATAGGGAAGGGGTAGATAATAAGACAGAAAATATAATAATGCCACTATAGAAATCCATGGTATGCCCGCACCTTGAATACTGTGTGCAGTTCTGGTTACCCCATCTCAAAAAAGATGTGTTAGAATAGGAAAAGGTTCAGAGAAGGGCAACAAAAATTATCAGGGGAATGGAACAGCTTCCATCTGAGGAGAGATTTATAAAACTGGGGAATTTTCAGCTTGGAAAAGAGATGACTAAAGGGGACATGACAGAGGTCTATAAAATTATGACTGGAGTGGAGAAAGGGAACAGGGAAATGTTATTTACTCCTTTATATAACACAAGAGCCAGGGATCACCTGATAAAATTAATACAGAGCTGCCTTAAACAAAAGGAAGCACTTGTTCATACAGCGCACAGTGGAAGTAATTAGCAGGGGCTGTGAAGGCCAAAACTCTAACAGGGTTCAGAAAAGAGCTAGAGAAGTTCCTGGAGGACAGGTCCATGAATAGCTGTTAGCCAAGATGGTCAGGGATGCAACCCTATGCTCTGAGGGTCCCTAACTTCTGATTGCCAGAAGCCAGGAATGGGCAACGGGATGGATCACTGGATGACTGGCTGTTCTGTTCGTTTCTTCTGAAGCACCTGGTGTTGGCCACCGTCAGAAGACAAGAGACTGGGCAAGATGGACCATGAGTCTGACCCAGTGTGGCTGCTCTTACAATCCGCATTCATGCATGGGATTGGCCTGTGTGCACAGGATCTGCTTGTGGACATAGGATCTGCATGTGTGCACAGGATCCCAGTTAGCATGTGTGATGTGCCTAGCGCACAGGTCAGCTTGCGTGCCTAGACTCCTGACTAGCGCTTAGGTTCAGGTTTGTACAGCATCACAATTAAGCATACGGGGTCTGTGTTAGTGCATGGGATCTATACATACGCACAGGATCTGCATTAGTTCAGTGCATTCACTTGTGTGCCCAGCACTCAGTCAAATGGTCAGGATCTGCATCCATGTATTCATCCTGACATGAGTACACAAGTACTGCACCAAGACTCTGATTGCACGCACAGGATTTGCACAGGGCACAGATCCACCCTGCTAGTAGAGAAAAACTGATTGTGCAGAATCCACAGTAATGCAGATTATGTGTGCGCGCGGCGCATAAAAGCTGTATCGCTGCATGCATAACAACACACGCTTCACGAATCCTCGCCACCTGCCCGTGTGCACATGATGCGTACCAGCACACAAGCGTCACTCATGTGCAGAGACACCAGCTGGGTGCACTGATTGCCAGGTGCAGCAAGGATCCGGTTTCTGTGCACAGAAGGGACAAGTTTTGGTTAGTTTAGTTACATGAAAAATAATTGTCAGTAATATGCAAATTTCAGTGTTGATTAATTGCCTGGGAGGATCTTGGTAAACGTGTTCCTGAGGAGAGATCTGAATCAGGAGAAGGTGGAGATTGAACCCCGGTGCATCAGCATCTACCATTTGATCAAACAGAGTAACTCCTTAGCAGGTAGAATTTTGTCCTCTGATGTGAAATGGGGAGAGGGAGGGAGACACATAACACGCATCAAACCAGTGAGTCCCATACAAAATCTGAGTTCGTGTCCCCAGCCTGCAGTTCACCTTGGTAGGCTGATTGCCCTTCCTGTGTTATCTGCACTGCTCATTTGTGCTTCTAGTGTGCACCGAATCCAGATGCATGCACACGGACCCATGATGGTGCATATGGCTCTCAGTTAGACACTGAGTGCACGACACTCCCTTTGGGTGCACAGAATGTGGCTAAGTGCCTATGTGGGGTCTCTGGGGCTCTGCAGGGAGCAGTTGCCCTCTCACACAGCTCAAGCAGTTGTTTAACCACCACTAAGTAGCTGCCATTTACACGTTCCTGTTCCAACATCCCTGCGGCTCCGTTCTCCTGAGGGTACGAGTAACTCCCATCCAAGTCATCCGACCAGGGGGAGAAAAAGATCTCAGCTAATGTCCCCCTTCTCACCCCACTGCCACCCCTAGTGGTTCTGATGTCCAGTTTGCACACTCAGACCCCAACCCGCGAGGACTTTGGAATCTATTTTTGGTATTGTCTTATTTTAATTTATAAATCTACATCTGGAGACATCTAAGAGGACATCTCTTAAAAAAAAACCCACATCAGAAAATGCAAATCTGGGTGCAGATGGCTGAGATCTCCGCACCCCAGCAAACTAACCCTCCCTAATAAGCAAACAGGTGGAGTGGCCCTTCCCCTGTTGGCAGAAACCTGGGTGGTGATTGCTTCTGGCAGAGCACATTCCTCTGCATCTTGCAAATACCTTTACACGCTGGTTAAAAAGCTTTGTTTGGAATTTGGCACGTAATGACCACAAGGTATTTAGGAGGGAGTGGGAGAAATTGCACAGCGAGGAGGGGATGGAGGCGAGCAGGATGTGAATTGTATTGCTGGTCAATGGGCTGGATCAACAACTCAGGAGAGTCAAGGTCGTTAATCTACAGAGCAGGTGTGGCAGGGCAAACTTCCCCAGCCATCCCACCAGGGCACCTTGCCCCTGCCCTGGGGGAAGAGCTGTTTATGAGATTAGAAGGATTCACTCCCCATTGGTCTGTTGAGTCCTTGGCTTGTCCTTGGGTGCTGCCATCTAGTACCCATCACGAAGTCAGTGACCATCTACAGGCAGCTGGACTGGCCCCCAACCCCTCCACTTCAGCAGGTCACTCGACGGCCATGACGTGAGTCGGTTCGACGGGACCACAGAGGTGTGACAAGTGCTTACCGGAGTTGTGAAAAAGAGACAGACCCTTCGGGTGTCTGAATGCTTTAGAGAAAGCGGACTGGGAGCTTCTCTTCTCCCTGCCTCGCCACACGAGCGCAGGGGCACGTTTGATTCAATTAGAAGGTGGGCAATTCAAAATGGACAGAAGGACTTTTCCCACACAATGCGTGATTAGCCTGTGGAACTCACTGACACAGGATGTCATTGAGGCTGAGAAGGTTATTCTGGGGAAGGTCTCTGGCCTGGGTCATGCAGGAGGCCAGACTAGATGATCAGATGGGTCCCTTGGGATCTATGACTCTATGCACTTAGGCTGACCCAATGAGAGACTGGACCCTCACATGGGGACGAGGAGTAGCCAGAGTTATTCTAGTATATTCTATTGTTGAAGGGCTATTAAGCCTCTGGCTTCAAGGCTTTTAATCACTCTCTAGAGACCACTGAATGCAGGGCAGATTATCCCACATCTGTGGCGGCTGCTGCTCCTGATAGAGACGGGCTGCTGGGCTGGAGGGAGCTGCGGCCTGACCCAGGTTGGCAAGGCCTGCCTTCCTATTTCTGGCAGAGGACTGCCGTGACAGGGCTTCACAGTGTGGGGTTTGTCTCCTTGGTCTATTTGCCCTGCTCCCCGAGGGTATTTTGGCACCTAACTCCCATTGGCAGTAGTAGGAGTTAGGCACCTAACTCCCATTGGCAGTAGTAGGAGTTAGGCACCTAACTCCCATTCACAGTAGTAGGAGTTAGGCACCTAACGACCTTTGAGAATCTGTTTGCCGTGGTGGGCCTTTGTCCGCAGTGTCTGTTCCTCATCCAAGGGCAGCTCACAGCTGACTTGGGCCCCAATTTAAGCCAGTTTCCCCAAGTGAAGGCCTCTGCGGCCCCTCATCAATCACCAGAGATACCAAGGTCCCAGATCAGGAAAACCTGGCTCAGGATTTTGTCCAATTGCTTTCAAATCCCACCTTAAATCTCCTCCCAAGCGGCATTTTAATGGTCACCCACCATGGAGAGATGGGATTTTGAACCTGCATTGCTTCTAGCTTGGCCCTCACCCTGGCTCTCATAGGTGTCTCCATGCTGTCATCAGGGCCTGATTTGCTCTGTGTGCTCCTTGGGACAGGGGCCGGGGCTTCCTCTATATTTGTGCAGCGCTGAGCACGCTGCCGGCGCTGCCGTAATGAAGCATGTGGAGACAGAACGTAACGGCCTGGGCCTTCCCCCCGTCCCAGCCGTCTCCAGGGGCAGCTCCGGCCCAGCCCCGCCGGGGGGTGTTATAACACACATTGGCCGCACACGCTCTCATTCTGCCAGGGTGCTTCGCGGGAAAGTGTCCTCCGGGCTTTCCTGCTGCTGCTGGGCTTTTCAGTGAATCCCCTCAGCTCTTCCAGCAGACCTGCTGCTCTCTGGTGGTCCTGCCTGCCACATGAGTGCGCTCCGGGAGAACCAGCCAATGGCTGCGTCTCAGCTCGGAAGATGTCCCCCACGGGAGAATACAACAGAGCAGCCTGGCCACTTTTGCAATTTTGCCCATGACTCATTGTTGCCCCGCTGGCCATGTAGCAAACCCCAGGCCTGACTGAGTGATGGAGAAGTAGCTAATGCATCGACTGGACCTGATGTTTTTAGAGCCGGGAAAAGGCCCGTTTGCTGAGGACACCGATACTGGCGTGTTTCATTCCTGTCTTGTTCCTCAGCCTGAATTCTCCACCTCCCTGCCACACTCAGCTCCCAGATAAGTCTCCTCTTGGGCAGGAAGACACTGATCAAAGCCCAGTGCACGTTTCACAGGAGCTCAGAATCTGGTCGAGGGCTGTCTCCATTAGCACAGTCAGGTCCTGATTCAGGAAAGCACATATGCATGCCCTGGTTTTAAGCATAAGTGTGTGCATACTCATATGCTGTCCTGAGTAGAGATCTTTCCCTGGATCGGGGCCCCAGCAGTCAGCTTTGGAGATGAGGATCCCAAATCCATTTTGGAACGACCACTTTTTGCGTCTGTGCTGTCATTTGTGACACCTACAGCACGGGGGTAGAAAGCTGGGGACGAAGGGTTTGGCAAAGGAAAACAATTGGGCTTATGCTTTTCTTTCTTTCTTTCTTTCTTTCTTTCTTTCTTTCTTTCTTTCTTTCTTTCTTTCTTTCTATAAAGAAGGCCTGAATTCTATTTGTCCTGCTTATTTTTTACATTTCCTCGAAGACTGTGTGGCTGACTCGAGAAACGGCAGGACGGTGGCCTCCCAGATACCATGCAAATAAAGCCTATTTGAGGGCTGGTTTTTATTCGGACTGTTTAAAATTCTAGGTTTTTGTTTTGTTTAAAAGCCTTTAACTCAAATGTCCAACAAACATGGGAGAAGAGAGCCCTCTTTGTGAAAGATTCAGAATGGGAAAGCTCATGATATCATTCAGAAACCTCCAGCAAGTCCTCCAGGAAAACCAAGGAAGACAAGACTTGGTGTACCTGTAAACATCCAGAGAATTTATTCTCCCAATAGATTATTATTGTTTGAAACAACTATTTGTTTCAACTTTATAAATCTTATAAAGAAACAACAATTCTCCTCCATTGCTTTCCAGGCCACTTTAACATCCAGAGAAAAAGTTCTAATCTTTCGTGCTTCAAATGCTTCCTGGAATCTGATCTCCTGCTTGGACATCTCTGCCATCAACAGCCCCTCCCAGAGGGCAGCGCTAACCAGCTGTGCCAATGGACCTGAAATGTGAGTGGAGGAGAGAACACACAGCAGCTAAGAGCCTCCATCAAGAATAAAGCCCGCCCTTTCCAAGAGTGATTTCCTTATAAAAGCAGGCGAGCCCTGCTCCCTGTGCCAACCAGGGCAGAACTGTATTTACCAGGGTTGCTAATCCTTATTAGCAATTTAATGGGCAGGGTTTCCCTTTGCAGGGTTCCTGTGTCACGGTCACTGTAGCAAAGCAGGTTCACCAAGAATCTGGTTTGAACAGGTGGGTCTGGTGTGAACTCGTTGTGGGGACATGTGGGAGGGCTGCAAACAACCAGTCAGATGCTCAAACAGCCCGTCTAAGGAGCCAATGGCATCTCACTTCGCGCCCGCGCTGCTGTTTTGGTGAGCTTGGAGCCACTTCGTTCTAGGCCGGCGCCTCGTCAGATCTGCCAGGCTTAGCAGGGTCGGGTCTGGCAGATGGCAGAGCTCTAGGGGATGCTGCAGGAAGGGGTTTGGTGATTCCCTAGAGTCGGAGTCAGTACGAGTGAAGGCCCCAGCGTGGTGCTAGGGGCGGCTGTGCAGGGAGCAGCGGCGGGGCTCAGGAGGGGGAGCTGTCCCCGCCAAGTCAGTGAGGACCCCATTGCCCCAGCACAGGGCTATGGGGCCTGTGCTGCCAGGAGGGGCGTGGGGGGTGTGCGTGAGGCACTCTTGCTTCTGAGTAGATTTTGTTTCCCATGCCCAAGACTGTGGGCAGGGCGCACTGTGCCTCTGGAGGTAGCATCTTTAGGCTGAGATGTAAAACCATGGCCCTGTTCATGTGTGGTCATTAAAGGTAGATGGCACATGCAGAGGAGCATCAATTCTGTATCTTGACTATCAGTTTAGAACACTACATAGCACCTACATGAATTCCTCCCTGCCATTTCAACTAGATACACTGCTCTCCTTCAGGTCCCATCCTAAATTGCTAAGTGTTATTTTAAGCTGCTAAATGGCCCCCACGTTCCGCCCAAGAGATGGCTGCCTTTCAGCTTGTTACGCAATTTGGGCTCCTTCAGGACAAGAGGCTCTATAGAAATGTCATCCGTTATAATTATCCACCAGTTCAGCTGCGTAAGGACAGCATCTCCTCCTGCCTTTCCAGCCACCCCAACGTTTTGCAGCACAAGTGGTGAAATTGTGCTCCCCACTCTGGCCGAAACCCTGCACTTTCATGAAGTCATCTGAAGTGGAAATTTTCACAGAGCAGTCTTTCAACTTTCCAAGGAAAATGCATGTGTTGCGGAAGCAGTGGAATCTGCCGGCTGTTGTCACAACGTGGTGTGAAGTGACAGTGGAAAACATTTTGCTATTGCACAAATCCTCAAGGAGGAGAGAAGCTGTAACCCAGCTCCCGACCCCCAAATCCACAAGGATGGGCTGTTTTCCAGTTCCCACTTCCTTTAACATGGGTGCAAATGGAGAAAGGACTTTAAAGGGTTAACTCTCAAACCACTGCCTGGCTCTAGAGGGCTGCACTCCGCAGTGCCCTCTTCGCTTTACCCGTCTCTCTTTGCAAAGCAGCTCTGCAGCTAAACACAAGATGTGTGAGGCGCAGAGGATGTGAAGACTGGAAATACTCAGGCAGGTGGGACCAGCTGCCTGTATTTGCCGGCGGAAGAAGTTTGCATGTGGCTCTGGGGTGAGTGGTTAGGCCAGGCTCTGCCAAGCAGAACATGTGTTTCCTTCCTGTGCTTGATCAAGAACAAATCTTCACCCTGCTGGTGTCCCCAGCTTTCCCCACCAATGCCTGGGTGTGCGCTGGGTGTTCATAATTGGGCCTGATGCCATTGCCGTCACCATAGCAACCTCCATGGCATCTCCATGGGAACCACTGCCTTCCAGAATATACCTGGTCCCTACCTTGCCCTCCTCCTGTCCGTAGAGGTGCAACTGCTGAGCTCATTTCGGTTTGCTGTTGTGAGCCCCAGCCTGGAGCCTGGCTCCTTGCCCTCTGCCGCTTCAGGGTCGAGCTTTTTGACCTCCCCTTCCTTGCCCTTGGTGGCTTTGCCCCCTCCATGTCCCTGCTCTTGTCTCTGAGAGCAGCCCTGTTACAGGAGCCACGGAGAAAAGAAACAGCGGGCACGTACCGGCACCAGCCCACGGGCCAAGAGCTGTCTACCGGCACACAGGAATAGGCTCTAGGACAGCGTAGCCCTTAGCACCCTCCTCTCCCCCCAGCTTCCTATGCTTTGCTGATGATCGACAATTCATTCCCCTTCCGGTGCAACCTGCTGCCCGCTTTGTTTTCCACTGTCCCAGTGCGTGGGACGTTTCCTCTGTCTCCAAATCCCTCCATAAAGCCCTCTGCTCTCACAATGCCTGCTGGACCTTGCTGGCGCGGCCCGGCGCGGCCGAGTCAGACCGGCTGCTGGGTGTGTTTGTGGGTATACGCTGCTGCCTTCTGCTGGGCAGAACCAGCTCTCCGCCTGCGTGGGTGGGTGTGTAACACAGCTGCCCTCTGGACATGACCAGACCCGCTGGGGGTGTGTGTCCATGTGCACATCCCTGCTTTCTGCCAGAGGGACTCATCGCAACCCAGCATTTAGTTCTCTAGGTGGTGACCTGAACTCGCTCACCCCCAGAGTCCTTCCTCCCAGCAAAGCTGCCAGGTACAGCCGTGGCCAGTCACAGACTCTGCGGCTCGTCCTGGAGACCGGTTTCCCTTCCAGCTCCCTGGAGCGTGCAGTGGCCAGCCAGGGGTCCCAGTCCTTGCAGGGAGCCAGGGCAGTACCAGGAGGGTGCTGGGTGGGGCTTCCCATTTACACTGCCATGGGAAGATCACGACCAGTCTCGTTTGCCAAGGGAAGGGAAAACGTGGCCTGGTGCAAAGGTGCCAGCTTCTGAACGCTGCAGGAACCCATCTAGCCGGTTTAGGAGGGGCTGTCTAGCTGCTTTCCTCCTCTTCCTCCTCCTCCCCTTCTCTCCAGGGAACAGATACAGAGTGAAACAGCTGCCTGGGCTCGCAGCCTCTTTCCACCCGGCGGGGGGTGACCTTCCAATCCAGAGCCGTCAGGGGCTGTGCCAGCCTTGCCCTGCCGCCTTGGGTGCCTTACAGTGCTTCATTGTTGTAGCTTCCACTGGGGCCACTCACACACTGAGTGTCCGTGTGTGGCACACTCGTCACACTCTGGCTTCCGCCAGCCTTGGTCGCCAAATGCAGGGTGACCCCAACATACGTCCAGTCCCGCCTTTCCCCCCAAAACGTGAGTTCTGCACTGTCCAGCCCTCTCCTGGGCAGTCCAGATATCTTACATCCAGTGCCTCTCTGAGGGGATCAATGTAGAACCGGCTGCTCCCCAACCTGGAGTTACCCATAAATTCACAACCCTGGATAGGTTTTGATTAACAAGTAAAACAGGTTTCTTTAACTACAAGGAGATAGGTTGTAAGCGAACACAAGCAAAGGCATTAAAGTCAGAAATGGTTACAAGCGAACGAAAGATAAAACATTTCCTAGCGCTAAAACTGAACAAACTCGACTTGGCTCAAGGTGAAATCCCTTCCCACATGTTTCCTGTAGCATTGCTGACCAAATTCTCAGGCCAGAGTCTGCTCCCAGTGTCTATATCTGTTTCTTTTTGATTCTTAGGTGAAAGAGGAAGACGTAGAGGAGGGATAACTTGGGGTGTTTTTTGCTACTCGCTTTTATGGTGCAGTCCCCCTTTGACATGCATTTTCCTGAGGGTTACCCCGAGACAAAGTTCATTCCCTCTGTGAGGACAAAGACAAGGCATCTCATGGTGAAAGAAGTTTCATACCGTTGTTTGCTAAGGTTCAGATCTTTTGTTCCTGCCCCCCTTCCTTGCCAAAGAGCGGCCACTTGATAGGTGATGGCCCGTCCTCTAGAGGTGTTTACCCACTCCCCAGACTTGTCTGGCAAACGTGCGTCAGTCACGATTTCAGCTTATGTGCGTAACTTTATGTGCCACATGAATTCTATCATGACGTTATTGACCAGGGAGGTATTCGTTTTCCAGTGATACAGCCCAAGGCATATATTGCGCAAAAGTTACTATCAAAGCGTGTAGCGCGTGAATCCCTCACAGGGGGTCCCGGAGCTCCTGAAACACTGAAATCAACATGCAAGTCAGTCTGAGTGTGGAAGAGGGGAGGAAAAAGCGGGGACCCCAGTATTAACCATCCTGTTACATAATGGAAATACCCATCATAAGGAAGATCCTTCCAGTCCAGTGTTAAAGGCTCTGTCTGCCTCCCTTGTTCAGCATCATGGGCTAGTCCAGCCTTTATTTTGTTTTCAGTCTGGTGAGGAACCCTGGAGACCGGAGCCCGCTGTTATCCTAGGCAGGAGTTAACTAGAGCACTCCAGCTTCCCCTATCCCGGGCCCAGCCCATGGACCTGGATTGAGCCCTCCACCCCCGGACCTGAGCGCGTAGCCCAGTCCCCCTGCCCCATTCCGTTCCTGGCAGTTCGCGCATTGCTCCCTGCTCAGCGCCCAGGGCCAGCAAAGGGCAGATTGGGCCCTGAACTCGCAGTGACTGGCTGTGCCCATCACTCCCCCGCTATCCTTGCCATCTGTCCTTGGGGCTGGCGCCAGGGCTGGAACACAGAGCCATTACTCCTGTGCTTTTATGGGTTGTTTTTCTTTTCTACTTGGCAAACGCTTTGCCTTCTTTTTCCCCTCCCCATCAGATATCAGCTCCTGTTTATTCAATAACCTTCCCCTTTGTTTCTGTGCCTCTGATTTCTAATCCCTCTGGCTCATCCGCCCTAACTCATAGCAGCTATGCTCGTAAAACCCAGCAATGCAGTAAAGCCATCTCTGCTCAGATACCGAGATAAGGGTTTTACGCTCATAGGCGGAGGGTTAAACTGAGTGCCAGTCTGGAGTCAGGATATGCCACCAGCGCACTGTCACAGAACAAGCTGTCCCTTTTAGAGGGAAACAAGGTCCAGTTCTGGCCCTGTTACCCTTAACCCCTGAGCCAAGGCATTCTGGGACCTGCAGGAACGAGGTCAGAACTGGACCATTTTTCCCTCCTACAGGGCAAGCGAGAGGCCCACTGGCTGGGACCTTGAGATCCATTAGGGTCAAGTCGGGGCTCTAGCCCACAGTCAATATCCTGGCTTTGCAGGTGGGTCTCAGGCACTGGCTGGCATCAGGCATTCCCATCTATTTTTTCCTATATCTTTAATAAGTGGCTATCAACCTGCCCAGGGACCGGCTATCCCATCCCCACCAAGGTCAAAGAGCTTTGGTGGGCATTATGGGAGGGACACAAAATGTCTAAAGAGAACCCAGGAGACAGAGCCAGTCACAAGGTTCCAAACTTCAAGTTTTGTTTTCAGCTGAAAATTTTCATGTCCTCTTTTTGCATTTTGCAGCCTTCTTTCTCTCTCCCACTGCCCTTTTTCCTTTTACCACCTTTCTCCCCCCACTTCCGCCCACAACATTCATTTTCAAAACCTGCCCCCTTTTTTTTTAAAGGCAATTTTTGTTTCCCAAAATGAACGCCTTTGGGAAATGGGCGACAAATTGGAAGATGGGGCCATTTGAAGCGGGATGCGACTTTCTGCTACTTGCCAACACCCAGCATGTGGGGGAGGGGCTCTCCATCAGCAGAGGAAACTCACATCCATTTGGACTACAAACATTGACCCCAGGTGGCAGAGCCAGTGTGGCAACTGGACAAGCCAGTGGAGAAGGAACTAGTCCGAAACCAAAAAGTGACCATGTGATCACAGCGCCACCAAGGCTCAGACAGTTGTTCTGAGCTGGATGTCTTAGTCTGGAGCTGTTTTGGGTTGGAATTCAGGTTTAGTTCCATTGGACCATTATTAACAAATGCAGCTGTAACAATAGCCATTGCAGGGGTGGGGGGGTCAATGGATGCTGACTCCCATCAGGCGATGAGGGTACTGGCTATTGTAACCCTGACTTTGTCCAGGTACCGAAGCCAGGAAATAACATCCCAGCATCTCTGATCAGCCCTCCTGTGAATCACACTCACCTAAGAATATTTACAGAGCCCTGGCCAAATTCTCCTCTCGGTTCCGTCAGCTCCTTCATGTGTCTGCCCAGACCCACAGTCAAACTTTAGGGGAAAGCGCTGTAAAAATCAGTAGGAAATTATCACTTTTCTGCTGTTTTTTAGGTCCATCCCGTAAAGCTGTATAGTGAATCTTCCCCTGCCTACAGAATTCTAGAGCATGGCTCCATCTCTGTCTAGTTCCAGTGGATTTTCCCCTCGGAGCAGGGGAAATTGCTCGAGTCTGCAACTTTACCAGCAGAAGATACCAAATCTTCAAATTGCGTCTTAGCAGGCATATAATATATACCTAAATAATACATATTAATAAATATTTAACACATACACAGCACCTATCCTTCTGCAAGCACGCAAAACAACTTCTAGACTCATCGATTTTAAAGCCAGACAGGAATTGTATCCTTTAGTCTGGCCTCCTGCAAAGCAGAGGCCAGAGAGCCTCCCCCTGTGACTCCTGCATCTAGTCCACAACTGGTGGTTTAGCTGAAGGATATTTTTAGAAAAAGCTGTAAAGATTCTGAATGTCGGCCAATCCACAGCACCCGGTTTACTGGTGGGTAAACTGTTTCAGAAGTGAATTCCTCAATTTGTTAAAAACGTGCCCCTTATTTCTAGCCTGACTTTAGATCATTTCCGCTTCCACCCATCAGCTCCCATTGCATGTTGCAACTTCTACGCTTCACAAATGTAACAAGTTGTTAAAAAGGAGCCACCTCACCCACCACTGAAGTGCAGCCACCTCTGGGCTGGAACGTGGCTGCTGCTTAAGTGGGCAGAGCAGCTTTGCACACCAGTTTAGGATAAGGAAACCAGCTAAGTTCATGGAGGACAGGTCCACTGATGGCTATTAGCCAAGATGGTCAGGGATGCAACCCCATGCTCTAAGTGTCCCTAGCCTCTGACGGTCAGAAGTGGATGACTGAGGATGGATCACTCAATGATCGCCCTAGATTCCCAGGCGAGAAGGAGCCATTTTGGTCATCTAGTCTGACTCCCTGGATGACCCAGGCCAGAGGATGGCCCTGAAGTAATCCCTGTTTTCACTAGAGCAAATCGTTTAGAAAAACATCCACTCCTGATTTACAAGTTGCCAGTGATGGAGAATCCAGCCTGTCCCTCACCAAATTGTTCCAATGGCTAGTGACCGTTGGGCATGACACGGGCCATCCCTGCATCGCCGGCACCGGGTCAGAAGGGCTGGGTGGGCTGAGCGAAGGTTTTTGCACCTGCTCAAATTTCCATTGGCCACAGAAGCAGAGGGCCATGGCCCGACCACTGGTGAGCCGTGGTCCCGTACTACGTCAGCACAGCTGCCACCGGAGCAGTCCAGCGTGTCGCTCTAGAGCTGCATGGTCACAAAGCTTCTGACATCGGACCCAGCTGCCCCTCTGTTCCTGTACAGCGGAGGGCCAGGGAGTTCACCCAGACCTCAGCTCCTGGCAGTACCAGATCATGCGCGGTGTGGGTAAGAGAGAGGGGCGACCTGAGGTCCTTGTGGGGAGGGGGAACAAGGGGGGGCCAGAAAAGGATCCCTCCTGTGGACTGGAACCCCCTCCCAAATATCTGTATTGGCGTCATTGCCCTGCATGCCCCATTGCGGTCAGGTGTAGCACTCCAGCTGGGCCCTGCCTCGATTTCCCCTCACCCAGCATATAAAGAAGCCCAAGCAAGTACTAAAGAGCACCCCCTTTGGAGGCTCTCTGTGATTAACCGAAAAGATCAGCAGTACAAAGCCAGAGCTTAAGAACATAAGAACGGCCACACTGGGTGAGCCCCATGGTCCATCTGGCCCAGTGTCCTGTCTTCCCACAGGGGCCAAGACGGGGGCCGCAGAGGGAGTGAACAGAACAGGGGATCATCAATACTCTGCTGCTCTGTAGTAACACCCTCCGCCTCTGGGCTAGGTGGTCCGATGGCTTGTTTTTGGCCTCAGCACATTCCCTGAGTGTGGGTAACCTTCTGATTAGGTCCAGGTGCTCGTTTACCAGTTGCCCACTCAGTGACCCGCAGCTGGGCGTGCAGAAGGCCAAAGGTGTAAAGGGCCCAGTCGCCCTGAGAGACCGGCTCTGTTAAAAGCTTGCACCTTCTTTCCAGTCTCAGTTTGTCTCGTGACAGCTCCCAGCCATTGGCTCTTGTTCAGCTTGCAGCGCCCATGACCAGCCTGCTGTTCCCTGGATCTATGATGTACGTGAAGAGCACCTGGAGACCAGCTGAGATGGAAGGAGGTTTCTGAACAGAAAAGGGGGGACTAGTATCCACTAATTAGCATTGCCGCTATCGATCCTTGTTATATCTGGATGCTCAAGGGCTGGGAAGCTAGCCAAGCTGGCCCATCACTCACGACTCCAGACTGGAGAGTGGGTTTTGTATCAGGTGAGGCAGAGATGGCGACTGCTGATTCCTAGGAAAACATGCCCCAGGTCACATCTGTCACCGGGCCATCAGGGTCCTGGCGCCACCCGGGGACAGGGCGTGGGGCCAGGAAACGCCCGCAGAGCTAACAGCAGGGGCAGAGTCAGTAGGATTTAGGTTTGTTTCTTCTCAAAAATGAGGAAACAGCCCAGGCTGACACATCGTCCTCGCTGAGGTCCTTCCCCCGCACACAGAGTGACCCGCTCTGAGAACCAGGCGTGATTTAAGGCGAATGGATTTAGGGGTAATAGTCTCAAAAGAGCCTAACGGCCAGGTTTTTAAAGGCATTGAGGTGCGTAAAGATGCAGACAGGCACTTCGTGGGATTTTGAAGAATGGCTGGGCCAGCAGCCCTCCAACGAATTGTTCAGCTGCAGGAAATTCACAGTGGCCACAGTTTTGCCAGTTAAAATATTGCGCTAGGGGGAAGGTGGGCACATGGATAGTTAGAAGTGTCCTGTCTATAAAATAATAAATCTTTTCAATGTGCAAAATAACAGGTACTATTCACAGTACAAAAGCGCCGCACTAAAAAAAAGTTTGCTGTAGCAAAACGTCTCACACCTTTTTTATAGCGAAGCAGTTGTAAATATCAATCAATCTTCTGGTTGTCTCACAAGGCTCTGCAAAGGGGATGGGCTCAACACGTCTCTTCCTGGAGCCCGTTTCGGTCAGCGAGCTTGTTTCTGTCTTTGCTGTCAAGAAAGGGAAGTGCACCGAATGCCCACTCGTCTATGACGGTTGCTGAAAACTCATCACTATCGCCCCACACACGGGTTCTTTCTAGTGATCTGAATTCTTGTGGCCACATGCCCCCCAAAATTATGGTGGCCACACATGGAGCCCTTTGACTTCAATGAGTGTAGATCTGGGCTTCCCTATGCAAACTCCTATTTTAAGACAATGGAATCTGTGATCTCTCCAGGCAGGGAGACGCTGGTTCTCACACTCATGTGCCCTTGCAAAGGGTAAGACACCAAATGCACTTAAATTCATGGGGCTTTGCACTGATTCTGGACTAGCAGTGGGCAGGAAGTGGTTTCCTGGCCTGTGAGAATGTCTGAGATTTTGAAAAAAAAATTCCTGTCCCAAAGCAGGATGAAAAACATCAAAATCTCAAAAACGTTCATGGCCTGAAAAAATTGTCACGTTGGGTCAATGGAAACGTATCGCTTGGGCTAATTTCGAAATGTTGCCTTTCGAGTTCCAACCGTTAAAGATTTTTTCGAACTATAAAAGAAACAAATTTCAAACCAAAACATTTCCACCTGAAAAAACCCCAATGTTTTCAATGCAAAAACCCCCCAAAACAGGGCACTTTGTCATTTTCAAAACATCTTTTCCTGATATCTTTTTGGAACGGGAAATTGGTCTGACCCACCCCTTTCCCACGTACAGTTTTGGTTTCAGTGAATTGGAATTTGGCCAACAAACTCCTAGCCAGATCTCGCCAGGACCCTCTCTTGGATCTCAGAGCAATTAGACACAAAAGCAAACAGTGGCAGAGGTACCTTATTTCTTTTGCCTGTCTGGGAGAAGCTCTTCATTGCCAGGAGATGGAGGGAAGTGATTATTGCCCTCTATTCGGCACTGGTGAGGCCACATTTGGCGTATTGTGTCCAGTTTTGGGCCCCCTACTATAGAAAGGATGTGGACAAGTTGGAGAGGGTGCAGCGGAGGGCTACAAAAATGATGAGGGGGCTGGAGCACAAGACTTATGAGGAGAGGCTGAGGGAACTGGGCTTGTTTAGTCTGCAGAAGAGAAGAATGAGGGGGGATTTGATAGCAGCCTTTAACTACCTGAAGGGGGTTCCAGGGAGGATGGCGCTAGGCTGTTTGGAGGCGAACAAACTCCGGTCCAAACGTGCCCCAATCCCCCGCAGCTCCCGGATCACCCGTGCTTCTCCTTCAGTGTCCTCACTTCGAAGAGTGCAAACAAGATCGCAGCTGCTGCGCCCCTGCCATTTGCCATGCACACTGGGTCGACAGGCACTTCTGTGCACCCAGGAAAGCTCCCACGGCTCTGAAGGGAGAGGCAGAGGCTCTCCCAAGCCCAGCAGGGCCTTTCTGCCTGATCCAGGCATCACACCTGTCTGAGCCCCTCTGTCTTTATCTGGAGTTTATTTTTATTCCAGGAGCACCTGGAGGTCTCAGCGGAGATCAGGGCCCCTGAGGGCGTGGCACGTGCACAAAGGAAGAGTCAGTCTCAGTCCACAGACACCATCCAAACAGAAGGAACCAGGAAGGATTTCTGTTCTCGTTCACAGATGGGGACATGAGTTATGGAGTGGTGGCTCACACAGGGGGTGTGACTTTGGAGGAGCTGGGGTTCAGGCCTGAACCCCGGAGTCCTGCCTGACGGGCAGCTTCCTCCCCCGCCCAGCATCAGGGTCCCCAAATCACAAAAATCCTCCGGGGATGGGTGTGAGAGAAAACCCAGAGGTAGACAGGGTGGGCGTCCCAGCTGGGCTCAGCCCCCGGGAACGGGAGGGTGAGGAGGCTTCTAAGATAGTCAGGACCTAACCAGACTGGGCTTTATAGATCAGCCCCCTGAGTGCTGGATGTTGGAGTGGGGAGGTGAAGCCTTTGGATGGAAAAATGTTTGCAGAAATTTCACTTTAAACCAGGCAATGGCTCCCTCTGCTGGAATTTCATAAATCTGAGCCACGTGGGACCGGAAGGGGCCCCCCCAGGCCCTCCGGTCCAGTCCCCTGCACTCAAGGTGGGACTACACCATAAATAGCCTGACCCTTCATTAAAAGGGCAGCCTCTCCAATTACCCCCCGAGCCCAAGGCAGAGCAGAGCCTCCCAGCTGGGCAGTCCTCCCCCCGTCCTGACTCCTAGGCCCATACGCAGCAGAGCGGCCCAGCCAGGCAGCCCCCCCATTTCCCCGACAATAGGCCCACACCGATTCTAAGGAGGTTGTAAAGTGGAGCGGTTGCAGAGAAGAGACACAATAACGATTAAAGGGTTAGAAAACATGTCCTGCAGCGACAGGTGTATTTCATTTACCGAAGAGAACGTTACTTCTCCTTTTCACAGTCTATCCGTGCACATACGGGAACCACAGCTTGAGAGCAGAGGGCTCCTCAGTCTTTCCGACAAAGGTCTGACGAGAGCCACAAGCTGGAAGTTGAAACTAGACAGATTCAGGATGGAGGGATGGGGTATCTTTTTAAAGGGGCAGCTTTAAAATCGAGCCGGGGTGTTGTTCTAAAAACTCAGCTGCAGTTCAACCAGGAATGAATTCGGGGCCGGGGGAATTTGGGGCTGGGGCCTGGCCAGTCCAGCTCAGGCTAGAGGATCACAGCCGGGCTGCTGACCAAAGACTTTGTGACTCCCCCTGGACCTGCACCGGGCAGCTCCCTGCACAGAGTGGAGGCCGGGGTTACTCCGCCCTATCACAGACTGACCCACAGAGGAGAGGAATCTTCTGCAAGCAGGTACCACAGGGGGATTTGTCCTGTAGCTCATGCTTTAGCGGTGGAGGGTCTGGGTTCAGTCTCTGGGATGGTTCTACCAGAGCCTCAGCCGATTGCACTGGGGTGGGACAATGGTTCATGTTGGGCTAATGTAGTCAATCAAGGCAAAGGGAAGGAGCGTGTCAGCAGCAATGCAGCTGGCCCCTGTCGGGTTCCTCGGGCAGACAGATGGCCTGGACCCCAGCGGTTTGGTGGCTGTGCTCTGTGCAATGCTACGTGCTGCCTCTGTTCACCTGTGCCCCTCCACCCAGCTCCAGCACACTCACTCACAGCACGACTCAGCTGCAGTTGTAGGGGTCACGTTAAATGTAGGCTGGGATAGAAAGCTTCTATAAAACATGGACGATGAGGTGGACAGAGAGCTGGCTAGATCATCGGGCTCAGCAGGTAGTAACCAATGGCTCCATGTCTAGCTGCAGCTGGTCACAGGCGGAGTGCCCCAGGGGTCGGTGCTGGGGCCGGTTTTCAACATCTTCATGAATGATCTGGAGGATGGGGTGGATTGCACTCTCAGCAAGTTTGCAGATGACACTAAGGTGGGGGGCATGGTAGAGATGCTGGAGGGAAGGAATAGGGTACAGAGCGACCTAGAGAAATTGGAGGATTGGGCCAAAAGAAATCTGATGAGGTTCAACAAGGACAAGTGCAGAGTCCTGCACTGAGGATGAAAGAATCCCATGCACGGCTACAGACTGGGGACCGACGGGCTAGGCAGCAGTTCTGCAGAAAAGGACCTGGGGGTTACAGTGGACAAGAAGCTGGATATGAGTCAGCAGTGTGCCCTGGTCGCCAAGAAGGTTGATGGCGTATTGGGCTGCATTAGTAAGAGATTTGCCAGCAGATGGAGGGAAGTGATTATTCCCCTCCGTTTGGCAGTGATGATGTCACATCTGGAGTACTGTGTCCGGTTTGGAGCCCCCACTACAGGAAGGATGTGGACAAATTGGAGAGAGTCCAGCGGAGGGCAACAAAACTGATGAGGGGGCTGGAGCACAAGACTTACGAGGAGAGGCTGAAAGAACTAGGCCTGTTTAGTCTGCAGAAGAGAAGAGTGAGGGGGGATTTGATAGCAGCCTTTTACTACCTGAAAGGGGTTCCAGGGAGGATGGAGCTAGGCTGTTCTCAGTGGTGGCAGACGACAGAACAAGGAGCAATGGTCTCAAGTTGCAGTGGGGGAGGTCTAGGTTGGACATGAGGAAAAACTTTTCCCTAGGCGGGCGGTGAAGCCCTGGGATGGGTTACCCAGGGAGGGGGTGGAGTCTCCATCCTTAGAGGTTTTTAAGCTGCGGCTGGACAAAGCCCTGGCTGGGATGGTTTAGCTGGTCCTGCTTTGAGCAGGGGGTGGGACTAGATACCTCCGGAGGTCTCTTCCGACCCTCATCTGCTATGTCTCTCTGTTGTGAAATAGCATCACGGCGCTGAACAGGACGTGCTGTCCCAGGGAAAACGCCGCTGATCTCATCCCACCATTTCCTGGAGGTGCCTGGGCTCCGGTGTGATGGATTAATCCCATTTCATCAGACTCCAATCCTCCTGCCTGATTGCTACATTGCTGGGGTGGCTATGACGTGGCTTCTTTGCACGTGCCCTGTAACCGGCCACCTAGGCACACACGCTTGATTCTCACTCGCCCGTGTCCTACGCCTGCCGTCTGGCCCCCTGGGTGTTCCCCGGATTCTGGAGCAGCTCAGAGTCCTGTGTGGCCTGTGTGGTGTGAATTAGAGCAGTCTCAGGGCTACTCTGATTCATGCTCTGGTCCCTAGGCCGCCGCCACTGAAGCAGAGCTCTGGCTGTTACAGCCCCCAGCCCCAGCTCTGTATTGGCTGGCCCCAACTGGAGCCAGCTCACAGCACAGCCCCTTTGCTCAGAGGCTGTGTCAGTATCTTCTATTTCCTCCAGCTCCCATAGCCGGGGGGCAGCGTGGCCTTGTGGACAAAGCATTATCCAGGGACTCGACAGACCTGGGTTCTGTTCCTGGCTCTGCCACTCCTTTACTGGGTGACCTTGGCCAAGTCACTTTGCCGTGCTGCACCTCAGCTTCCCCGTCTTCAACGTGGGGCTAGTGATACTTGTGTAATGTGTTTTGAAGACCTGCTGGTGAAAGGGGTCACCTGAGAGCTAGGTATGGAACCTCCCTTCCCCCGACATGCTGGGTTTGGTTCGGGGCCCGTTGCTGCAATGTACCTGAGCACCCACATTCAGAGGTCGAGGGCCAGCGAGACTGTCCCATCTGATCTGCTGCAGAACTGAGGGAGGGAATCTCGCCCAGGCATTCCTGCAAGCTCCCAGCCCTTGGATCTCGCTCTGCCTCTGGCTGGCAGATTGAAGAGTTGGAGACGCTGGTCCGTCCCGGTTCTTCCTTGGCCTACAGGTCCCACGCAGGTTGATCTCTGTTCCCAATGAGGGGACACGGAAGGCCGGACCCTCCCTCAGCCAGCACCCTGCTGGCTTACCTTGGTGAGTGAGTGTCTTGAGGAAAGGCCGAGGCGTGGAAGCATTTCAGCAATTTTTACAACTTCTGCTTTTGTGGTGACGCCTCTCTCTCCGAGCCTCTTCGCCCTGCAGCCTGTGGGGTATAAATCGGAGTCTCTGTCTTTCCTTTGCATTTGGGGCTGAGATTCTGCAATGCCCGTTCCTCCTCACTCAGCATAAAGCTGCTGCCGTGGAGGAGAGCGGCTGCGAAGGTGTCAGCTGGCAGAAGGTAAGGGAATGCTCTCGTCTTTCCTCGCAGACATAATGATTCCAACTGGGGACCCTTTGCACATTTCCAGCCAGGATTTCTGTGCATGGGAAGGAAACAAGCCACCCCCTTGGGGCTCGGTGCTTGTGCCCCAGTGTTTTAGAAAGGAGTCTTGTCTCTTGTTTTGTGGCTGCTTAGAATCCTAGAAGATGAGGGTTGGAAGGGATTCAGAGGTGACTAGCCCTGCCAGGGCTTTGTCAAACGGGCCTTAAAAGCCTCTAAGGATGGAGATTCCACGCCCTCCTGAGATGCTTGCAGCTCTTGGATGCCTCTCTTGCAGCGAACATGTCCCCTGGGCTAGTCACACTCTAGCTGCAATTAACAGAATGAATCAGAGCTGCCAGACTGCAGAGTGGCAGGGAGAGCGTACAGAACAGGGCGATGCTGGGGAGATCCACCCGTCTTCCCCTCTCAACTTCTGTCTTCACACCTGCACCGATGTGGGACGTCCATGACGCGTGGCCCCCTGCACAGGGGGGATCTCACCCCCTGGCCGGGCCAGCTGCATGGAACCCCCAGCCCCTTGGCTCTTGGCATCCTCCCTAGAGATCTCCCTCCTGGGTGTGGAAAATCGTATCACCTGGCTCCAGTCTTTTCAATGGGAACGCTTGTTCTTTTCCCGCGGGGATTCGGTCCCACGCTGTTGTGGTTATTCCCCTGGGGAATGGTGCCTTGGAAAGAATCTGCCTCCTCCCACCCTGGCCCCCAGACGGCCTGTGTTTTAGGATGTGACACGGTGTCCGTCTGTCTTGGGGGGTGGGAAATGGACAGGTGGGGCGGGGTGGGCCATTGCGGCAGGATCAGGTCCCTCATTAACACTCGCCTTCAAAGAGCGACACATCAATGTTGTGCTTAGAGGGGAATCTGGGCCTGGGCCCCTCGGTTCCCCACCCAGGGAAACTGTGTGGTTCTGGGCTGGGAAATGGGGGAAACTGGATTTAGGGCACCTAGGCAGGGGACCCCGTCCTGCCTGCCCTACACCTATCCTGGGGGGGGGATTCCCTGTGCCCCATGCTTAGGCAAGTGGGGGGCAAACACACTGTTGGCTGGAACCGCTCAGGAAAGGTCCTGCGTCCTCACAGAGCGCCCCCTGCCATGGGGGCAGTAGGCATATGAAATAGCAAATGCTCTGCCCCACGTGGCACGGGCTGCAGTAGCTGCTAAGCTGTGCTTCCCTCTGCTCCACGGCCTGGCCCCCATGGCTCCCTCGGGCTGCGGTCCAGGATCAGGCCCATGGTGTGATGTCAATGACACTCCAGGCATGAAGCGTTTTCCCCTCTCCTCCTGCTCTTGTCTCTCCCCTCCCCTCACCCCCACGCTGCCCCCCCAGCTCAGCAGGCAGTCCTCACTCGTGTGCTGCCCACAAACCACCCCGGGCAGCCCCTCTGCTTCTAACGGAGACCCCCTCCGTCCTGTCTGGTAGCGCAGAGGCCTCTTGTGGGGCTAGGGACCCCCCAAGTCTCTCCAATCTCCTGGGCATCCAGTCCCAGCCTCTGCCACGCCTACAGATGCCCTCTGCCTTGCCCGGGACAGATGGTCCAGACGTCCCGCTGCTGGCTTGAGCGGACAAGCCCCAGTGCGACAGCCCCAGCTGCCCAGCCTGGCTCAGTGGCTGGGCTCCTCCATCCTCCACCGATGGGGCATGACACCCACGCGGAGCCACGGGTGGGTCCTGAAAGGGCGGAGACCTAGAGAAAAGGCACGGCCTCGTGTGTGATGTGCTTCGTCAGGTCACACGGTCGCATTGCCCAGCCCCGGGCTCGCTGACTGTCCTTGTGCGGGAGGTCCCTGCCTTGTGCGGGAGGTCCCTGCCTTGTGCGGGAGGTCCTGCCTTGTGCGGGAGGTCAGACTAGATGATCATATTGGTCCCTTCTGACCTATGAGTCTATGAGTCTATGAGTCCTTGTAGTAACAGCTGGGATTCAAGTAAGAAGCACCTCGTAGGTGCCCCTACACCTGGCCACCCGCCAGCACGCTAGCAAAGGGAGTGTTTAACGGCGCGGCTGGGGGGCGGGCTCCCCCCAGTGAGTTCACTGGAGCTGAGATTTTATATCAGGCCACAATTCCCTCCCCTAGGGCACTGTCCTCTTACTGAAATACCCCCACACCTCCGGATCTGATGCATTTCTCTGCCTCTTCCCGGGCTGCGACCCCAGGGCTGAGCCAGAGAGGCTGAGGAGCAGAGAGATCACTGCTGCCAGCGGAGCATTTGCCCTTTCACACACACACTGCGGGACCATCCTCTCTCAGGCAGAAAGGGAAACCGAGGCCCAGCTCTGCCAGAGGTTTCCAGGCTCCAGGGCTGACACTGATTTCAGTGCCGGGGAGGAGCGGGGATGAAGTGACTTCACCCAGAGTAGCTCTACACTGAGGCGAAGGACCCACACCAGGGCTGCGGCTGGGCCAGGCTCGCAGGGCTGTAAACTTGCAATGTGGACGTCCGGGCTCGATCTGATGGGATCTCAGGGGTCAGCTCCAGCCCCAGCCCCAATATCTACACTGCAATTTTCAGCCCAGCACCCGAGCCAAGTCAGCTGAGTGGGTCCTGAGACTTGGTGCAGTGGGGGGTTATTGCAGTGTAGATGTACCCACAGAATCCAAGAGAGACCACTGGGTTTAAACTCCCAGGCCACTCCCTTAGCCACCAGGCATCGTCTCTCTCTGTGTTTGCTGTCTAGTCAGGTCCAGTTACAGAGGAACCCGCTTAGACAGAACTCTTTTACCCCACCGAACATCTTCAGTGCAGGTGAATTTCCCCAAGGTCAGAGGCCAGCACAAGGTCTGCCCCATCTCAGCCTACCCCGTCTGGCGACCCCCTTGCCTACTGGCCACAGACGCAAGTGCTTCCCGAAGGGGGGGCAGACCTGACCCAAGGCCACAGAGAACTCAAGCGGGGGGGCTGCGCGTTCAGTTTTCCTGGGTGAAGTTGCTGCCCCGCCGAAAAGGAACTCCTGGCTGTGATGAAATCTCTAGGGTGTTTTCACACCTCTCTGGAGGGAAGAAGGTTTGGGGTCAGGATGGAGCAGGTGTCCTGACAATGGCTCTTTAGAGCCAGGAGGGCTGAGCGGGCTGGAAAGCCGGCAGGGTTCTGATTTCACAGTCACCCTCCAGCCCGGGCACGGCGAGGCAGGTGTGCCCAGACGGCCCTGCTGAGAGGATAACTGCAAACACCGTGCTGCAGTGGGACGCGAGATGCCCGCGGGGGCCTTTCCCCCTGGAAACTGAGGCCTCGCTCCGCAGAGAATTGCATTCTGCACATCGTGGTCTGTGGTGCCAGCAATGGGCCTTCCAGTCTGTGAGCACACGGGCCGTGACTGTGGCTCCTGCCTCCGCCCCGGTGCTTTGGGGCTGCATGCAGGGCGCACGCACTGCAGGGGACTAGCTGCATAGAGATACCGTTTCCATCACCCAAGGAAACAGGAAGGCGCAGGAAGGGCCACAAGCAGACCAGGTCTCTACATGGCTAGCGTCAGCAGAAACAAGTTCTCGTTTTTATTTTGGGGCGAGGCGTGTCTTGCCCTCCGTGGTGGGGGGTTCCCCTCGCTGCAGCTAGCCCCACCTGAAACCTGGCCAAGATAGAGAAACCTCCCCGCCCTGCCCCTTCATCCCCTGGTCGCCATGTTCTCCCCGCTGCGTGGCAGAGGGCTGGGGGCTTTTCATTCTCTTGGCGACGATCGGCTCATCTGGGTTGACACTTGCCCCAGAAGGGCTGGGCAGAGCGTTCTTCACCACCAGCAGCCACAAGCCAGCGCTCCTGGTGCAGGAATGGCTGGGGCTGGTTCTCCAGTGGGAAGGGATTAAACACCGGGCAGCTGTGTTTGGACCAGTGCCTGGGGATTGACGGGGGAGTTCTGGTGTGGAAGGGCCAGGAAACAGAGGATAACATTGGCAGCCTCTCTGGGCATGAGCCAGGCACACGAGGCTTGAGCTGTGTCCATACTGCAAAAAACCTGGGCTTGGGCCCGCATGACAGTAGGATGTGGGGTCAGTCCAGTGCCCCTGGACGGGCCATCGGCCCAAGGCCTGGGGGCTTTCTGGCCCAAAGTCAGAGGCCTAGAGGGTGGTCCCCAGACACAGAGGCTGGCTCTGGAGGTCCTCAGTTCAATCTCTGGTGTATCAACCAGGATGGTGGCTGTCGCAGAAGAACGTGGCAGGGCAGCTTCCCTCTATCACAGGGAATGTTTGGGAACCCCAGCTGGTAACAGAGCCCCCACCGCAAAGTGACGGCAGTCCATGGCACCGAGTGGTGGAGTTTGGTTTATTTCTCTCCTCCCCACCCCCAGGTCTCTGCCTTTTTCACTTTCTTCCCTTTATTAAGGGCCAGAAAGGAAAAAGAAAGGGAAGTGTGTGGGGGGAAGGGGTGGGGGGAATGAAAAATTTAACCCCTGCCCCGAATTTTCACTCAAAGGTCATTTTTCACTGAGAACTGTTTAAGCGGGGGAGTGGGGGGGGAGATCTTGACCCACTTTCCTTACTGCGTCTCTGGGCAGTGCTTGGCCCCTTGGGGGCCCCTCTTTCAGGGGTGGTCTGTGCAGCTCCTGGCGCAGCCCAACTCCAGTTTCAGCCAGGGTCTCTAGGGGTTTCTAGAATGCACAGAATCAGCATAACCAGGTTTGCAGCCTGGCCAAACCAGCTCCCCCACCCCGATCCAAACACCCCTCCACTTTAAAAGAGTTTGGCTCGGGGTCCAGTTCGGAACAGGCTCCCTCAGCCCAGCTCTGGCTTTTAGACTGGCGTGTGCTTTATGGGTATGGTTTCCACGAAAGATTAAAAATTAGACCTAGCTCCTCCAATGCTGCAAATTGGTTTCCAGAAGCTGAGGACCCAGCCCACAGAGTTAAATTTTGCCTAGTTATTAGGCTAACCAATTGCTTTTACTCCTTCTTGCTCATTATGTAGAGACCAGACTGAAGAGTAGCTTGTAGCAAGCCAGCGTGTTTGCCTGGAACATCAGCCTCTGTTGGCAGGGATTGATCTGCCTGGAAAGACGGTTAAGTGGGGTTTGCGGAATCAGTGAGACAGGTGACATGAGGGAGATGGAGCACAGAGAACCTAGGGTGCAGGCTGAACAGCCGTAAGGGAGGAACCCTAGGAAGCAGCCCTTGTTTGAGCTGGTATTTATTTTCTCTTCATCTTGTTTTCTGTGCTAATAAAGCCAAATTCCATCGTGAGGCGAGTTTGGGTTCTGCAAAGAATGGGCAGGTTGAGAAAGGCTCCTGTTTCCTGTTACACAAAATTGTTCCCAGGAGGTAACACGCTTGAGCTGTTGACACTGGTTTCCCCGTATTGCTACAATATCGCCACTGCAGATATTTACCGGAGTGGCCCCACAACAAAGAGTCTGACTCACGTTCGGTGACTCTGACAACATGCTGCTCAAGACGGAGGATGCGATCAGTTGAGACCTGGGGACTTTGCAACGGGCCGTTTCACCTCCATTTGCCGAGCATTTGCACAAAGGCCTGCTCCTGAACTGCATCTGCTCTGCTCGTGAAGGTCTCCTGGGCAGCTAAGGGGCACGTTTTCTTGCAAATGGAGCTGGTGCTGGCTTTCCTTGACTTCATGCCTGCAGGAGATCCCAAGTAATGTCTATCTGTGTTCCCACTTAGATCACAGAAACATTGTGATGGAGGGCTGGAAGGGACCTCAAGAGATCTTCAAATCCAGCCCCCTGCACTGAGCCAGGACCAACTAAACCTAGACCCTCCTGGAAGGAGCTTTGTCCAACCTGTTCTTAAAATCTTCCAGTGACCACAGCCTTTCTGGGAAGACTATTCCGGAGCTGAACTATGCTTACAGTTAGAAAGCGTTCCCTAATATCTAACCTAAGTCTTCCTAGCTGCTGATTAAGCCGGTTATTTCCTGCCCTACCATCAATAGACATGGAGAACGACTGCTCACCGTCCCCCTATCTGAAGGCTGTTCCAGGTCTCCCCTGACCATAGAATTACAGAAATGTAGGGCTAGAAGGGACTCAAGAGGTCACCTGCCCATCCGCCCACACTGGATTCAGTGTACCTAGACCATCTCAACAGCCTTTTTCTCCTTGCTGAGACAGTCCACCACTGAGCTGGCAGGGCAATGGCCACGGACCAAGCAAAAGGCTGCGTTAGAAGGAAGTCCCGCATGAGCAGGGCCCTTTGTTTGCCCCCTGTTTCAGTAGAAGGCGAGGCTCCCCAACCCCTTTTCCTGGGTCAGTCAGGATGTGGCTCTAGCTCAGCACATCCGTCTGGAACAACGTGGCCAGTGCGGGGCAAAAAATCTTGAGGACAGGCTGGTAATTTAATGCCTGTTTTTTCCCAAGGGGTCTTGATGAAAGCCCAGGCAGAGTGAGTTATTCTGCCAGGTTCACTAGTGAAGGGCTGCCGTGTCAGAGAGGAAAAGCGAAGCAAAGAGGCACGTTCCCGCTGAGAAGATCGAGATGCATTACAATCAGCGGAGAAGGTTGTTGGAGCTGTACTTGGCACGTAGAGGAGTTAACAGGGTAGATCCTCAGCTTGGCTAAATCAACATCTCCCTTATCCTCCGAGAAGCGACGCCAGTTCGCGCTGGTGGAAGAACTGGTCTGATATGTGCTTATTTGCCTTCAGAGAAAAAGCAAATGAATTGAATTATTTCCCCCCTTCTACAGAGCATGATGGGACTTGTTACAGGAGGCGGGGCACTCGGATGGGCGATAACGTGTTTGCAATGGATTTCATTACCTTTTATAGACAGGGAGGGGTTTTCACGTGGCAGGAGAAAGGATTGGGAGGGAAAATTACCAAATCATGTTCTTCTGCATGGAGTTGGTAAGGGGCGAGGGGAGAGGGGGTTGTATTATGTACCCCAGAATCCTAAAGAGATCCTGCAAAGGGAGAAAAATGCGCTCTTTTGGGTGGTTTATTTATCATGCATCAGGCAGGCCTAAAATATATATTTTTTTAAAGGTGGTTTGCTTATTTTTTAAAATTAGAAACTCAGGTTTTTTCTGCCCTGGAAGTCTTTATGGATGACAGGAGAGCTAGTGGCATGAGATCATCATAGGGCATAAGAGACTGAAAGCTGAAGCCACCAAGAGGGGAAGGGATTTCTACTCAGGCTGTTCACAGTTTTTTTTTGTTAACATCTCTTTGTTAACATACTCCAATGTCCAATGCACACTTGGGAGAAAGGGCTTCTTTGTTAAAAGCTTGCATATTGGTGCCCAAAACATTTATTAAAAGAACACAACTTGGCAATTTCTCTCCCCTCCTCTGCATACACCCAACCTTTCAGAGCTCTTGCTAGCTCAAAAATATCTGTCTACATGAGATAATTTTTTAAAATCATCACAGGAGCAGCCCCTTTTATCTAAATAGGTTCAAAGCACTACTATCAGTGCGCACCCATCTGAGTGTCCCACAGCCCTGTGCTGGTGTTCTGGCCCCTCCCCTTTCTATCCACATGGTAGAACCCAAGGAGCCTGGGTAGCAGTTCTAACTTTTCCTTAAAGACAAAGAGAGGTTATACCTTTTTTTTTCTTTTCCTAGCTCCACTGCCTGGAAGAAAGGACTCTGGGTTTTTTTATCTTTATCTTTGTGTATGTGCAAGAACCACTCTAATGAGAACATGGCTTGCTTTGAGGAGCTTTCTTTAAAGAATCCCTGGTTACCGTAAAGATCCTGGATAATTTGTTTCCATCTTAGGCACTTATCTGGTGCCCCTCCCCATAGTGTCTGACCACTTCATCATCTTTGATAGCTTTCTTCTCACAACTCCCCAGGGAGGTTAGGGAAGGGTGGTTATCCCCATTTTACAGACAGGAACTGAAATGCCATGTGACTTGCCCAAAGTCACGCCCAAAGTCTGTGACCGTCTGTCTTTTCTCTCCACGTTTTTTATCTGGCGCACTGCTGCAACAGCGAGAACCTGACCGTAAAGAGGCAAAGATGTTGGGGCCAAATCCCCCGCTGGTGTAAGTCACCAGAACTCCACTGCAGTCAGTGGAGCGGTGTCAGTTTACTTTAACAAATCTATTGGGAAGTTTTAACAAGTCTATGGGGAATTCAAATGTGGAGCCGGCTCCTCAGTCGGTATAAATCAATGTAAGATAATCATGGGTTCATTTTTAATCACCCCCTAGTATTCATTGGTGAAAACTCTACATCTGCTCTCGAATTCTATAGCTTGATTAAAAAAAAATGACATACAAGGAACTCATTCTCTGTTTAATTGTATAGGGTTTTTAAGTAATTTCTTTAGAACTCCGTTGAGCTGACCCTGCTTAAATGCTACATACAGCTTTCTCCATAAAGCCAAAAACCAAAAGACCAAAAGCCAAAGATCAAAATCTTGCCTCCATCCATCTGTTTATATAACACCTAACGAATACTGGGTGAGACCAATGGTCCAGCATCCTGTCTGCTACACTGACCAATGCCAGGTGCTTCAGAGGGAAATCCATCCTGTTGGCCATTCCCAGCTTCTGACAGTCAGAGCCTCAGGGATAACCAGAGCAGGGGCTTGTGTCCCTGACCATCTTGGCTAAAAACCATTGTTGGACCTAGCCTCCAGGAACTTCTCTCATTCTTTTTTGAGCCCTCTTATAGCTTTGGCCTTCACAACATCCCCTGGCAATGAGTTCCACAGGTTGCCTACATGTTGTGTGAAGAAATACTTCCTTTTGTTTGATTTAAACCTGCTGCCTAGTAATTTCATTGGGTCACCCCTGGTTTCTGTGATATGTGAAGCCGTCAGTAGCACTTCCTTATTCTCTTTCTCCACACCAGTCATGATTCCATAGAACTCTATCATATCCCCTCTGAGTCATCTCTTTTCCAAGCTATACAACCCCAGTCTTTTTTATCTCTCCTTATACAGAAGCTGTCCAATACCCTGTAAGAATTTTTGTTGCCCTTCTCGGTACCTTTTCCAATTCTAATATAGCCTTTTTGGGATGGGGTGGCCAGAACTGCCCGCAGCAATCAAGGTGTAATACTGCATTCAAGGTGTGACGAATTCAGGGTGTATACACCTTGAATGCTGTGTACACCTGGAAGTTATGTATATGGCCTCAGTCACTGTACTTTCTCAAGCCTAGATCCCCAAAGAGATCCCGGGATGTAGCGCCCATTGAGTGCTTTCCAGGCGCTTATGGGCTGACCCTCACACACACGCCTATGGGGCAGGGAAGTGAACCCACGACCTCCAGTTCCCAGCCAGACACTTTGCACAAGGCCAGCCCGGGCGTCTGTAACAGACCCAGGCGCTGAACTCTCGGGAGCTCGAAGCGAGCATCTTAACCATCCTGGCCAGGCAGCCCCTTGTAACGAAAGCTCGTGCTGTTGTTTCAGGACACGGGGACCAACCTGCTCTCCAGGGCTTACTGACGTGTGTTCTCTCCCTCCCGCCTCCCGGCTTTGTCACCCCAGCAGGCCCAGAGCGGTTCCCCCAGCATGGGCGACCTTGTGTTCGACGGCGATTTGAGCGAGCTCTTCAATGGCTACAATTACACCGACTACAACACAGCCAACCCCAGTGCTGCGGCTGCCCCGTGCAAGGCCGACAGCCTGAGCATTAACAAGTATGTGGTGGCCGTGGTCTACTGCCTAGTCTTTCTGCTCAGCCTGGTGGGTAACTCCCTCGTGGTGCTGGTCATCAGCTACAACCGGCAGAATCGCTCAGTGACCGACATGTACCTCCTGAACCTGGCCGTGGCAGACCTTCTCTTCGCCCTCACTTTGCCTCTCTGGGCCGTCTACCGGGCCCACGAGTGGATCTTCGGCACTTTCATGTGCAAAGCCATCTCGGTCCTGCAGGAGGCCAACTTCTACAGCGGGATCCTCTTGCTGGCCTGCATCAGCGTCGACCGGTTCCTCGCCATCGTCTACGCCACCCGGGCGGCCACCGAGAAGAGGCACTGGGTTAAATTTGTCTGCGCGGGCATCTGGATTCTCTCCGTCGCCCTCTCCCTGCCCATCCTCCTCTTCCGCGAGGCCTTCCAGCCACCGCACAGCGGCGTGGTCTGCTACGAGCGGATTGGGGAGGAGAACACGGCCAAGTGGCGGGTGGTGTTGAGGATCCTGCCCCAGACCTTTGGTTTCATTCTCCCCTTGCTGATCATGCTCTTCTGCTATGGCGTCACAGTGAAAACCCTCTTCCAGACCAAGAACAGCCAGAAGCAGAAGGCCATGAAGGTCATCTTGGCCGTGGTGCTGGTCTTTTTGGTCTGCTGGCTGCCTTACAACATCACGCTGCTGGTGGACACCATGATGAGGACCCACGCCATCGCCGAGACCTGCAATCGGCGGAACCACATCGATGCGGCCCTGTCGGTCACCCAGATCCTGGGCTTCACGCACAGCTGCATCAACCCGCTCATCTATGCCTTCATCGGGCAGAAGTTCCGGAACAGCTTCCTCAAGATCCTGGTCTACCACGGCCTCATCAGCAAGGAGTTCGTCTCCCGCTACGGACGGGGGTCCTCCTTTGCCTCCACCTCCGGAAACACCTCCACCACCCTGTGACAGCCACGCCACTCCTCCGCTCACCGGGGATAGCGTCCCACTGCTGCTGGCGTCAGGGCTGGCCTCAGCTTCTCAGGTCAATCAGGACCAGGCAGACTCCTCCCCAGCGGCACAGAGCAGCCACGTCTTACCAGGCTAATCAAGACGCACGTCCTCTTGTACCAAGCACAGACCGGCCCCAATGTCCCGGGACACTTGGTCTCCTCCAGATGCTTGCTCCTGGCCTTGATCTGTCAGAACCACGCTGCAGACGCTTCTCCTGTTCAACAGCAAAACACCAGTTTCAGCCCCTCAGGATAATCCATGTTGTCCAGGCTTTTTTACCACCAGAGCAGTGCAAATTCCCCGCAACATCTCAGGGCGATCAGGACCATGCAGTCTTCTAGCACTGTTGCCTTAGTTTACCACGCCAATCAGCACCGCACAGACTCTTTCACCAGCCCAGCGAGTTGGAACAATTTATGCAGATTATGGCATCAAAAAGCAGCCACCTCATATCGGGATAAGGCTGTGAAGAGCCTTCGACTACCCCCCAGCCCCTCCTTGCAGGATAATCGGATTGTTCAGCCCCCACCGCCCGTCTCATCCAGGTCATGTTTACTAAAAAAGAAAAGACAACTCCAAACAATCTAAGGCTGCAGTTCTCTCCGGGGCGTCCCGAGTTCCCGAGCCCCTCACACAGTGGGGTTTAGGAACGATCTCAGAAAAATGTCCTTCCCCCAAAGGCATGTGGAACCGAGAGTCGGAGTGCGGGGTGAAGGTTGCCATTAGCATTGGTGGTTATAAACTGAGACCGGAGATATATTGTGCAAGCAGGAATGTTACGCACAGCCAGCCTTACCTCTGCCCCAGCAGCTCCAGCAGCCTTTTTCGTGCATTCTGCATATTTCACATAGAGAACTGAATATGTTTCTATATTTTTTTGAGGTGCAGAATTGAAAATGTAATTTACCAAACCATGTCTGTATAACTGTGGTCATACCGACATTTGATTTGTGGTTGCTCGTGAAGACACTAATAATGCTGGTTTCGTGTGAAGGAGATAGCTTCATGACAGTATGTAACAGGAAGGATTGGGCTGGGGGGGAAGGGGTTAAACATTACCTTTACATCTGTTGATTGTATCCTGAACATGGAATGGTTTAGCTGAGTAGAAAAGGATTGTTATTTGAATAGGTTTAGATAGACGTGCTTAGATAGTACCATGCTAGGCATTGTGGTGAAACCATAGCTAGCTAGTCAGTTAGATGAGAAGATGTCTGGATGAGTGTGTGACATCTGAATTGTTGAAGTATCTTTACATTTCTGTACTGTTAAGACCTTTGGATAAATAAAAATAAGGCAGTCAAGATTTTTAGACTGTTGTGACAATGTTACATGAGGACCAAATAAGGCTTACTTTCAGTCCTAGTGGTGAAAACATAATGTTGGCCTCGGTGTTTTTCACTTCTAAAAATAAAGCTGATAAACTTTTGACTTCTGCAGTTTCAGATCCCTGAACCTTTCCGCTTTAGATGGCAAATATATGGGCAGCGAAAGTTTCAGACATTTACAGGCCCAAACGTTGCATGTCTAAACCTTTAGGAGACAAATAGGACACACCACCAAGCTCATCCGACCTCCCATTGATCTAGTATCCGCTCCAGAATGGTGCATCTCCACTGTACAACCAGGGGTCACTCCGAAGAACGGACCTATTGCTGGTCTGGGGGATGCCAGGAAAAAGACGAACGGGACCCATCACAAGCCTGTGTTCCTGCACTGAACTGGATTCAAATACATGTGGCTGAAGCATCAGCGGGTTTTGGTTTTTGTTTTGAAATCCAGGCCCTGGACGCAAACGGGATCGTATGTTTCCGGGGAGGCGCTTTCACTGCATACCTGCACTGATCACTGAAAAACAATCCCAGGAAGCGTGAAATCTTGATGTCACCGTGGAGTCTCCCAGGGCGGGTGTAGCCCACACCCGCTCAGCGGCTCGCTGTCCCTTGTTCGTGGTGGCTGGGACATACGCGGGGGTCGGGGAGTCTGTAACAGCCGTGGCTGGCTGGGTTGGTTAGCTCAGGATCGTGCTGGAAGATACGTAGGTTTCCAGGGCAGTCCCTGCGGCTGACCTGCTAAGGGATGTGGTGTGACAAAGGCTGCTTAAGTGGGGATATATTCTGCAGTGCCCCTGTGAAGCGACACCTCCCCGTGGGGTTGATCATGATTAGTCTTGACCACCTCCAAAGAACACCCTGTTTGCTGAGACAGGGTCGTGGCCCCACAGCATCCGCTAGCTGCATTGGAAATTCTCTGGCTTAGCTGACCCTTCAGGTACCCAGCTTCGTTCCATGAGCCCTCTGCCAGCTGGAGAAGGGCGGTTAGCCCAGCCCGTGCTCCCACACCCTTCTGGTAGCACCTGTGGTGAATCCAGGGGTGGTGAGCCCTTTTGAGGTTCGGGGGTATCATAAACGCTTTGCCCCAAACCCTGGTGAAGTGAACGGGGTGCGGCGGGGTGTGTGTCTGCCAAGCGGAGGAGATTCCCTCTTTGCTCAACCCCCACATCAGGCCATCTTTTCGTTGGGATTGATTTGCTCCCTGTTAAGTCTCATGCCCGTTCTTCCTGCTTCTTGCTTCCCTCCAAGCTGCCCCACAGGGCTGTGGTTAAGGCAGGGAGGAGGTCAGGGCGCCTGACACATAAATGTCTCCAGCCGGGCCCTGGCTGCAGCGCTCTGCGAGCTAGAGGGCGGTGCAGACGCCATGAGAAAGGAGAGATTTGCCCTCGGTGCATGCACGACCCAGTGACCGCGAAGGGGATGGGTGTACTGGTGTGTGCACAAGTGGACGCACATGGAGCCCTGAGAGTAACAGCAGAAGCCAACCCTCGTCCCTTGTCATCCTCCCCAGCCCTCAATCCTAGTGCCCCAGTCCCTGACCTGGGTATACGGGAAGGGCGTTTGTTAGCTGCTCAGAGAGACTTGGGGGGGGGGAGTTCTCTCGCAGGGCTGGAGACCAGCAGGAGCATTTTAAGCCTGCCTAAGTCTCTAGGTGTCCGCCTGACACTAGCTGGCCTCCCTGATCCCGCCCTGAGCGGCGACACAGCAATTCCGCTGGTGTCTGCTGCTGGAGCCGTGTTGATTTGCCTGAGCTGAAGATCTGGCACCGGGTGCATCCCTATCTGCTCTGTGTCAGCGGTGAAGTTCCCAGAGCACAGTCTGTTCTCCAGCTTCCCTGGCCCTGCTTTCCCTGCCCCCCCCCCGCGTTCTGCCTGGCTGCTGCTGCCCTCCTCCCCAGAGGCGACTGCATTGCAGGGCAGTTGTGTAAAGCGCCATGTCGGAAAGCTGGTGTGGGGGTGATTTCAGAAGCGCGTCGTTTCCAGGATGGCGAAGCAGCCATTACCCAAGAGTCCCTTGCAGAGGCAGCACGTCCTGTGCCTCCCAAGAGAGACTCGTCCCCTCACGTACTGTAAGTGGCTGGCGTCACCCTCCCCAGGCAGCCGCCCTGACGAACATTGGTAGCATGGACACAAACTCACAGAGTGGAGACAAACTAGAGACAGCAGGGCCGGGAAAGCCCACTTCACCCAGCCACCCCCCCTCAACCCTATCCTCCCTTGATTTCTGTCCTTTATTCATCCCAGGAGGCTTTTGCCCCGCTGCGCTATCCCGTGGGTGAATTATGCCGCTGGCTTGGAAAGGGAACAGAGCAGCGTGCCGGTGACAAGCTGGCAGGGCAGCGTGGGTTATATGTTGGAGCTGCAAATGGGGCGGGGGCGGGAACAGCTGTCCCGGGGCTCACGCTGACTACATGGCAAAAGATGAGAATCAGAACAAGACTGTACCGTTAACCTACCATCTACCCCAGGGGCAGGCCGCCTGCTCCGGCAGCGTGGGCAGACAGTCAAATGACTCCCCTGGGGATGGGCTGGCTCTTTGTCAACAGCTTGGCAAGTCTCACTGACGAGTGGAGTCTCAGGCCAGAAGCCCAGGGGGAGAGGAGGCCCTGAGATCCTCTCCTGCGTAGAGAATCGGGACTCAGTGGGAAGCCTGGCCAAAAGGGCCAGAGCTGGATATAGGGGGAGAGATCCCTGGGAGGCGTTCGGGGCGAGGAGTGGTGGGGGGAGGGGAGGGAAAAAGGGGCTATAAGTTTGTGCTTGTTGGTTGGGGGAGTTTTGATAGTCCCGGCCGTGAGAGAAGGACGAACCCAGAGAGGCTGCGGGGAAATTGTGACGGAGCCTGGGAAAGACTGCGTAGGAGGAAGACCACGATGGTAGCCTCAAGGAACCATGCAGAACAGAAGCAGGGACCTGAGCTGGAAGCCGGCAGAGAGGGAGGGCCAAAATATCCCTCCTAGCCCCTGGGGAAGGTGGGGTGAAGCCCCCCCTGGATATGGGGGAGATAAAGATGTGGAAAGCCCTGAGCCAAATGTGTGCATGGACCACAGGGCTAAAGGCCTTTTCTGAAAATGTTTAACTGTTTTCTGTTGCTATCCTGGCAGTGGTGGACTTAAATTGTGGCCTGGCTATGGGAAGAGGCAGATCCCAGACTAGCTGGTGGCAGGAGACACCAGACAGCTGCTATGCCATGCCCAGACACGAGGAGGCGCTGCAGCGGTAAGTCCACTCTCCTACAAGGAGGAACATTCAGAGGGGCCCCAGCAAGGATAAAAAACACACAGACCATCAATCCTCATGCTTCAGGGCATGAGCTGATTAGCAGCTGGGGTCAGGAAGGAACTTCCATACCTGATGCAGTTCTGAGCAATAAGCCCAGGCCTTAATTCTTACCATGTAGGACAGCGGTAACCCCTGCTGACTTCAGTGCCAGTGAATTGTGTCCTGTGAAAAGCTAGAGTAACTCCCCTGGAGTTTATTGCTGTAAATGAGAACAGAAGTGGGCCCCTCCTGGACCAGCTGTCTGTCCCCAGTTGTCTGTCACCATGCGGCAGGCACTGGGATACTGGAGCTGCTGGACCATTGATCTGACCCAAAGCAGTGGGGGGGCAGGATCACAAGTTAAACTGGCCACTGGGGTTTTCCAGGATGACCGTGCCAGGGGAGGCTCGAGGCACCAGATTGGGGGTATCCAAAGGGGCCAGGCATTAATTTGGGCTCAGCGTGGAACAGTGCAGGACTGGCGTTGGGCAGCAGAGATGCACTTGGGGAAAACTAAGGGCTGGATTCTCCTCCCCCTTCTGCTCGACAGCAGGGGTGGGCCCGGACGCTGTGGCCCCGTCACTCTGGTGCGGGGAAGGGGATCGGGTCCCCCAGCTGTCCCTGCACAAGCCTGTCACAGAGCGATGCCATGCCCTGGCTAACACAGATGGGGGAACCATGGTGGATGGCTCGTATAGGCAAGCCCCGGGCAGCCCGTGTTCTCTGAGCCCTCCTTCTGCCCCCCGTGCTGGAGTTCCAGCCCCCATGCTGTGCATGGACCAAGGGTGGGGGTCCCGGGCGGAGGAAGGTGGCTTGGGACTCCTTGGCGGCTGGGCGGCCACCTGGCTGGTATCGTGGCGGGGGGCCAGAGGTCTGCCTCGCGCTGCAGGAGAAACACCCAGGCAGAGGCCTTAAGCAATCGGCCGGGAGCAGGGCCCCTTACACAACGCCGCGAAGCAGGAACTGGAGCCACAGCTCTTCCTTTCTGGGTCTTGTGCAACCCCAGCCCAGCCCAGGAGGTGCCGGGGGCGGGTGGGGGATGGACGGGACCAGGGACCCCACGGTGGCCGGGTTTCAGCACCAGGGGGACCGTGGCGGTGGGGGCGCTGAACCAAGCCGTGAGTTCTGCAGGGCAGCGCCCAGACCCAGCGTCGCACAGGAGGGCGAGCAAGTCCAGCCCAGGACACTCAGGGGCGGCCCAGGGTCCCAGCACGCGGCGCACCCGGCCCTCGACTGGGCTACGTCGGGCTGCCTTCACGGCAGAGAGAAGGGCTGCGCTCCTGTGCTGTCCAGGGGGGGACGGACTGCCTAGGGGGAACAGCCCGGGGCTGGGGGCCCCTGATCTAAGGGGTCATCTCCCTCCCCACATCACGGCACTCTTTGCTGCTGCCAGACTGGGGCAGCCGCTGGCACCAGGGCTAACAGCGCAGGGGAAATTGGGGACCTTTCGCCAAGCCCCTGTCCCTCCATCTCCCCCCCTCGCCCCATGGGGCTAGATGGGTGAGGGGCGCATGCTGCGTGTGTTGGTGGAGCGAGGGAGGAACGGGCAGAGGTACGTGGGCGGGGTGCAATCTGGACAGTACCCCAGCGAGGGCTGGGATAAAGGGATGCATCCAATATCCTGGGGCGGGGTGTGTGTGTTCAGGTTATTACTCCCGTGGGGCTCCGTCTCCCCCCTCCTGGAGATGGAGCCAGGGCGTGAACTTCATGCTACATGCCCCCTGTTCCTGGTGGGGGCGGGGGGTGCTCCTGAGGCTGCACGAGCTGACCCCTCATGTGAGACCCTCCCCAGCCATACTCTGTAGACGGTGACTTTGTTGGGAGCTCCCGGGCCCTCCTGCCCATGGAAGCCACAGCCAGGTCCAGCCGCCAGCTGCAGAGACGCAGGAGGGGTTTCCCCGAAGTGCCTGACTCCCATGGGATTCCAGGAAGGGTCTGGGGTCTCCCCTGGGATTCCAGAACTTTGCGGGTGCCCTGGCGGGGTGAGGGCAGGGTCCTGATACACTCAGGCCCATGGGGACACCTGGCTGCTGGGATTTCAGTGGTGAGGTGTGGGGGGCAGCCTCTCCAGAGTGGGGCATCCTGAGAGTCTGACAATTGACACCCAGGGGAGCAAGGTAATGGGCTCTGAGCCTACGCCCCCCACTCCCTCAGTGCTGTGGGCCCCGGCCTGGCCAGGCAGCCTTCCCAACCCCCCTCCGGGACAGGAGCCTGGTGCAGCCCCACAGGCGGGGCAGGGGAGGGCGCCTCTCTAACAGTAGCTGGGAATGTTCTTGCCCAATCAACCCCGTTGCAATTTGCCGCAATCGGGGCAGGAAACCTCGCTGGGGCTATTGGCAAAGAGGCGTCTCCCCAGCCCCCTCCCACACCCCACACCGAGGGGCTGCCAGCTGTAGCACTGCATGGGGAGGGTGGGGAGCAGGCCTGGAGATGGGGGGCCTCACGCTGGGGACAGGACCGGGCCCCTCTAGCCCCCACCCGAGACCAGCATCTCTCAATTTAACCGCTGGAGTGTCTAACTGCGCATCCGCCCCTCCTTGGCCGCTAAGCCCAGGCAGGGTGCAGGGCGGCTAAAGGAGTCCCTTTGCTCTGAGATGCCGGCTCCTCGGCTGTGCTGCCACCGACCCCTGGGTGTCCCTGCCCTTGGCACTAAAGGATTAGCTCCCTCGGCTGTGAGGAAGTAGCAGGCTGTTATCCTCCCTGTGGCCACATAAGCCGAAGCCAAGCGTCTCTTGCCAGTGCCCGTCTGCGCTAGTGCCGATCTGGGGGCGGGCGCCTCACCCCACAGTTCCAGCTGCAGGTTCCCTGGCGCCGGAGCTGCCGGGAGACGCTCGTCAGGATGCAGGCTCTGGGTCTCCAGCCCCAACACTGGCTCTGCCTCTGGCTCCCGCTGGCATGGGCTGCCCACCGGGTCATGACGCCGCCGACACCTGGTTCCCGGGGCGGGGTGGGGACCCAGGGGGCTGTTCGGACCACGGCAGCTTTCCTGGGAGATGGAGCCAAGCCAGACTGGAACCGTCACGAGAAAACACACAGAGGCCCAGGGGACCAGCTTTGCTGAATGTAATTGCACATCAGACCCCCGGTCTCCTTTCTTCTCAGAGACGAGGCCTTAGCTAACAGCCCTGCTCAAGGCAGGAGTTTACGGACTGATCCCCTTTGGGGGTTGCTGGCAGGCTCTGAACCTGGGCCCGTCAGCACCAGAGCACAGCCCCCTGCCGCTGGGGGTCAGAGAGCAACTCTATTAGCGGCAGTAGGCTGTTATCCTCTCTGTGGCTCAGCCGCTGGAAGGGGCTAAATCATGTAGGTCTGCCAGGAATTTTAAGGCGCTGAAGGGCCGGCACAGAGAGCCTCAGGGGGCAGAATGACCCGGCAGGCTGCTGTGCTGCGCGGACGCTGGCCCCAGTCGGGTCTCTGCCCTGGAACGTGCTCCTCCAGGACGGGCTGCAGGGAAACGGCTGCAGGGCCGACCACAGAGCCCAGCCCAGCAGATTCCAGCTGCGGCCCCATCGCCAGCAGGACGGGCGACAGGCCCCGTCCCCACGCGGAGAGGCAGGAGTGGAGGCAGGGCGCAGGAGATGCTGGGTGAGGGGGGCTGACGGAGGCCCCTGCTCAGGTGCCCTTGAAATTCCTCTTCTGCCAGCAGAGCAGGCAGCAGCGCCCCTTTCTGCCGCTCTCCACCGAGCAGGCCTGGCAGACGGTGCCCCGGCACAGCCTGCGGAGAGAGCCAGACAGGTGAGGCTACGCACGCCGCCCTCCCGCCCGCGCCTGCCAGCTGGCTGCTGGGGAGCGAGATGAGACCAACAGACCCCCTGGCCAGCTGTCTCGACATGGGCTCCCTTCCCAGCCGCCTTTTCCCCCCACCCCGCGGCCCCCCCTTCTTGTGGCCATGGCCCCTCACCTGCACTGGTACCTGCGGGCAAAAAACCCAAAGTCCTGGCTGCAGCGGGCGCACAGGCTGAGGTCCGAGGGCACCGTGCCGGGCCCCTGGGGGTCAATGCCCTCCGTCTTCTGCCACAAGGCGTCCTTCTCCCTGGGGAGTGGGGGGAGGGCATGTCATTCCCTTCCAGTGGCGTCACTGCCCTGGCCCAGCCCCCCATCCCCTGCCAGCCCCCTACCCTTCCGTCCAGGGCCCCAGCCACACTGAGCCCCCCTCTTGGCGACACGTCACCCCCCAGCTGCCAGATGTGAGCAGGGCAACCTTCGTAGCTCCCTCCCCTGTGCAGGAGGGGGCGTGTGACCTGCCCATCCCCTCACAGAGCCAGCCCCCACTGGGACCACCCCACAGCAGCAGATAGGCCTTCCGCCCGCCCAACCCTCCACTGATTGTGCTAAAAGAATCCACGCGTTCAGTGACAGCTGTAGCAGGTTGTTATCCTCTCCGTGAGGTGGCTGTTAGACACACACACACACACACACTTTGGAGATGTCTTACACAACGGCCGCAGCCACATGCACACTCACAGCAACCACATGCAAACGGCTGAGTCGTGGCTGGTTTGCGTGGGCAGGGATGCCAGGCAGGTTCTTACATGCAATTGCATGCAGCCTGGGCTGGAAATCAGGGCTACCGTGTGCTACCTGACAACACAACAAAGTGACGCATGCTGGCAACAATAACCCCCGCTCCGCGGCCAAAACGATGGGGTCTAAATGAGCTGTCACCACTCTGGAAAGATCTGGGCGTCGTTGTGGATAATTCTCTGCAAACATCCACTCAATGCGCAGAAGCACGCAAAAAAGCCACCAGGCTGTTAGGAACCATTTGGAAAGAGGAAGATAATGAGACAGAAAATAGCATATCACCTCTTTATAAATCCATGGTATGCCCACCCCTTGAATAATGTGAGCAGGTCTGGTTGCCCCATCTCAGAAAGATATTTTAGAACTGGAAAAGGCCCATGGAAGGGCAACAAAAATGATTAGGGGGACAGAACAGCTTCTGTACGAGGAGAGATTAAAAAAGACTGGGGCTGATCAGTTTAGAAAAGAGACATCTAAGGGGGGATATGACAGAGGCCTATAAAATCATGTCTGGAGTGGAGCCAGTGAACAGGGAAATGTTATTGACCCCTTGCTATAAGACAAGAATCAGGGGTCTCCCGAGGAAATGAACAGGCAGCAGGTTTAAAACAAGCAGAAGGAAGTATTACTTCACACAGCTCAGTCAGCCTCTGGAACTCACTGCCAGGGGATGCTGAGAAGGACAAAAGTTTAACTGTGTTCAGACAAGAGAGAAGTTCCTGGAGGATGGCTGTATTAATGGCTATTAGCCAAGAGGGTCAGGGACTCAAGTGCTTGCCCTGGGTGTTCCTCAACCTCGTTTGCCAGAACCCGTGAGAGGACGGGGGTGGAGCACGTGCTGATTGCTGGTTCTGTTCATTCATTCAGACGCCGGGCATTGGCCGCTGTCGGAAGACAGGACGCTGGGCTGGGTGGACCACTGGTCTGACCCAGTGGGGCCGTTCTTACGTTCACACGCACGAGCGACATCCTTAGCGCCTCTATTCATCCCTGGGGAGGCCGCGTTTGGAGTACAGTGTCCTGTTTTGGGCCCCCACTACAGAAAGGATGTGGACAAATTGGAGAGAGCCCAGTGGAGCACAAGGCTTACGAGGAGAGGCTGAGGGAACTGGGCCTGTTTAGTCTGCAGAAGAGAAGAGTGAGGGGGGATTTGATAGCAGCCTTTAACTACCTGAAAGGGGGTTCCAGGGAGGATGGAGCGAGGCTGTTCTCAGTGGTGGCAGTGACAGAACAAGGAGCAACGGTCTCAAGTTGCAGTGGGGGAGGGCTAGGTTGGACATTAGGAAAACGTTTTTCCTAGGCGGGTGGTGAAGCGCTGGGATGGGTTACCTAGGGAGGGGTGGAATCTCCATCTGTAGAGGGTTTTAAGGCCCGTCTCATTAAAGCCCTGGCTGGGGTGATTTAGTCAGGGTTGGTCCTGCTGTGAGCAGGGATGGGACTAGACACCTCCTGAGGTCCCTTCCAACCCTCATCGGCTAGGATGCTACGGTTCTGTGCTTGTACCAACATCGCCCAGGAGCCAAGCTGCTGAGCCAATAGCCTGCGTACGTGCAGAGCTCTGCGTCAGGCTGAGCCCCTCAGCTCAGCATGTTGGTTGCAGCCACAGGGTCGAAAAGGCTGCTCCGAACCTGGGCTGGAAGGCAAGTCTGGACCAGGGGCTGGTGCTGAGAGCTCCGGTCCCACTGGGCGCCGGCAGCCGCGGCAGCCCAGTGGGAATCAGTTTGGTGTCTCAGCCTAGCTCTCCATCTGCACGTGTTACAGAACCACAGTATGGGCAGAGCTTTAGGGGAGGCCCCTGGCAAGCATGGAATTTGCCCCCCCAGTGCCACGTGCAGCCCCATTGGTCTGACTGGAGCTGCATCCCCCCAAACATAGAAGTCAAACGATGCCTATGTCCCACAGGAAACCCCTCCTTCCTCGCCCCCAGCCTGCTCACCGCAGCAGCTCCAGCAGCCGGGCTTTCATGTCTCGGACAAGCTCCTGCTGCTCGGCCAGCTGCCCTTGGTGTTTCTTCTCTTGCTCTGCGGCTTCTCGCTCAGCTCTCTCCAGCGCCAGCCTGACACGCTCCCCATCCTGCCGGGCCCTGGGCGGAAGGACAAGCCCTGAGATGGCCGAGCCCTGGCAGGTGCTGACTGCGGGGTGGCAGAGAACAGAGGCCGGGGTCTGCTGGGGTCTGTGGCTAGGACAGGGAAAGGGCGGACAGGGCACCGCTCTGGACTGCAAGAGAACTCAGAGGGGCTCAGCAACTGCTAATATTTCTGGGGATGGATGAATACAGCAAAGCAGTGCTGGTGTCTCACCAGGGCAGGCTGGAAACCCACAGACAATCCTGCCAGGGGGGTTTGTGTAGGTCTGGGGAAGGTGATTCCCCCCGGAGTGGAGGCCAGTGGGGTAACCTTGGGGGAAAGACATGGGGTTTAGACCCTTTATTGCTCCTTGTGGCCTGAGAGCACCGGGGTTTTAAATTCGGCTTGGCTTTTAACATTGGGTCTTCTCCAGCCTGGGAGACTTTCTGACCATCCTCTGTGAGTCTGCCTAGAAGTCCTCCATCAAGCAAAGGGAGGGGCAAACTCGCCCTGGCCTACGTTCCCAAGGAAAACCAAGCAGGTCGCAAGATCCTCTAAGAACCTCAAACCGTAAAGACCCCCCGGGGCACAAGGCACCTGCTTCCCTCCCTGCAATTCTCCTCCATGCGCTGCGAACAGTCCTATTGGCTGACATGCCTTATCTGATTGGCTGCTGTGTCGGGGAGTCGGCTATTGGGCTCTCCTCTGACTGGCTGACGTGTCAGCGAGTTTGCAGCCAGGGGTACGCTTGACTCTGGCTCTCAGCTTTTGTAAGGTGCCCATCACCACAGTATCTGGGCTGCCTGGAGCCCAGCTGATTTACTGTCCACCCCTCGCTGCCGGCCTCAGCGGCGTCATGCCCGCCTTTCCCTGCTGGGTAAGCGAGATCGGAATCAGGCACGCTGGCTCGGGCGGCAGCTGCGCGTTGCGAGAGATCCCGAGGGCCCAGGCTCTTCCGCACCGTGCAGCGAAGGGTGCACAGGCCGCAGCCGGGCTCACTGAGTCTCCTACCTGTCCAGCTGCTCTGCCAGGTGCTTCGCTTCCTCCTCCTTGGCTGTTAGCAGCTGCCCTTTCTGCTGGGCATGCACCTTCGCCTTCTCCAGGTGAATGATCAGGAGCTAGCAGGGTAAAGCACAAATGTGAGGCCAGGCCAGGGCTCCCCAGCTGGACTACATCCCCCATGGTGCACCCCAGCCTTGTGACAGCCCTCACCAAGAGGGGAGGCCATAGTGCATCATGGGAGATGTAGTCTGACGAGGGAGCCTGGGCCAGGGAGGTGAATGGCTGAACGAGGGACCTGAGCTCCAACTCCCATGATGCTCTGCAGCAGCTTTTCTGAATCGAAATATTTTGGGGTTTGGTTTTCTTTTTGGTGGCTGAAATTTTCCATGGAGAACCCCCCCGCCCCCATTTCCTCCCACGCACTCCCATCGCCCCCCCAGCCCCACCTCCAGCCCCATTGCATTCCTACCCCCATTTCCCCCCCACCCCATTTACCTCCCTGCAAATGGCCAGTTCCTACCTTCACCATCTCCTCGATGCCTTTCCTTGGCCTGTGCTCTGGGCCGACTTTCTCCTGCGTGGCCACCGCCTCCGGGTCCTCCAGCAGCTCCCCTGGCAGCACCTGCTTACCCATCCGTGGCCCTGCCCCTCCAGCTGCCTTCTCCTCCGCCAGGCCCCTTCCGCTGGCCAGCCCCCTGCATTCCTCACCCCCAGCTTCCGGCCGGCCGCCTCCCCCCGCCCGCTCCAGCTCCACGGCGAGCATTTCCTCCAAGGCGTCCTTCCCCACCAGCACGGCGGCGAGCTGCCCCCGGGCCTGCTCCAGCGAGTCAGCGGCTCTCTGCTTCTCCAGGTCCAGCCTCTGCTCCTGGTGCCGGAGGCGCAGGCTCTCCTCCCGGAGCGCCAAGATCTGCCTGTCGCCCTCCTCCTTCTGCTGGGCCAGTGCATCCCGTTCCCGCTGGGCCACGGCCAGCGCCTCCCGCAGCCGGGTTTCCTCCCGCTGGCTGCGGCCCGTCAGCTCCTCCAGCTCGCTCCGGAGCAAAGCTGCCTCCTGGGCGCGGCTCTCCAGGGCGGCCGCCGTGGTTTGCACTTGTGCGGCCAGGACGTCTCTCTCTTCGGAGACGCCCCCCAGCGCGGCCTGGAGCTGCTGTTCCTCCTTCCGCAGCCTGGCCCCCTCCTGTCTCTCCTGGCGCGTTTGCTCCTCGCCCGCCACCAGCCGCCTCCTCAGCTCGGCCACCACCCTCTCGTGGCCGGCTCGCTCCTCCGCCCCGCGCGCCTCCAGCTGGGCCTTCTCGCTCGCGAAGCCCGCGGCCGCGGCCGCCAGCCGGGCGGCCAGAGCAGACTTTCCAGACAGGGCGTCCTGCAGCTCGGCCGACTGCCCCTCCAGCGCTTCCTGCAGGCCCCGCGCCTCTTTCTCCTTGTCCGCCAGGGCCCGACCCGCCTGCTCCAAAGCCTCCTGGAGGGAGGCGTTTCGCTCCTGCTGGGCGGCCAGCTCCTCCCGCAGGTCCCGAGCCTCCAGCCGGGCGGCCGCCAGGCTCTGCCCTTGAGACACCGCGGACTCCAGCAGTGCCTCTCGCTCCCTCTCCAGCTCCCTGCTCTCCGACAGGCTCCTCTCCAGCTTCTCTCTCAGCCCCTCGGCCTGCAGGTCGGCCTGCCGGAGCCTGGCCTCCAGCGCGGCCCTCTGGGCCGTCTCCTCCTCTGGGCCGAGATGGGGGCTGCCGCTGGGCCCCTCCGGCTGCCTCTGGCTGAGCTGGCTCTGCAGGGCCACCACCTGGGCCTCCTTCTCCTCCAGCCGCCCCTCGCTCGCGCACAGCTTCTCCTGCAGCCTCCGGCAGCGAGACAGGAGCTGCTGGTGCCTCAGCTCCTGGGCTTCCGCTCCCGACAGATGCCTTCTGCCCTCGGCCTCCTGCGCTCTCAGTCTCTGCTCGGCCTCCTCCAAGGCCGCGGCCGCGGCCGCTCTCTGGGCCTGAGCCTCGGCCGCTGCGGCCGCCTCTCGCTCGGCATCGTGTGTCGCCCGGGACAGCTGCTCGGCCAGCTCCTGCTGACGCCTCTGCCCCTCCGCCAGCCGCGCCTCCAGCTCCCTCCGCTCCTCCACCTGGACCGCCAGCAGGGCCCTCGTCTCCTCCTCCTTCTGGGACAGCTGGCGCCTCAGGGCGCTCGCCAGCACGTCCATCTCCTCCAGGGTGTCGCTCAGGAAGGCCTTGGACTCCTGGAGCTCCCGGATCTGCCCGGCCTGCTCCTCCAGCTGGCTGCTGCAGCGCTGGGCCACTTCCCGCTCCTGGTCGTGGCGCTGCTCTTGCTGGGCCAGCAGAGCCTCGAGCTGCCGGCCGGCGGCCATGCTGCGCTGAAGCTCCCCGCCCAGTGTCTTGATCTGCAGCTGCAGCTGGGTGTTCGCCTGCTGGAGCTCAGCCTCTCGCTCCCCGCTGGCCAGCACGGCTCTCCGTTGGCAGCTGTCTGCAACCCCTTCCGAACCCTGTTGCTGGGACCCCGCCTGTCGCCCACTGTTCTCGTTCCTTTCCAAAGAGGCCGCCGCTGACGGATCTTCCCTGGACTCTTCCGGTCTAGGCTGGAGCTGGTCATCGGTGCGAAGCCCCAGGGCTCTACTGACCTGCCCCAGGAGCCGGGATGCCTCCTGGGGGATTCTCCTGGCTCCCTGCTGTGGCTCACAGTTTCCATCCAGGCTCCCAACCTACAGCAGATGAATAAAAGAGCAGAGATAGAACCAGGGACGGCCTTGTCCCTAGGCGCTGCTTCGTGTGAGATCCATGGGGAGAAGTGGGTCTGTGCCCCTGTCTGCGGATAGGAGGGTAACCACTGGCTCCCAGACCCGCTAACAGGCTTGGCCCCTTAGCTCAGGGGATAGAGATCTGAGCTTTGGAGCAAGAGGGTCTGGGTTCAGTCCCCTGGCAACCCAGCCCGGGAGCTCTTGGGTGATCACCCCCATGTGAGATTCAGTTGTCCCCTCGCTGAGGCCCCGGCTATGCTGCAAGGGTGCCGGTGCTCTTGTAATCAGCTGGTGGCGCCGGGCTCAGAGCTGGCCAAGCTGTGGATGATTCTCCCACAGCACCACCGGGTCTGCATGCCCGTGCGGGCCGGGAAAGCAGGGCAGCCAGCTCTCGCCATGCCCACAGCGTGGCGCCAGCAGCAACGCATGCAGAGGACTGGTGGAGGCCATCTCTACAGCCAAATCACCAGGAAACAGCCTGGTTATGGGCTGACAGCCAAGGAGGCTCCTGGCACGGGTGAAACGTACCAGGTGGCTCTAAAGCCTGTTTAGAGACAGCCATGTTACCCCTGCAGCTTGAAGGCCTGACACTACAGCCATGGCCCGGTGTGCCCCTACAGCTCCTTTCCCCGATCTCTAAGCGGATTCTCTCCCACCCCCCCAAGCATCATCTCGGCCCCGACGGGGGTGCTGGGCACTTTGGAAACGCCAGCAAGAGCAATGAATGATACGGTCTCTCCCTCTCGACCCTGGGGCAGCATCACCTACCGGCCAGGCCGTCCCCTCTGTCTGGCAGTTCACAGGGCTGTGGCTGGAGCCTCTGGACAGAGTCCTGCAGGAAAGAAACATGCTCAAGGCAACGGCCCGGCAGAAGCTCCCGTCAGCTCCCAGCCCCACCCTGCCTCTGCTGCTCCTGATGTTTCTACCTCCCCTGCCATCACAGCCTTAAATGAAGTGATCAAAGGGTTGAATCCTGCCAAAGGGAGCCCCAGACACCCGCCTGAGGGCCGTCCGGCCCTAGCACCACCGCACAATAACATTTATCCCCTCGAACCATTTCTCCGCCCCCCTGGAGGATCAGCGGGGTTCCCCCCACTCCCCGGCTGTATGGATGGGTGGGGACGAGCTGTTTCCATGACGACGGTCTCAGGCCACGGGGTCAGAAACAGCACTGGCAGGGTGTGATTGGAGCCGAGCCCGGACTGAAGCCCCTGTTCCTGGAGACGTTTCTCCGGAACCAGCAATTTTGCTCATAGACTCGGAGGCCAGCAGGAACTAGTCAAGATCATCCAGGCTGACCCTCCTGCACCTAGCAGGCCACAGAACTTCACCCACCCACTGCTGTGACAGGCCCCGACCTCTGGCCGAGCTACTGAACTCCTCGAATCTTGATTTAAAGGCTGTGCATTACAGAGAAGCCCCCATTGGCTCTAGTTCAAATCAGCCAGTCACCCGGGCCCCATGCTGCAGAGGAAGGTGAAAAACCACCTCCATCTGATCTGGGAGAAAATTCCTTCCTGACCCCAAATGTGGCAATCAGTTAGACCTGGAGCATGTGGGTGAGACCCACCAGCCCGACACCTGGGAACGAATTCCCTGGAGTAACTCAGAGCCCTCCATGCCTATTGCTAGGACAACATGGCAGGGGTCCCAGCTGTTGGCTCCAACTCCTAGCCGTTGGGGGTCTGGCTTCATCATGGCTAGTACTTTGTGAGTGACCTAACCCTCTTTGTTCTCCCAACTTCCTTGTTATTTGTGAGGGCCTGGAAGGGGTTAACGAGGCCAGATGGCCCAATTAAGCTACTAGGTTGAAGGCTGAGAGAAAGTGGCAATTAGGGGGTGCTCAGCTCTGCAGGAACAGGTGTGGCTTGTCTAAAGCCCAGGAGCTGAGCGTGGCAGGGAGGTCATTTGGAGGGCAGACAGGAGCTTTGTTGGGGACACTAGAGGGGAGTTGGGGCTGGCCAACCCAGGGAAGAGGGAGAGCTAGAAAGGCAGCAAGCAATGGCGTAAGGCAGACCTTGGCTATGATGTGGGACCCCTGATCTGGAGTCTGTGTGTGGGGGGGTCTGGGTTCTCCTACTGGCCGCTGGGGAGGTGACACCACCAGGGCAGCCGGCCTGAGCCCATTTGTAAGATGGCACCTGGCTACCCTGGAAGGGGGAAACCCGGATGGAGACCTGGCTGGAGCAGGGGCTGCAGAGAGAATGTGGCAGCAGGGCAGGCGGGGAGCAGCAGAAAGGAGGGTTTGGACGTGGAAGAAGCTGATTTCCCCAGCGCGGCCAGGAGGAGGCGCCAGCTGCGGTGAGTGGTCTCTGCCCGCTCGGCCAAGGTAATTCCCAGCCTGCGGGCGAGCTATTTGCTGCAGCTATTTGCTTGTGTCTCGCGTCCTGTGCCCAGTCGCCGGGTGCTGCGCCAGCTGCTCAGTCGGATTTGTCACACAGGAAGACGGTGAAGCGCAATGAACGCCCAGCTGCTGTGGTTTTGGGGGAGCATTGTCACGGGTGCTTGCCACAGTCTGGCTGGCTCTGCCAGGGGCGTGCATAATTATTATCCCGGGGAGGTGGGCCTGAGGGTATTTGGTGCCAGCATCTCCTTGCAGGAGGAAGGATGGTCTGGTTCTGTTCCCAGCTCTCCCACAGGCCTGCTGCAATTCGCTCAGCTTGACTGTGGTCAGCGCCTCCGCCCGCAAAATGCAGCGAACAGAAATTCCCAACCGCCTAGTGGAGGGGGCGGTGGGGACTGGCCGTGGAGGGGACGTGGCGCTGGGGCGTGTGGGTTTGTCTGCACGGTGCAACGTTTGCTCTGGTCGTGGGGAGGCCCGGGTCCCTGGGAGGGCCGGTCGAAGTCGTGGAGGAGGAGCTGCGATAACCTGCCCAGTGTGGTAATGCTGCAAAAGCAACTGCTGGGGGTTGCTTGGAACTTGATGATCAGAGGCTGAGTGTAAACGGGGGCATCGGAGACCGTTCCATGCACGTGTCCGGCTCTGGGTCGTTCCTTGTGCCTAGTGCCCGGGGCCCGGTGTGCTGGGATGGCGATGGGAGGCTGTGGAGAGCTCCCAGAGGAAAGGTGTGATTAGTGGGGGGAGAGCGCCCCCTTTTGGGGGCTGGCGATAGTGTTGGAAGCCCTTCTCCCAGGGGCTGCGCCAGCTGTGAGGATCAGCTCTTCCTTTCCCTGTGCCTAAATCTGGCGGGAGGAGGCAAACCTTTGGGGCTTGGGGGAGAGAGGCTCTGGGGAAGAGGGGGGCCAGTGGCTTGACCCCCTGTCTGTTCAGGAGCCCCCGCAGCTGGCCCTCAGAGAGGAGGGGGTCCAGAGCAGGCTTGGCTGGACCCAGAGAGGGGTGAGGCTGCCGACAGCCTGAGGAAAAAGGGGCACTCTGGCTGCTCCTGTCCTCCTGGCAAAGGGGCGGGTCGGCAGCTTTTACAAAGCAGGCCTCGCTGCAGGGAGGGCCTGATGGTCCGCGGACAGGGTTTGCGGGAGCGATGCTGAGTTGGGGAAGCAGGGACCAGGCAGGACCCCCGAGCCGCAGATCTCCTTGCTTTGCTTGGAAGAGAGCCACAGGTGCATGAGGGATCTAGGTGAGATGGGTCCCGGCCACGCCTGCTGGCTGCCTGTGCGCGGTGTCAGGGGGTCCTGGGCTCCTCTCTTACAAATGCAGCTGTTTGCCAGCCCAGCCTGGGCTAGGGGGAAGGGACGTGCTCGGGGGCTGGCACGTGCTGTTTGCTTGGCGCTGTGTCGCCAAGGGGCTAGAGGGTTGCATGTGCCATGTCCCTCAGCCCCAGTGACCTCCAGCCTGCAGGCCATGACGGCTCAGGAGAGACTCTGGTCTGCACTAGCCGGGGTAGGGGGAGGACTCCAGCAGAGCTGTGTGTGCCGGTGGGCGGCTGGGATAGCAGGGCCCTGTGGATCAGGGATTGAGGGGCACTGTCTGGCCGAGCTGGGGGGGACTCCTGGGCTGGGACAGCAGAGAGGCTGCAGGTCGGGGCTGAGGGATACCAGCGGAGCTGCATGTGGGACACTTCTCTAGCACCCATCCATGCTGCCCCCTCCCCACCCAGCCCCCTGGTTGCTGGTATTAACTTGATTTCACAGCAGCAAATCCCACCGCCCTCCCTCCCCAGGATCAGGGCCCCGCACCCCCAGCGCCCTGACACTCACTCCGAGACCAGGGGCCAGGCCGTGTCCAGGTCGGGTCTCTTGAGGGCCAGGTGGAAGGCGATGCTGTCCAGCTCATACAGGCAGCCCATGATGTCGGCTCGCAGGTGCGGGTGCAGGAAGGGGCTCCGGGCGTAGTACCACTCGCTGCAGCCAACAAACCAGGCAGGCGCTTGACACACCAGCCAGACCCCCCGTTCCAGCCGGCTCAGAGCACGCCACTGGCTCCTAATTGACTAACAAGTGATGGACCGCGTGGTGCCTGGGCGGATAAAGCAAGTGAAGGGGTGTCTGTGCTGGATGGAGCCCCCTGTTCTGGGGTCAGGGGGTTCAGGATCTGCTGACTTACAGGGGCATTAGCAGGACTTAATCCTGTGTGCTTGCTGCATCCATTGTGAATGTACAAAAATGGCTTCAGCCCTGGCACTTCTTTCATTACGCGGGGGGGTTAGATTTGCTCTACTGACAAGCTGCCCCCCTCCGCCTTTACATGCTGCCTCTTCCTCCTCGATCTCCTCCCCTTCCTGTTACTTCCTCCCAGACCGCTTTGGGTGGGCAACTGAGGCACAGAGCGGGGTAACGGCTCACAGAGGGCGTCCGTAGCAGCGCTACGCACCCATGAGTCCTGGGCCTAAGTGTTAACAACAAAGCAGTCCGTGAGCTCAAGTGAGGATCAGTGCGGTGCGTGCGTGCCCCACGACGGCACGCTGGTTTGCTCACGCCTTTGCTCACCGAGTTCACGCAGCCCCAGCGTTTGTGTTTCGCCCTCCTCGGGAAAACGTGCTCCTTGCTCGCACGCCAAGGGACGAATGTTACACCACCCTTGGGGGTGCACCCCTGCTGTCCAGGGCACTGCACCACCCGGCGGCAGGGAGCTGTGGGAGCTGGGCTCGTGCTGGTGCGCTCAAAGTCGCCGTGTCAACGTGAGTTTGACGGTGTTGCTCGGGTTTTCCAGGCCTCCCCGCTGAGGCTTCAGGGCGACGTGGTGATGCTCAGAGCGCTAGGGCGAGTCCTGACACTGCAGCCTGCGGGCCAGGGCTGCGAAGCTCAGTGTAGACGTAGCATAAGGGACCCCAGGGGTAGAAAGAAGCTCCAAGAGCCAGCCAGCTCTCACTGCCGGGGGCTCGTCTGCCCCTCCTCCCAGCCCCCTTTCCATCTCCCTCGGCTCCCTTTCTCCCCTTTGGTTTGATGCCTCTCTGGCTCCCAAACCTGGGGCCTCCTTCTGCAGCTGCGTCTCCAGGTTTGTCCATTTCAGACACCCTCCTACCCCCGGCCGGGCTCCTCACCTGGTCAGCTCGGGGTCCAGGAAGCAGAGCTGCAGCGACTCTGCCAGCTGCTGGTGAACTAGGCAGTAGCGAATGAAGGCTCGTCCCTTCCCCACAGGGGTCCTGAGCTGTTGGCACACGGGGAGGTGGGGGAGAATCAGAGAATTAGACAGAAGAGGATCCCTCCAGCTGCCTCCTCTGCCACCGAGGCTTTCCCCGGCTTCCCCAGCCTGGGAGGAGACGTTGCCCCATCACAGGAACCAGGCTAGAAGGCCCCTCGAAAGTCATTGAGTCCAGCTGCCTGCGCCGAGGCAGGGCTGTGTGGATCTAGAGCAGACAGTGAGACTAAATTTACTGCCGGGGGGTGGGTACTGGCAGAGTTGAGTGTGAGGCAGGGGCGGGGAGCCCAGGGCCAGGATGGGGGCAGCTGTAGACCAGGGCTGAGGGGCGTCAGCAAAGAACTACAAGCGGGACAGAGAAAATGCCTGGCAGAATGGTTTGAGAGGCACTGGCCGAGCCTCCTGGCTGAGGTGGGAGGGGGGCAGATGGGCCCCCGCACAGAGACTGCGGTTCCCCGACATGCAGACCCAGACCCTCCCTGGCACCGCCAGGCCGGCCGTACCTTCTCCAGGCAGCTGACGAACTGCACGCCCTCGTGGCCCTGGCGCCTCCTCGCCAGGCCGTGGCACAGAAAGTCCCAGTAATCTCGCCGCTGTCCAAAGAAGCTCCTCTTCTCCTTCAGGTCAAACTGGTAGGGGGGCAAAACGCAGGCGGCAGCCGTGAGCCCAGGAGACCTTGTAATACCCCCTCCTGCCCGCCGCAGCGGCGGGGAGCTGTGCAGTGGGTGGGAGGGTTCTGTATTGCCATTACTTAGACCACTGGTTCCTGGCAGCTGGGACTGGGGCGGGGCGGGGGGACACTGGGGATCACCCAAGGCTACCAGTACTAGTACAGGGCCACTGCTGCCCACATCCCAAACTGGGCACTGGCCCCCCAGCGAGGCCATCACAGGAACAGAACAGCCAGACTGGTCAGACCAATGGTTCATCCAGCCCAGTGTTCGTGGCCAGTGCCAGGAGCTTCAGAGGGAATGAACAGCACAGGGCAATTAGCCAGTGATCCATCCCCTGTTGTCCAGTCCTAGCTTCTGGCAGCCAGAGGTTTAGGAACACTCAGAGAATGGGGTTCCATCCCTGACCCCCTACCCATTGACGGACCGATCCTCCCAGAATGTGTCTAGTCTGGGTTGGGGTTGGGTTTTTTTAACCCAGTTATGCTTTTGGCCTTCACAACATCCCCTGGCAGCGAGTTCCACAGGTCGGCCGAGCGTTGTGTGCAGATGCCCTTCTGTCTGTTTTAAACCTGCTGTCCGTTAATGTCATTGGGTGACCTCTGGCTCTTGTGAAGGGATAAATAACACTGCCCTGTTCTCTTTCTCCACAGCAGTCGTGATTTCATAGAGCTCCCTCATATCCCCCTTTATCCGTCACGTTATCATATCCCTCACTTTTCTACGCTGAGCAGTCCCAGTGTTTTTCTCTCTCCTCACACAGAAGTTGTTCCATACCCCTAATCATTTTTAGTGCCCTTTTCTAAGCCTTCTCCCATTCTAACATATCTTCTTTGAGATGGGGAGACCAGACCGGCATGCAGCATTCCAGGTGTGGCTGTGCCATGGATTTATATAGTGGCATTAGGATATTTTCTATTTTATCAATTTCTTTCCTAATGGTTCCCAACATCCTGGTAGCTTTTTTGCCTGTCGCTGCACACGAGCGGATATTTTCAGAAAGCTATCCAAAATGACTCCAAGATCTCTTTCTCGAGTGGTGACAGCTAATTTAGACCCCATTGCTTTATATGTAGAGTTAGGATTATGTTTTCCAATGTGTATGACTTTGCATTTATCAACCTTGAATTTCATCTGACATGTTGTCACCTGGTTTTGTGAGATCCCTTTGTGACGCTTCGCACTCTGCTTTGGATTTAATTAACTTGAGTAGTTTTATGTCGTCTGAAAATTCACCGTTTACCCCCCTTTTCCAGATCATTTATGAATACGCTTAACAGTACTGCTACCAGTACAGATTCTTGGAGGGGGGGCACTATTTACCCTTTTCTATTGTGAAAACTGACCATTTATTCCTACCCTTCGTTCCTGTCTTTTAACCAGTTACTGATCCGGGAGAGGCCCTTCCCCCTGGCCCCATGACAGCTAGTTTTGCTTAAGAGCCTTTGGTGAGGGACCTTGTTAAGGCTTTCTGAAAGTCCAAGTACGTTATATCCCCTTGTTCCCATATTTGTTGACCCCCCCACCTCAGAGAATTCTAGTAGATTGGTGCGGCGTGATTTCCCTTTACTAAAGCCAGGTTGACTTTGTAAGTTTACTTGCCAGCAATCTGGTTCTGTTTTGGTTTGGTTCCTGTATAAGAACCTCCTTTTCCAAGAGGTTTCTCAGTTCCTAACAAACCTAAACCCCTCTTCCCTGCATCATCCTCTCATCCAGGCACTGGGAACAGGCAGTTCTGCCCACCTTTTGGCCCTTGCGTGTGGAACTGGAAGCATTTCAGAGAATGCTACTGTAGAGTTCCTGGCCTCTGATCTCTTACGTAACTACCTGAATTGGGCCTCTCTCCTATCCTTCCCTATGTCAGAGAATCCTAGATGAGGGTTGAAGGGACCTCAGGAGGCATCTAGTCCAACCCCCTGCTCAAAGCAGGGCCAACTCCAACTAAATCATCCAGAACTGGACACAATACTCCAGATGTGGCTTCCCCAATGTCATTGGTACTTGTAGGTGCTACAGCCACCGGCTCCTCCCCAGTGTTGCACAGGGAATCGTAGAACATTAGAGTTGGCAGGGACCTCAGGAGGTATCTAGTCCAACCCCCTGCTCAAAACAGTACTATCCTCAGCTAAATCATCCCAGTGAGGGTTTTGTCAAGCCTCAGCTTAAAAACCTCTAAAGATGGAGATGCCACCACCTCCCTAGGTAACCCATTCCAGTGCTTCACCACCCTCCTAGTGAAAAACTTTTTCCTAATATCCAACCTAGACCTCCCCCACTGCAACTTGGGACCGTTGCACCTGCCACCACTGAGAACAGCCTAGCTCCACCCTCCCTGGGAACCTCCTTTCAGGTAGTTAAAGGCTGCTATCAAATCCCCCCTCATTCTTCTCTTCTGCAGACTAAACAGGCCTAGTTCTTTCAGCCTCTCCTCATAAGTCTTGTGCTCCAGCCCCCTCATCATTTTCCTTGCCCTCCACGGGACTCTCTCCAACTTGTCCACATCCTTTTGTAGTGGGGGGCCGAGAACTGGACACAATCCTCCAAATGCGGCCTCACCAATGCCAAATAGAGGGGAATAATCACTTCCCGCGATCTGCTGGCAATGCTCCTACTAGTGCAGCCCAATATGCCATTAACCTTCTTGGCAACCAGGGCACACTGCTGACTCATATCCAGCTTCTTACCCATTGTAACCCCCAGGGCCTTTTCTGCACAGCTGCTGCCTAGCCTGTCAGTCCCCAGTCTGTAGCTGTGCATGGGATTCTTCCGTCCTAAGTGCAGGACTCTGCACTTGTCCTTGTTGAACCTCATCAGATTTCTTTTGGTCTAATCCTCCAATTTGTTTAGGTCCTTCTGTATCCTGTCCCTACCTTCCAGGGTATCTACCACTCCCCCTAGCTTCGTGTCATCTGCAAACTTGCTGAGGGTGCAATCTACCCCCTCTTCCAGATCATTAATGAAGATGTTGAACAAAACAGGCCCCAGGACCGACCCCTGGGGCACTCCACTTGTGACCGGCTGCCAGTTGTCAATGGAGCCATTGATCACTACTCGTTGAGCCCTTTACTCTAGCCAATTCTCTCTCCATTTTGTAGTCCATTCATCCAACCCTTACTTTTCTAACTTGCTGACAAGAATACTGTGGGAGACCGTATCAAAAACTTTGCTAAAGTCAAGGTATATCACGTCCACCGCTTTCCCCACATCCACAGAACCAGTCACCTCTTCATAGAAAGCAATCAGGTTGGTCAGGTACGACTTTCCCTTGGTGAATCCATGTTGACTGCTCCTGATCACCTGCCTCTCTTTTAAATGCCTTAAAATGGATTCCTTGAGGACCTGCTCCATGATTTTTCAGGGATTAAGGTGAGGCTGACCGGCCTAGAGGATCCAGGGAACTATTTCTTCCCTTTCTTGAAGATGGGCACTAGATTTGCCTTTTTCCAGTCATCAGGGACCTCCCCCTGTTGCCATGAGCTTTCAAAGATAATAGCCAATCGCTCTGAAATCACATCAGCTAACTCCTTCAGCACCCTCGGGTGCATTGCATCTGGCCCCATGGACTTGTGCATGTCCAGCCTTTCTAAATAGTCCTGGACCTGTTCCTTCAGCACTGCGGGATGTTCACCTCCTCCCCATTCAGTGCTGCCCAGTGCAGTAGTCTGGGAGCTGACCTTGTCTGTGAAGACAGAGGCAAAAAAGGCATTGAGTACCTCAGCTTTCTCCACATCCTCTGCCACTAGGTTGCCTCCCCCATTCTGTAAGGGGCCCACACTTTCCTTTTGTTCCTTTTGTTTCCTATCTTCCTATTGTTGCTAACATACCTGTAGGAACCCTTCTTGTTCCCCTTCACATCCCTTGCTAGCTGCAACTCCAATTGCGCTTTGGCCTTCCTGATTTCATTCCTGCATGTTCGAGCAGTATTTTTATAATCCTCCCTAGTCATCTGACCAAGCTTCCACTTCTTGACTTCAGACATGCATCCGTCTAGATGTCTCATGAGATCTGCAGCCTTTGCACCCAGCCGGCAACTCACTGTGTGATTCTCCCGGCATCACACATGCAATGTTCCATAGTTCTGATAATCGACACCCCCAAGGCTGGATTTTAGACTAGCCCAGCCTCCCTGGCAGGTTCACTGGATGTGAGGCAGGGGGCCCTGACTGGTACAAACAGGGCTAGATATGGCCAAGGCCTGAAGCTACCTGAGGCTGGGAATTGTGGCCAGGGAGACGTCCCTGGGTTTGGGCTCCTTGCTCCGTGAGGGAGGGTGAAGTCCCTCCAAAACCTGGGCTACTGCACAGAGCGGGACTCCTGGGTTATACATCCAGCTCTGGGCAAGCATGAGTAGGATGCTTCAGTGTTGCTGTGCCTCGGTTTCCCTCATGGTGACTGACCTGCAGCACCTCCTCGGGGCAGCAGCTCGTGGGGCTCCATTCCTTAGGGTCTGTAAAGTGCTCTGAAATGCTTTGCTTTGGACAACCAAGGCAGGGCTGGGCTGGGCTAGCAGGGGCTAGAGATACACCTATTGCTTATCTGGCTGCAGAGGCCATGGGGCAGGGTGAACGGGGAGGACTGACTCCTGCCTTCTTTGACATGGCCTTGATGTGAGTGCCTTGCCCACTCCCTGCCTCAGTTTCCCTGTCTGTGTCGTGGGGGATATGAAATTGGCCTGCCTCTTTCTGGCATTTAGAGCAAAGGGCCATGTGTTGTTACGGAGGATGGGGGGCATAGAGGAGTTCCCTCAACAAACCCAGCAGTGCCCATGCGGTAGCCTCCTTCCTACATGGAAGATCACAGCGCTAGTGCTGCACTCGAACAGGGTAGGGGAAGGCTGCCCCCCGGTGTGTCTCTTGGCCAGTTCTCAGCTGCCCCGGCGATTCTGGCATCAATAGTGAAGCTGCTACGCAATCCACAGGCCTGTCAGCCCACGAGTCTCTGCAAAAGCGTTTCCAATGGGCTGCTCAGGAACGGGGAGCTCGGGCCTGCTCTTGGGACATGCAGGGTCCAGGGGCAGGCACTGAAAGGAGCAGACAGGGGCAGCAGGAGCCAGACATGCAGCGCTCACCTGCAGCAGAAACTCCAACTGGGCGCAGAGCGCCTGCAGCTCCCGGCCGCCGTCGGTGACTGGCAACCTCCGCTCCTTGTAGCCCTGCTTAAGCTCCACCACCGTCTCTGCAAGGGACAAGGGGAGACGAGCTGGGGAACCCCTGCTCACACCCACCAGGGACTAGACACCTGGGAGGACTGAATCCAGGACTTTCCCCCGGTGCCCGAGACCCCCTTGCACCAGCTGCTGCGGGAGAAGGTTTTACTGCGCTCAAAAAAGCCACTGTGAAAAGAGAGAGCCACAAGCCCACAAGCCTGGCTTGGAGAGAAAGTGAAAGCAGCCCTCTAAACAAAAGGAGGGGGTGGGGGGGAAGCTGATAGCAATGAAAATAAATCAGAAGCGCTGCAGTGTAGACAGGTGGGAAGGAAGCACCAGGGAACGAGGCGTGATCCAGGCGAGTGGCGTTCCTTTAAGAAGACTGGGCTGTGCAATAGTGTCCACTTCTAGTGCCCATCATTCAAGAAGGCTGTTGGTAAATGGGGGTGGGGGGGTCAGAGGAGGGCCCTGAGTAGGATTAAAGGATGAGAATCCCAGCCTTGGAGCCCCTTGAGTCAATCTGTTGAGTTTAATGAAGAGAAGGTTCAGGGGGACGTGCTCACGGACTAGAAGTACCCACACGGGAGCAACTAGTTAATGGGCTCTTCAGTCTAGCAGAGAAAGGTCGGGCCAAGCCCATGGCTGGCAGCTGTAATGCAGTCTGAATTCACTGGAAATGAAGCGTACGTTTTTAGCAGGGAGAGTCATTAACCAGGGGAAGAATTTCCCGTGGGTGGGGATGGGTTTTCCATCAGTGGAAACTCTGAAAATCGAGCTCCGATGTTCTAGCCGTGGCTCAGCTCCGGCTGATGCCAGCATTAGTTCGGGGGATGTCTCTGGCCTGAGCTCCCCATGGGGCTTCGGGGCGAGGGGAGGGAGGTTGCACGGGACAATCCCGCTGAGCTCCGTGTTTAGAGCTTCGGAGTCACTCCTTAGTAGGAGCGGCCCCAGCCGTGGGTGTGACGCTGGGGCCCATGTGAGGGTAATACCAGCCTCTAGCGGAGGGTCCCTCTGCCAGTCAACCCCTCTTGCAACTGAGCCCCAACCCCCCACCAGCCATAGCTCCCTCCCCCGGGTACCCCAACCCCTGCTAGTTGCTTTCTGTGCTCTCCTCTTACCCCCACGCAGGCATCCTGGTGTAACCCACCTCCCAGGTGCTAGTCCACAGAGCGCCCTTCCTAGCCCTTCCCCCTCCGTTGGCTCCTGGCGCGGGGCGCTGCGGGCCCAGGGCGTTCCCACAACCCAGCGCTTCGGCAGTTCTCCAGCCACCTCCTGTGTCCTGCGCTGGTGCCGGGGGGGGCTGGATCCAGGCGGGGCCTGGCGGGGTGTTTCATGGCCTGTCCCCGGGCAGGAAGGGGGCTGGCGGAGGCACTTACGCTGTAAGTCCTGGATCACGCGGAGGAGTTCTCGGGCGCCCGCCATGGTGCCTGCTTGGCTGGTCTGCGACAGGAGAGGCCTGGGTTAGAGGGTGGACGAGCGGGCACTGACCTCCTGTGCTGTGTGGCTGGCTCTGCCCTGGGGGGGAACGACAGCACCCCCTGGGAGCTGCCACCTCTGTGAACGTGACTATCGAGGAGGCCCTGCGCTGCCCCACTGAGTGGCCGTGCCAGGGGCCAGTGAGGACCCGGAAGTCGTGGCACGAGCGGGCTGGTGACGGGGCTGGTGCGGCGGGGCGGACATCCTGGCAGCGGGAGGTAGGGGTGACTGGACGAAGCCAGCCTGCTGCTACAGATCTGAGCTGCCCCACCCTGCCGCAGCCACGTCAGGGCAGGCAGCAGGGCCGTGAGGGCGTCACGTCCCCAAGGGCGTCCTGCCCTAGCCAGCAGCTGGGGCGGGCTGCAGGAAAAGGGGGGTGTTTGCCAGTGCCCCCCCCCAAGCGTTCCCTCCCCCTGGGAGATCCTGCGCTGCCCACCCCTGGCTCCGACCCAGTGGGCGCCCAGCGACGGAGGTCCCGGGCACAGCCCAGGGTTCTAGGCTCTGCCCACGCTGCACTGCCAGGGCGATACAATGCAGTGAGAGGGCGTCACCCCCTGGCCCCCCCCCAGCCCTGTACCATGCTGCCCAGCCATGCCAACACCCACAGCTGACCCAGAGAGGTGGCATTGCCCAGTAGCTCCCAGGTGAGCCCACGGCAGGAGTGGGGCAGCTCCCAGCCAAGCTGTGGACTAAAAGGGGTTCCAGCAGCCGCCCTTGTGCCCTGCCCCTCAGAGCAGCTCCGTTCGCTGGGAGCAGTAGTAGGTCCTTATCCTGGGGTGAACCAGCCACTGGCCTGGGGGATCACACTGTGCTAGGGTGAGTTACAGAAACCCCGGGCTGAAGGCTGTAGCTGCCAGCCCATCTCTGACCTCCCCCAGCCCCTGCACCCCAGAGAAGCCAGGGCCCCCCCAGTCCCCCCCAGACTAGGTTGCACCCCCACCCCAAGGCACCCCGCCATAGCCAGTGACCCAGCCAGCTCCTCTCCCTGGCTGCCACGGCGGATGCCTCCCACCTGCCTGGAAAGTCCCTAGTTCCCCAGCTCCGCACGCACAGCGAAGGTGACTAATAGCGACCCGCAGGCAAGGAAGTGTTGGGAGCTCGGCCAGCCCCGGGCTGCTCTGCCCCCCACAGCCAGATTAACCGGGAGCAGCTCCTGGCATCCTGTCGGCACCCTGGGCTGAACCTGGGTCCATGGACGTGCATGTAAGTCTCTCCTGGGGGCCGGATCGGGGCCCATAGAACCAGCTTGCACCTCTCCCACAGGGGCTGTGCGTCCAGCTTGAGGATGGGGCGCCCGGGTGGGGCAAAGTGTCCCAGGCCCTGTGCCATGCTGCCAGGGGCTCGGCCCTCATGCTGCATCTGGCCGGCGCTGGAGGGGCGAGGGCGTCACGCTGCCACAGGCCCCGGGTGCAGCCAGCCCCACACCACCCCGCAGGGGCTTGTCTGGACGCTGCGGGAAGCTGGCGTTGTGTCCTCGCCCTGGCAGCTCGCTGGGTTGGTTTCTGATTCCAAAGGCCATTCGGGATCAGACCCATGGCAGACTGCACACCAGGATCAGAGGATTTCTCTGGGGAGGGCAGGCAGGCCTAGTGGTTGAAGCAGAGCCTGGGGACTCAAGTCTCCTGGCTCCCATCCCAGGTTCTGCCATGCACCAGTCCTGTCAGCGTCTCTGTCCCCGGCTCTGCAAATTGAGGGGTGATGCTCACCGGCTTGGGGACCTCGGGGGGGGGGAAGGCTGGACGGCTCTCGGTCTGCTAATGATCCTCTCCTCGCGGTGGGGGCTTGGATGGGCTCTCCCTACCGCTTGCCACCCGCTTCTCCTTTCGTGTGGGAGTCACCACTTCCCGAGAAGGACGTGCAGGGCGGGCACTTTGCGTAGCACGCAGGAACCCTGCTCCCCAGCTCCAGGAGGGGACGAGCTGGGCCGAAGGGGCGGGAGGGGGAAGCGAAACAGACGCCAAGCAGGAGCTGGGGGGAGGGCGGGAAAGCCGGCTCTGTGGGGAACTCCTGGCCGGGGGCTGGAGAACCAGGGGGTGGGGGGCAGACAAGGAGGGGGCAGTGATGCTGGACAAGGCCTGGTGCATCCTAGCCACTGAGTCACAAGGACACTGCAGAACTTGAGCCCAGCAATCCTGATGCCCAGTGGGCTCCGGATCTGGGGGGGAGGCCGGGTCCATCCATAGGGGTCCCTCTCAGCCAGGGCCCGCGCCCAGCCCTGCCTGGAGCAGCTCACACCTGGGCGCGTGCAGGATGCGAGGCCTCGCCCAGGGAGGGCTCAGAGAACCCTCTTAGTCCACCACCCCGGGGCTGCAGCAGTCGGCCAGCGAGAAACTGTGATCCGGGACCCAACGGTCCATCTGCTCTGATGTCCTGTCACTGCATCAGGCCAGTGCTGGCCAGTTAGCCCCATGCTGTACGGGACTGTGCAGCCCTGGGGCTGATTCCTTCCTGACCCTGGCTGGTGCTCAGCCACTGCCCTGAAGCCTGCAGGTGGATGGTCCTACTCCCTGCGCCCGAGCGGTGTCACTCCTGCTGCTATGGCCAGCCACTGGCCTCGTCCTCCTGGTACGGCTGACACAGTCCTGCTCTAGGCTCAGGAGTAACGACCCCAAACGGCCTGCAGTGGCTGTGAGCTTAGAGGCGTGGGGGCTGTGCCTTGCCTGGGGTGGTGCCTTGGTGCCAGGGGCTGCCCTGCTCAAACCCACCTTCCTAACTGGCTCCAATTCTACCACCTGTGGGGACAGCCTCAGCAGAGCCCCCCCCCAGCCCCTGTCCTGCCCTGAGGGGGCCCTCTGCCCGGCTCACAGCTATTTGGCGAGGAGGAGGTGGGCAAACTGATGCTCCAGGCTGGGTATTGCAACAGTAGCTCCCAGCAGGAGCCAGTAGCCTTCCTGGTGGGCGTCCAGCCCCTCCTGCCCACCCCTTACTCACAGCTGGGCCAGGGGATTCCTAGAACATGGGCAGGCAGCTCCCCGGGGCAGCTCTCAGGGGCTTTGGGATCCACTGAAAAGGGATCTCCTGGCCTCGGGGGGAGCTGGGGTGCTGGCAGGGGGCAGAGGGGAGTTTCCCAGATCCCTGGGACGGAGGGTGGAGGTGCAGCCCGGCCAGGTCCCCAGATGGGCTCCACTCCCAGGTGCCAATGTGACCCCATGCTTGGAGGCATTGGGGGGGGTATCTGCCCTGCCCCACGCCCCCCCAGCTGCTGCCCAGAGCCCGGGCACCCCACAGACGTGTTCCCTTCCCCCTGCCTGGTGCCTGCCACCAGCTGAGCGTCTGCCTCTGTGGGGGGGAGCAGCCCGGGCATCTGCAGCAGGAACCCAGCCATCGGGATCTGTTTCCCCCCTGCCCTGAGGTGGCCAAATGCCTCCTACCTGTGCCAGCCTCTGCGGGGGAGACCATGCCCGGTCGGGGAGGTCCCAGCAGCTTCTCCCCAGGCTGCCACTCGCCACCTGCAAAGTGAAAGCAGGAAGTGGAGCGGGGCCGGCTATGTCAGAGCAAGACACACACCAGCAGTGCAGGCGGGGGAGCTCTGGGGTTGCCATGTCAGAGAGGGGTGGGGGGACTTGAACCCTGATTCTAGGGGAGACCTAGGCACCTGAAAATGCTCAGGTTTTTTGCAGATGATAACTTAGAAATTAGCTGCCAGGAACACCGGATCTCAGCCCTCTGGAAGGAAAGAAAATGAAATAAACATTAGACCTGCTCACCCCAAATACGGAGCGGTTCCCACAGCGTGGGGCAAGTGGCGGAAGGGACACGGATTAGGTTTGAAATGTTAATGTCTGTTCTGACTCTGTGACAAACCCTTGAATGCAACAGTTGAAACAATGGTCAGAAAATCTAGGTGACCGTCTATCAGTGAAGCTACTTACTTTTCGCATTCACTGGGAATGGATCATGTAACTTGCGGAAGCCTCCCGCTAGGGTGCGACCCTGTGAATTTGGACTGCACCTGCCTGGGTGTGTTACCACCCTACAAATAATAGGCTAGAAACTGACTTTAAACAGGAGTGAAATAGACACTTACAATTAGTGACTTTCACAGGGTTGCCAAAAACCGTGAGCCAGGCTCGCCAGAAATCGTAAGACTGGTTTGAAAAGCAGGAGCTTATGTAAAAATCCTGGATGTGGTGGTCTTATGTATTTGTTTTCCGCTTTTTGTGCCTTTAGAGTGCACAGGGTCACATTTCAAAGCTTTCTCCACAGGGCTAGAAACTTACTTTTCCCTTAAGAACAAAGGCCGAAATCTTCACAGCGCCCCTGACTCCAGGAGCTGGGGATTTGAGGAGAGCAATAATGACACTATTCCTGAAAAAGCCATGGCAGTTGGCAGCACTGCGGTTTCACTTCTGTTTAAAGGCCAGTCCCTTTGCAGAAAGCGCTTACGCACGACACGGGTTTCACTTCTGTTTCAAGGCCAGTCCCTTTGCAGAAGGCTCTTACACAGGACACGGCACCGACGGGGCTGCAGCTCTCACAGGAGAATGTTTAAAACCAAACACCAAGAAAACTCCACACGTTGAAGTTGAGAGAAAAATGGAGTCAGTGGAGGCGTCTCAGGGCCGGGGGGAAGCGGGAGGGAATAAAACTGGCCCAGGAGCTCTGGGCAGCTCTTCCTCTTGGAAGAAAATGTTGGAGGGTCAAATCTTCCAGTCCTTAATCAGGGAAAACTTCTATTGCCGTCAGCGCCTCCACCCACAGATCTCTCACATCTTCCTCTTGTCTGCGTGTAAGGTGGCTCAGAGGCCTGGCTCTATTTCTGCAGAGTCCCCTCCCCCCCGCCTTCCGCCCCCCAGATTCCTGTCTACACAGGCTGATCTAAGACTTCCAGATCCTTAAATTAACCACCAGCCCTTTCTTATCTTAATTACCCTGCCTCTGTTTGTAAACGGGAGAGGGAAGAGCCGGGGGCTGGGACAGCAGGGAGCTGCGGGTGGGAGTGAGGGGCACCGGTGGAGCTGTGTGTGTGATGTTAGCACATATTTGCCCCATTCGGTCGCGGGCGCCAGGCAGCGGTACCCCAGGCCTGGCTCAGGGGTTTGTGTTCAGGGTCCCCTCTCCCTGCCCGGTTCCAGCGGCTGCCAGCGGCTCCACCCTGACACCCTTTCTCCTTGCCAGGGTCCAAGGGTCTTTACGGCGCGGCCCCTGCTGTTGGCTCTTGTAGCCACTAGGTGGGGCTGGGAGCCCAGGTGTCATGGGCACAGCATCCCCTGCCCCACAGCCCAGCCCCTGCAGTGGCGGGCCCAGAGAAGGGGCAGAGCCCGGGGCAGGGATCCCACCTCTCCAGGGCGGGGTGGGGACAGGGCAGCGGCTGCTTTCCAGGGCTCTGTCCAAGGAGCATTTGAGTGGGCTGCAGACCTGCTGTGATGGAGAGGCAGAGCTGGGCATGGGGAGGCCAGGGCTGGGCTAGCCGGGGGCTGTGGGTCAGGAGTGAGGGGCACCGCCAGAGCTATTGGGGGTAGAGAGGGCAGCCCCCTGAGGGTGAGACACCTCAGAGCTCTGCTCTGGTCCCACGTGGCACTGCAGGGCTACCTGGTGCCCGGGGTACGCAGGAGGCCCAAAACTGCTTCCCAGGGGGGTCCCATGTGGGAGGATCCATCCAGCTGCTGGGGCTCGGACCCTGCGCACGGGGGCCATGACCTCCCCTGAGGAGCTGCAGGGGGCAAGGATCCAGGCCGGCCAGACGCATTCCTGCCATAGCCCAGCTAATTCAAGTGGGGCCCGGGGGGGGGGTCCCCTCTGTGCTACTGGAGGGCACGGGAAAGTGGCCCGAGCTTGCTGAGAGCGAGCAGGATCCGCCATGGGGCTGGAGCCGGTGGCAGGACCAATGGGCTGAGCAGCATGTCTGCCGTCACCCAGGAAGCCAGGATTCAGGTCCCGTCCCCGAGTCCCAGCTCAGCTTGTTAGCCACCAGGCCACTCTTCCTCCGGCAAAGCCGGGACTTCCACATTGCTGGACCCAGCCCAGGTGTACAGCTAGCCCTCTGTGCCTCAGTTTTCCCAACTGTAAAATGGGGGTAGTCCCTGGCGGCGAGGAGTGGGGGTGGTTGAGAAAGGCTATCAAATTCTGCCAGGGCCTTGGATGGAAGATAGATGTCTGTCTGTCTGTCTATCCCTGACCACACCTCTGTCGATCTCTCTGTCTCTCCCCGCACGCGTCCCATCTCTCCCCGGCTGGCGTAGGGGGGTTGAGGTGGGGCTGTGCAGCAGGCTGGGATCCAGCCAGCGCCAAGGGCCTGGCAAAGCAGTTGGGCTGTGATTTCAGAGGCGGTCGGTCGTTCCCCTGGCCCTGCTGGCAGCTGGTCTTTCCCCAGGGCTCTCTGCGTTCTCCAGCAGAACCTGGCGTCCCGCCGGTGCTGGAGCCAGGAGGGGGCTGCGTGGCTCGCGGGCGACAAGGCTTTGGCCAGCTGTGGTGCCAGCTCTGTCTGCCCGTGGCGGAAGGCGGGGAGGGGGGCGAGGGAGCCGGCTGTCATGCAGAGTTACCATAGCAAAGCAATGAGCCAGGCCAGCCTCCCCCCCAGCTTTGCCATGTAAACAGGCACAGGGAGGAGTTCGTTCCATACGGGCACCAGAGCTGAAGGTTGCAGCTGACCGTGGGCGTGTCTGTCTGTCTGTCGTTCCGTGTGTGTGTGTGTGTGTGTGTGTGTGAGAGAGAGAGAGAGAGAGAGAGAGAGAAAAGTGGGTGCGTGAACTGTGTGTGTGTGAACTGTGGGTCTGTCTTTCCCTCTGTGTGTGAGAGAGAATTGTGTCTCTTTCCATGCGTGCGTGTGTGAAAAAGAGAGAGAACTGTATGTGTGATAACTGCGAGTCTCTCCGTGTGTGTGTGAGAGAGAGAGAGAGAATTGTGTGTGTGACTCTGGTTCTGTCTTTCCCTCTGTATGTGTGTTTGTTTGGGTGTGTGTGGCCTTGTCTACACACGCCGTTTGCACGGATTCCCAGCTGGCACAAACCAGGGCAATCAAAGGCCTCACAGACCAATTTTCCCACCCAAAAGGAGGGTTGCCCTGACCCAGGTGCTGAGAGTCCATGAAATCCTTGCACACTGTGTGGGCCGGGCCCGTCTCACCTCTGCCCCCCCATACCGGCCCCGCATGAGGAGCTCAGTCAGTAAGGGGGTGGTCTCGCTGCCCGGTAGGGCAGATGGTCACTCAGTGGTGCCAGCTACTGGGACAGTGCCAGGAGTCAGGCAGGATTTGCTGTTTACCTTGAAGCTCCAGCTCCTGGAGTCATGTTAAGAGGAGATAAGTTCAGCTTCTGTGTCACGCAAAGGCCGTGTCCAGCCCACTGGGGGGATCCTCTGGCTGTCTCGCGTCCCGCGCTCCGATGAACGCATCCCCACAGCTGTAATCCTAGCAGCTGCTGGCTGGGATGCCAAGATCTGGGTTTTGGAGGACCTGATTCCCAGAGGATGGGCACTGGGGGCTGGCCAGGCTGCATAATGGGGTTCTACGCTCTTATGGGGGGCAGTTGGACTGAGAACACCCTGTCCACACACCCTGGTCTTGCTGCCCTGAATGTGGGGGCCTCACCACCTCCCTTCTTCCTCCTCTGCTCTGCCACTCCCTCTTCCCTCATTCGTGCCCAGAGGCCGTGCCCTGGGAAGGCTTGTCCCAGCAGGGCAAAGCGGGCTGAGCCCCTCTGGGTGTCCTGGGGTTTTCCCCCCTTCATCCCTCCCTTCCTCTAGCTGTGGTCCAGGGAGCTGCCATCCCAGTGTGGGAAGCGAGGCCGTGACCCTGGTGGTCCCGGTTGCACCAGGGGCTGGATGTTCGTGGGCAGATCAGTCACCCCCCAGCCCACGCTCAGCCTAGCAGAGAAACGTATAATGTGATCTCATGGCTGGAAGCGGAAGCTAGACGAATTCAGATGGAAATAAGGCGTACATTTTTAACAAGGAGGGTAATGAACCATTGAAACAAGTTACCAAGGGTCCTGGTGGATTGTCCGTCGCTGACAATTTGTCAATCCAGGTTAGAAGTTTGTCTAGATGATCTGCTCTAGGAATTGTTTCGTGGCAGTTCTCCGGCCGTTAGACAGGAGGTAACATGAGATGACCACAACGGTCCTTTCTGGCGTTGGAAAATATGACTCTGTGAATCATGTGAGAAACCAGTGAATGATGTGTTTCTTACTTACTACGTTAGCCTTTTACTTGTGATTTATAGCAAGCTCTGTTTGGCTGGGAATGTGAATTTCATTAAAAATGCACAAAACAACCATTTTATTCTTTTGTTAAAAATGAAATGACCTTAAATGTGCTGGATATGTTAAAAAAAGTTTATCCAAAAGTTTGTATCAAAACATGGCTTGCACGCAAAACGACCTGACTTGTTAAAGAAAGGAAGCATTGTCTGTAGGTAGTGAACTGGACCGATTTGTTTCAATTTTGCCCTTCAGGATTTTAGATCTAGTAGATCTCACCCTCTCACATCTGGTTTTAATTCATAGATTGGAAGAGGAAAGTAAGCTGTCCTGCTTTTCCACCCCCCGCCTCCCAATGGGTTTCTTAACTTTGAATGAACTGAAAGGGAGATGATCTCTCTGCACCTACAACAGAGGGCACTGCTTGCCAAAGCTGGCTTAGCCATGGAAACAGACTCTGGTTCTGGGTGTTCAGCCAGTGACTTCCATTAGCTCAGTGAGGTGGCTTCCTTTAAAACTTGGCAGCAAACGTACGGCGTAAATTTTTTTGTATTTCATGTAAATGGTTTTAATGGATTATAATAAATTTAGACCTTAACGTAGAGGGTCCATTTCAAATAGGTTTGGTTTTGAAAAGAAACCTGGATTTAATTTAAATGAAAAAACCCATTTTTTCTTTCCAGGCTTTGATGTTTATGCCCCCGGCTCGGTTGGGAGCCAGCCCTGCATCGGTGGGCCTGTGCTGCTTGCTGGCCAGGGGGGTTCTCAGGAGGCCTTTCCCCAGGGTGTCCCGCTGTGACTCATTGCTGCTTAGTGCCGGCCAGCGACGCAATCCTGCAGCTGGCAGTCCTGGCGACCAGGCCCTGCACACGTCCCTCTTCTTTTCCTTGGCCGAGCGTTGCCCTTGGCACAGACTCTCCACTCCCGGGCTCGGCTTTGTCCAACTGAACCAAATGGCAGCAGCAACACCTGGAGGAGAAGCCAAGACTTTGGCGATGAGTCAGACTCTCCCCTCTGCCAACGGGTGGGCCCGGCTCTGCTCCAGCCACCCTGCAGCCTCAATTCCCACCTTTGCACAGGTGTGACCTTGGCCCACACACTTCCCTGCTCTGCGCCTCAGTTTCCCCACCTGTAAAATGGGGCTCATGATCCTGTCCTCCTGTTTAAAGTGCTCTGGGATCTATGGCTGAAAAGGGCCCGAAAAGAGCTCCGTCTAGTGATGATTAATGGGGCTATGGGAGGGGGGTAGCAAATATTTAAAGGACGTCATCACATCGTTCGAGGACCAGAGGCAGGGAGTGGCCCCAAAAGGCTGCGTCTTGGGCAGGGGAGGGGGCATCAATTGTTTGCTCCAGCTCTGGGTCTATGAATCAAGCAGGGCAGCCCCCTGGAGTTTGTCTGACCAAGTGCCTGATCCAGGATGGTCGGCACCTCCCACAGCCTCTGGGGCTGCCTGCCACCCCCACTGTGCTGCTTGCCTGGAGCTAGACCTCAGGATGTGACGGAGAGGCTGCTGAGACTCCTCTAGCCCTTGGACCCCCACCCCTTCCTACGTCTCCACGTGGGCACCAAAGATTCTGCTGAGAACGACCGGCAGCGGATCCCGGCAGCCCACGTGGCTCTGGGAAGAAGGGTGAAGGTGTTTGAGGCACAGGTGGTGTTCTCGTCCATCCTCCCTGTTGAAGGAAAAGGTCCAGGGAGGGACCGTTGTGTTGCGGCAGTAAATGCATGTTACGCAGGTGGTATCGGAGATGACTTTGGATTCTTCGACCATGGGATGTTGTTCCAGGAAGAAGGATTACTAGGAAGAGACGGGATCCACCTAACGAAAAGAGGGCAGAGCCTCTTTGCAGGCAGACTGGCTAACCCAGCGAGGACGGCTTTAAACGAGGTTCGCTGGGGGATAGAGATGGAAGGCCAGAAGTAAGTGAGGAAGAGGGACACCAGGAGGAAGCACAAGGAGGAAGCTCTTGATTCATACTGAGAAAATCGGACAATCGGCTGGTTTTCTTGGGTGCCTGTACACAAACACAAGAAGCCTGGGAAACAAGCCGGAAGTCCTGGCACAGTCAAGGAACTCTGATGTGACTGGAATAAGCGAGGCTTGGTGGGTAACTCACACAACTGGTGCACTGCCATGGATGGGTATAAACTGTTCAGGAAGGACAGGCAGGGGGAAAAGGTGGAGGAGTTGCACTGTGCAGAAGGGAGATGTACGATTGCTCAGAGCTCCCGTATGAAACTGGAGAAAAGCCTGTTGAGAATCTCTGGGTTAAGTTCAGAGGTGAGAGCAACGAAGTGATGTCATGGTGGGCATCTACTGTAGACACCAGACCAGGAGGACGAGGTAGACCAGGCTTTGCTCAGACAACTAGTGAGGGTTTCCAGATCACAGGCCCTGGTTCAATCACCCTGACATCTGCTGGGCGAGCAATGCAGCAGTCCATAGACAATCCAGAAAGTTTTTGGAGAGTGTTGGGGACAACTTCCTGATAAAAGGGCTGCAGGAACCAACTAGGGGCCGTGTCCTCTTTACCTGCTGCTCACAAACAGGGAAGAATTGGTCGGGGAAGTAGAAGTGGGTGGCAACCGTGACATGAGATGGTTAAGTTCAGGATCCTGACAAAAGGAAGAAAGGAGAACAGCAGGATACGGACCATGGGCTTCAGAAAAGCAGACTTGGACTCCCTCAGGGAGCTGATGGGCAGGATCCTCTGGGAGTCTAAGATGAGGGGGAAAGGAATCCAGAAAAGCTGGCTGTATTTTAAAGAAACCTTATTGAGGGCGCAGGAACAAACCATCCCGATGTGCAGAAAGAATAGCAAATGTGGTAGGTGCCCAACTTGGCTTAACGAAGTCATTGGTGAACTTAAACACAAAAAAGAAGCTTACAAGAAGTGGAAGCTTGGACAGATGACTAGGGAGGATTATAAAAATACTGCTGAGGCATTCAGAGGAAGGCCAAAGCGCAATTGGAGTTGCAGCTAGCAAGGGATGTGAAGGGGAACAAGAAGGGTTTCTACAGGTATGTTAGCAACAAGAGGAAGATTAAGGAAAGTGTGGGCCCCTTACAGAGTGGGGCAGACAACCTAGTGACAGAGGATGTGGAGAAAGCTGAGGTACTCAATGCCTTTTTTGCCTCTGTCTTCACAGACAAGGTCAGCTCCCAGACTACTGCACTGGGCGGCACAGAATGGGGAGGAGGTGAACATCCCGCAGTGCTGAAGGAACAGGTCCAGGACTATTTAGAAAGATTGGACATACACAAGTCCGTGGGGCCAGACGCAATGCACCCGAGGGTGCTGAGGGAGTTAGCTGATGTGATTTCAGAGCCATTGGCTATTATCTTTGAAAACTCTTGGCTATGGGGGGAGGTCCTGGATGGTTGGAAAAAGGCAAATCTAGTGCCCATCTTCAAAAAAGGGAAGGAGGATCTGGAGAACTACAGACCAACCAGCCTCACCTCAGTCCCTGGAAAATCATGGAGCAGGTCCTCAAGGAATCCATTCTGAGGCACTTGGAGGAGAGGAAGGTGGTCGGGAACCAGCAGCATGGATTCACCAAGGGAAAGTCATGCCTGACCAACCTGATTGCTTTCTATGAAGAGGTGACTGGTTCTGTGGATGCGGGGAAAGCGGTGGATGTGATATACCTTGACTTCAGCAAAGCTTTTGTTACAGTCTCCCACAGTATTCTTGTCAGCAAGTTACAGAAGTATGGGTTGGATGAATGGACTACAAAATGGATAGAGAGCTGCCCAGATCATAGGGCTCAACGGGTGGTGATCAACAGCTTGATGTGCACTTGGCATCCAGTCACAAGTGGAGTGCCCAGGGGTTGGTCCTGGGACTGGTTTTGTTCAACATCTTCATTGATGATCTGGAGGATGGGGTGGATTGCACCCTCAGCAAGTTTGCAGATGTTACTAAGGTGGGGGGGAGTGGTAGATAAGCTGGAGGGCAGGGATAGGATAAAGAGCAAACTAGACATATTGGAGGATTGGGCTGAAAGAAATCTGATGAGGTTCAACAAGGACAAGTGCAGAGTCCTGCACTTAGGATGGAAGAATCCCATGTACAGCTACAGACTGGGGACTGACGAGCTAGGCAGCAGTTCTGCAGAAAAAGATCTGGGGTTACAGTGGATAAGAAGCTGGCTATGAGTCAGCAGTGTGCCCTAGTTGCCAAGAAGGCTAACGGCATATTGGGCTGCATTAGTAAGAGCATGGCCAGCAGATCGCGGGAAGTGATTATTCCCCTGTATTCGGCATTGGCGAGGCTGCATTTGGAGTATTGTGCCCAGTTTTGGGCCCCTCACTACAGGAAGGTTGTGGACAAATTGGAGAGAGTCCAGAAGAGGGCATGATGAGGGGGCTGGAGCACAAGACTTATGAGGAGAGGCTGAGGGAACTGGGCTTGTATATGCTGCAGGAAAGAAGAATGAGGGGGGATTTGATAGAAGCCCTTAACTACCTGAAAGGGGGGTTCCAGGGAGGATGGAGCTAGGCTGTTCTCAGTGGTGACAGATGACAGAACAAGGAGAAATGGTCTCAAGTTGCAGTGGGGGAGGTCTAGGTTGGACATTAGGAAAAACTTTTCCCCTAGGTGGGTGGTGAAGCACTGGAATGCGTTACTTGGAGAGATGGTGGAATCTCCATCCTTAGAGGTTTTTCAGGCCCAACTTGACAAAGCCCTGGCTGGGATGGTTTATTTGGGGTTGGTCCTGCTTTGAGCAGGGGGTAGGACTAGATACCCCCTGGGGTCCCTTCCAACCCTCATCTTCTAGGATTCTGTGAAAACCTTGCAGAACCCCCAACCACTAACATAGCATGTCTTCCCAAGAATCCAAACTTGCTCGCACACGAAGAAATAGGGCCAGAGGTCAGCCTTGATGACCTTGGTCCTTTCTGTCTTTAGGCTCCATGAACTTGGCTGACAAGTGCCTGCTGATGACACCTGGCATAACAAAGCTGAGAATGTAAACTCCTTTGGGCCAAGGCCATCTTTCTGTTAGATGTGTGTAAGCACCATGCGCAAGGGTTGCCAAATCCCGGATCAGGGCCTCTGGGGGCAGCCACGCCACAAATCAATAACATGAAAGCGATTTTGTGTTTAATGGAGTTGGTAAGAGATTGCTGCTGCCTGATCCGGCTTTGTTTGGTGCCCCAATTTGCAAACTTTCAGCTCTGTGGACAGCTGCTGGTTTGCAGGGTCCAGGCCTGGGTCAGGAAGATCAGGGAGAAAACATTTCCCTAGCAAATGAACATAACAAAGAATTTCTCCCGCTTCACCCCCACGCTGGAGCAGCAAAATGGGCCAGTCTCTGAATGCCTGTAAATTTCCAGCCTCTTCAGTTATTTGCACCTGGAGCTGGAGCTAGCGGATGGGTAACTAAAGGGTCTCAATGCAGACTGGACGGTGGGGAACACTTCTCCACAGGCAGGGCCGCGTCCTTGGGGATCTCCTTCCCCTCCACCCTCTTCTTCGGCCTCCATTTCTTCTCCCCGGTTTGTCCAGGCAGGGGGGTGTTGATTGTTTGTGGCCCGGGGGGTCAGGGGAAAGCAGACCCAGTGACGTCGTGCGGGCGTAGGGCCCAGCCCAGGGCTGGCAATGTGGGTGTGTGAGCGACCCCTTGCTCTGCTCAGTGGGGTGCGGCGCAGGGATGCAGGACCCGGGGTTCAGCTGGAGTCGTGGGGAGGGGGGGCGCAATTCAAGGGTTTGTGTGTAAGTTGGGGGGGAGGGGGACTTTCTAGGCACCGGCTGCCTGAGCTGGCCCCGGACTGGGAGCTGGGGCTGGGCCCTAGAGGGGCAGGGGGTGCTGTCTGCAGCAGCCAGCTCTGCCCTGGAGGGTGGCTCGCGTCCGTGGTGCCCGCCTGGAAGCCGCGGAGTGATCCTGGAGCCAGCCCCGGGGTATGGCCCAGCCCAGCCTCGGCTGCCAGGGCCCGCCGGGTACCTTCCAGCGTGTCCGGTGGGCCAGGCAGGAGAGGGCTGGGCCAGGGTCTTCCCCGTGGGATGCGCCAAGCGCCTGGGGTGCTGCCAGCCAGGGCCACCGTGGGGGCCTGCGGTGCAAAGACGTGAAGGGGGCACCACGGAGTAGTGTGGGGGGCGCCAGCGATGCCAGGGGAGGGGAAGAGGGGGCTGCAGTGCCAGGGCAGCTTGTGGTCGGGCCCCCGGCCCCGCTGGCAGGAGGATCCTGGCGCCGGTCACCCATCCATTGCCCGTTTGCTGTGGCCAATGCAGGTGGCCTTGGGCTGCGGAGAGCAGGGAGGGGGTTGGCGGGGAGACGGCGGGCTGCTTTGGTTCCCAGTTCCCTTGGCCAGCCCCATCGCAGACATCACAGTGTGTCCCGTGTGTCGTGGCAAATCCTTGGGGCCAGTTGACTGTCCGCTCCTCGTGGCAATGCCCGGTGGGGCAGGGATGGTGTCTTACGATCTCCAGGCTGGGAGGGGTCGGGCATGATGCGATGCTAACCCCTGGTGCTTTTCCATCGCTGCCCCGTCGTGTGGACGCTGGCTGGGCACCAGAGGTTCAAAGGGATTTAGGGATGCAGATAGACACCTGGCAGGGTTAATAAAACGGGCCTCCAATGTGAAAGAGACGTCTGGCCTGTCAGGCGCCTCTGAGCACCCAGCTGTGTCTTGAAGCTCCTAAACGCCTTTGACAAAACCCCCTCCCCGCCCCCCAATTACTCCTCACCCCCAGCGCAAAGGGCTGGGGCATCTGTCTGTCTGCTCGATGTGGGGGGTTTCCCCGAGGACAGGGTTAGTGGTCAAACGCTTCTCCTTGTCGCTGGTGCAGCAGGGTAGGCAGCCAGCTTAGATCGGAAGGGGGGCTAAGGGGATCAGCACCCCTTTGTGGGGACCGGCTCTCCTCCAGTGGCAGGAAGCCATCTGAGAGGCATGGTAGGGCCAGGTGAAGGCTGGAGAGGAAACGAAACAGGGGAGCCAGCTGAGGGGCTCTCAGGAATGAGATGGGCAGAGCCTGCCCACGGATGCCGGCTCCACTCAAGCAGGACCCCTTCCTGGAAGGCTGGCCCAGAAGTCAGGGGGTGGCTGCTCTTCTGGTGCGTCCTGGGGGGCCACGCGATCCCGGACAGCTGAGTGATCACTTACCATAGAATCCATGTAGCCCAAGGCTGGTGCCGGGGGAACATTAATGCATGTGTCACTACTGCTTTCTGCTGGATGGAACCAGAACTGCACCGTTGTGTGTCATGAGCCCTGTACTGCTAACAGCTAGTGAGGATTCTCCTTCAGCTTAGGAGATGGGGTGGATGGGGGGGATGGCTGGGCAGGAGGCTCTGAGATCTGCCCCAGTGGTGGTCCGAGAGCCAGTCCCCCATGGTCGGAGCCCACAGGCACGGCCGTGGCTGCAGCTGGCAGGTGGTGGCTGGGCTGCGGGTGCGTTGCTGGGCAGCGGGAGGTATCTGGCAGGCTGCATACGAATGATTGTGTTGGGGGGGCTGTGTCTGGCGTGGTGAGAAGGGCTGTGTGTGTTCACATGCCGATGACTCATATGCAGCTCCTCTGCTTTGGCTGATTTTCCCTCCGTGCTGCTGGCTGCTTTCGGCCCCTCTCCTGGTAGGGAGAGGCTGGGGCAATACAGCGGGGGGGGGGGATGGAGGGGGCAGGCATCTCTTCCTCCCCAGGGGATGGGCTGTGGAGGGGAGGTCCTGGTAAGCCAAATGACTGCTGCCCCAGGCGGTTGCTGCATGGGGAGAAGCCCACGGCTGTGGGTCCCTGGGGAAGAACCACATCCCCCTGGCAGGACGGACAGACAGGCCATCTCACCCCGCAGTGCCCCCTGCAGGCGGTGGAGGGAGCTGTGATTTGGGGCAGGGGTGGAGCACTTGTAGGGCCCATGGAGCCGGCGTGTGCTTTGGGACCGGGCTGGAGAGACCGTACGGGGGCCGTCACTGGAGCCCAGTAAGTTTAGGGCAGTGCAGCTTCCCATCCAGGTTGAAACCGACAGTCCCAGCCTGTGTGGCCAAGGCACTGGATTTCCCCTTGTGGCTCACAGCGCAGAAGCACCCTCCCATTCCTAGGTGAGCAGGGGGAAATGCTGGGGGGTGCCCGTGGGCTGGGAATTGAGCTGAGAACCAATGATCTCACATCACGTCAGGGGCCCCAAACCGCTGGGCCTGGTGACTGCAGTTGGACAAAGTCCTTTGGACACCAGAACTGCCCTGAACTCTGTCTGGGATCAGGACTGTGCCCCTTCTGAGAGCTGTTCAGAGCTGCCCCCGGCTCCGCCTGTTGGCCTGTCCCCCTGGGGTGTGGAGGAGCCTCTTAGGCAAGGACCCAACCCAGAGGGTGGTTGTGGGATAGCTGGGTTGGTTTGTGAGGAGTTTGTTCCACCCAGCTCTGAATGTTTAACGCTGAGCGCTTTTCTCCCACGTGCTTCTCGGGCGTTTGTGTTCGGTGATGCTCATGCAAACAGGGCCGCCACATGGGGGGGAGAAAGGATACACTTTACAGGGCCTGAAGGCCCTGGGGACGGGCCCAGCCCAGGCTGCAACCTCTATGGGTACGTGTGTGGCAGGGGTGAATCAGGAAGGAACCGAGCCTGCTGGTGGAAGCTAGCGAGGTGCCCAAGACGTCGGACACAGCGCCGGCCCTGCTCACGAACGCCTGCTGTGCACTGATGCGAAGGGACCATCAGATCCAGGCGGCCAAGGGCTTTCAAGGGGGGGTTACCAGTTCCCCCGACAACCTGCCCCTTAGCTGGCACTGCTGTGGGTGCCGAGCTAGAGTGGGTCTCCTGGGACATCTTTATTGCCTCGGGATCTCCTTGCCAGTGCCGGTGGGAGGATCTCGGCGAAAGGGGCAGGGGTTTTAAGCAGACACGTCCTGACCATGGGGTTACGGCGGCGCGAGTCGTAGGAAATTCAGGTCCCGTTGATTCAGGGTCGGCTGTGGTTAGCAAATTTTCCCCACAGTGGACCCACCAACCGGGTTCCACTGTGCCTAGAAAGCAGTGCCCCACAGGAGGGCACTCGGTGGGTGCCAGCCTCCGCTTGGCCTCTCTGCTGATGCAGCTGGCGGGGTGGGCGTGGGGAAACACCATGGGCGTCGGTTCACTGGCCGCGGGCCCGAGAACCAGCAAACTCACGTCGGGGCCGCCCAACCACTGTGCCATGGGCAAAGCCCCTTGGACACGAGAACCGACCCAACCTCTGTCCGGGATCTGAACCACGCCCTTCCGAGAGTGGCGCCCCCCCCCCACTCTTTCACACTTTCACATGGCTCAGCTCAGCTCAGGTCCTTGTTCGGATCACTCCTTAATCAGCCAGAGGCATCCCTGCTGTGTGAGCTTGGCGGGGGCGGGGAGGCGGAAAGGGGAGGGGGGACAGAGCGCTAACCAGCGGGTCTGCTGCCTCAGTTTGCCCTACCGCAGCGGGGGGCGAGGGAGGCGACTAATGGAGGAAAACGTGGGTGTCTCCCGGGGGCTGCAGACACAGTGAGGCATTTGTGTGGGGTGAGGGAGGGCACAGTGTGTACGAGGGCACTGGGAAATGGGCCGGCCCCTAGTCCTGCCCCCCTGGGGCTCGTGGTGCCTGCGGCCCCTGTCCTCGACCCCTGGGGCCTTCCCCCAGCTGTGCCGGGGCAGATGAGGAGTTCAGCCCCCTTAGCCGCATTGCTCATCCCGCTGTTTGCACTGCAGGCCTCTGCCCGCCAACATCGGGAGAGGGACCCTGGGGGGTCAATGCCTCTCCCGGGGCTGGATTTGAATCCTTCACCTGCTGGAGAAGGGCCCCAGCCCCCCTCCCGCCTCCCCAGCCATCCAGTTGCCTGATCATCTCTCCCCCCCACTTCCCGTTCTGTGCTATTCAGAGCCTGGAAGATGTTACCGTGGGGATTATGGGGCCGGCCACGCCCGGAGGCCGAGCTGTCTGACAGTCCCCCCATGTGAATTATTTCTGGATCATTTCACGACAGTTTCATAATCCCCGATTCTTGCCAGCCCGCTGTGGTGTGAATTCAGCGGCGCGGGCTGCAGACTGGGACCTGCAGCTCCCACCCACCCTCCCTTGTCAGCCCACACGAATTGTTGCTTCATGGGCCAGCAGGAGGCACTGGGATTGGGTTCGGGGGGGCGCTAGAAACTGGAGCGGCCTCAGAGCCTTGAGGGAAACCCAGCGCCTGGCCAGCCTTGGGGCTGTGATATCCAGGGGAGCAGGGGAGGGACATAGGCTAGGACGCCAGGATTCTTCCCCAGCTCTCCAAGGGATCTTGCTGTCCTTGAACGGATGATTGTCTTGCCTTAGAGGAGGATTCCTCCCCCCTCCCTGGCCGCTGGACTTGTGCCGGTGGATCTAAGGTGTGGGAAGAGAAATCCCGCTGGGGAAGCAGCCTAGTTCCTGGCGGAGACCAGCCTTGAAGCTGGAGGGTGGACGAGAACACCTGTAGAGGGCATGGGCCCGACCCCTAGCTGGGCACGAAGGGCTTGCAAAACACGCCTGCTGCCCCGCAGTAGCATTGCTCTGCTCCCTAGGCCTGCCGGGAGAGCCGGAGAGCCAGAGGGAACCCCAGGGTCCGTCTGAGTCCAGCCGCAGGGTCTGCCCGTGTGTGGATGGAATCAGACTTTGCTCGAGCCTGGTGCAAGCTGGCGGCTGGCGTGTACGCCTCAACGCTGCCCTCTGGTGCCTGGAATCAGATCTGCTCAACCTTGGGTCATAAACGCCGCACTGCTCCCTCTAATGGAGATTCTCCTTTAAGAACAAGAGGCGGGGCCCATGCTTTGGGAACAGGCGGTTTGGTGCCCTTTCCCCCGCTGTTGTCGTGACATGCCTTTGGCTCCGTCCAGAGATCTGCGGAAGCTTCCGTGCTGTCCCAGCAACCTGCCGTCAGGAGTGCAGGGAACAGAGGACGGGGCCCGTCTGGGGCACAGTGGTGGCTCTCTGCCTCTAACCCGGTACCTCTGCTGCCCCATCAGGGACGCGTCGTGCCCTGTTTGTGCATTTCTGCTGCAGGCAAGGCACCGCAGCCCAGGGCTGGGAGCGGGTTGTGTGAGGCCCACGCACTGCAGGCCGCTGCAGGAGTTGGGCAAAGCAGATGCCTGGGGTGACGCTCTCTGGTGCTCTGTCACCATGGGGGGAGGTGGGGTTCAACCACAATGGGCAGGGCTAGCAGTCGCCATGGGTGTGCCCGGTGGCCCCGGGAGCCGCATACGGATGGGTTTGGCAGAGCATGAGAAGGGGGTGGTGCTAGCTGGGAAGCTCCTTGGCATTCTGCAGTGCCCCAGAGCGAGGGGCAGCTGAGATCCCCTCCCCGCCCCGGGGTCTCGCCGTACAGAGCAAGGGACGGGAAAATCCAGGGCAGAGCAGCTGGGAAAGTAAATCTGCCCTGCCACAAAACGCCTCCCAACCGTTTCCAGGAGGCGCCCGCGGCTCGTTAGGGGATTCGTTGCTTTTGCGTCTTTCTAATCCCCACCTGAAGATAATCCCTTGTTTGTGACAGCTCAGTTGGTTGCCATAGAAATCGCCGGGATTGCCTGGCACTGGCAGGGAAGGGGGAGAATCAGGCCGCCCTGAGCCTGCGTGGCTCTAGGGGTGCTGCACTGCAGGGCCAGGGGGCACCTTTCTGATATAAAAAAGGTCCTGAGCCCTGGGGATCATTAAGAGTCCCAAGATGTTTCCTCCAGACCAGGGCAGCCTCTTGGCCAGATTCCAAGGCAGCAAATCACATTCTGCCTGCTTGAGCTCCTCTGCGGCTTCGTGTCTTCCCTTCCCATCCTGAGCCGTTGCCTCGAGTGGCTGTGTGCTGGTAACCAGCTGCTGTGCGTTGCCCCAGAGGTGGCTGCAATTCAGTGGCAGGCAAAGCAATTCAACCTGCTGGAATCCTTTGGGATGCAAGGCTTGGCCTCACTGTGACATTGTTATCCCTGACCTTGAGGAGCCATTCTGGTTTCATTAAGGAAAGCAGGGGCATTTCACAGCTGGCTTTTGAAAGGGAGATGGGAGCTTCCACTGCAGCGAAGGGGGAAGGACAGAGGCTCTATGGCAGTGAGATCTGGGGGGTAATCTCCGCCAGGGAGAAGGAAAACCCCAAGACTCACGACATTTAAAATTAGACAGAGAGGATCCGGGCGTGGCGGACGATGGGGTGTTGGTCACTGGAGGAACGGTGCTGCACAGATCTTCTCTCCTCTCTAACGTCCATGGTTTTATTCTCACAGTTCCCAGTGGCACAGAATTTTTCAGATATTTTCCCCCGTAAGACTGAAATTTTCTAAACTTGGCCTCTGCTCAAAGGTGAGGTTTCTCTGCACCCCATTTTGAGAGACACCCTCCAACACACTTTGACTTAAAGTGAGGGGAAAAGGGCATCTGGAGAACTCAAGGCTGCCTGGACTTTTAAATCGCCAGTGATCCCCTGGATCTAATATTCAGCAGAGTGGAGTCACGGGGGCAGACCAGGAGCACTGATAAACTTTCATTGCTTGACTTCAGTTATTATTCTTAGTTACAGGGTGGTCCAAATTGTTCAGGACACTTAATAATAAAGGTGCCCTGCCCCAGAGATTTGTTCTGCTTGAGAGATCTGCTCCACAGCCTGTGTTTGGAATGCCTTCCTCTTCAGTTGCCCATGAGAAGTGAGTCAAGATGAGCTGTGTGCACACCTGGGAACCCATCTCACCGAGTCTGAGACTGCATGAGGGACTCCGGTGCATGCCAGTCCCACGGCCTAGTGCTGCAGCAGAGCATGACACAGAGACAAAGTGCGACAGAGGTGCCAGCTTCCTGCTTACTGTCGCTGGAGCTACGGGAGGTGTGTGTAGCTGCATGCTCAGCGAGCGCCAGGGCTGCCATCACACGGCTCCGCTGGGAGGCAGTGAGGTTCTTATATCCCTTTAGGTGTCTTTATTTCTGGCTCGTCTCTTCAAACCAAGGGAATGAAATGCAACCCCCCGGCAGTGCTGCCTGTCGCCTGGAGGCTTAGACCTGCAAACAACGAGAAATGGGGCGACGGGCAGGTTCTGGGACCAACTTTCATCAAACCTCTGTGGCAGGGATGGCTGACGGGGGCTGGCCAGGGAAGTGGCGGCATCTCTGGCCCTCGATGTCTCCACATCCAGCATTAGCCAAACAGACGTCCCCGGACTCAGCATCGGCATAAGGGGGTAGGGTGGGTAGGTGTGAATTCTCGGGCCTGTCCTAGCCAGGAGGCCAGCCCGGATGATCTAATGGTCCCTTCTGGTTTTCAGTGCTCCATACCTCTGATCTTCAGCCTCTCTCTGCCAAGCTGAACACCAGCTTGCATCTATTCCCTGGGACCAGGCAGCAGGCCTGCATCGTGACGGAGCAGACACGCATGTCAGACAGCTTGGTGTGTGGACAGCTGGGGAGGGTGGGGTTGACGCAGGTCAGAGTCCGTGTCTGCACTGCAGCACAGGCCTTACCGGGGGCTGGAACATAATAATAATCCTACTCCAATGCGGTGGGGACCTTTGCCAGCGCCCCGCAGCACCTGGGCAGCCTCCCCATTTCCCTCGCGCCCGTTCTCCAGGCAGAGGGTTGTACAAATGGCGGGAGCTGGGCGAGCTCGCCAGGGCTGCCCAGGGAAGGACGTCCCACTCCCTGATGGCCCCCCGGGGCAGGGGGAGAAATGGGAGCTCTTGCCAAATGTGTGCGTGTCCGTGGGTGGGTGTGTACACACACACCCTGTGCCTTCAGGCGCAGGTTGGGAAGCTGAGGCCTTCTTGGGTTTGGTTGCTCAGGGTGCCTGGGGAGACGGGAATGACAGGTGTGTCCTGGCACCAACCTGGCCTCCAAGGCACATCTCTTATCACGGTTCCTTCCCTCTACCCTGGCCTGTGCAATGGGGAAGGCAATGGTCAGCTGGGTTGGCAGGGCATGCCCAGCAGGAGGAGGGGCAGAGGGTTACCTCTGTACATGGCACTGATGAGACCATTGCTGGGGTGTGTTTCTGGCGTCCCTGCTTCAGAAGGGAGGGTAGCAAATTGGACCCGGTTCAGCAAAGCCCCGATGTGGGGGGTGGGCAACTGGCCCTGATGCAAAGAAAGTGAAGCAGCTGCGTCCCTTTGGTTGATCCCGGAGAAGATGAACGGGTCACTTGGTCCTGGTCTGCAAGTACCAGGGCGACAGGAGCAGGCACAGTCGTGCCTTCCAGCCACGACTCCGTGCTGCCACTTGGTCACGTCCCACGTGTGTGTCTGGTTCACCTGCCTTTCCACCTGTCGTGCACCATCCCCGCCTGCTTCTCCCTTGAGCTGGGTGAGCGCCAGCCCCTGGCTTGCAATTGGGAGCCACCCTGAGCATTTGGGCAGTTGCTAGGAGTGGGAGGAATCGGTTCCTTTGCCAGCAAAGGCTGATACCCACGGAGGGGGCGCTGCAGCTTCCTGCCCTTCCCCTCCAGTCGTCTCCACCAGAGCCGGTGAAAGCAAGGATGGGCGAGGCTGGCTCGGATGCCACATGGGCGTCCCCTTCCCTAGCTCCTCGCCCCAGGAACGCCAGTGAGGGCAGAGATAGAGCTGCTGCTCTTCTGATGCTCACAACCGCTGGCTGATCTGCCGGGCGTGCACCTCCGAGGCAAAGGGGAAGATGACAAATCAAGGGTGTTCAGCCTTCCTGGCTGATGTGCCCAGGGCTTGGATCCTATCCAAGAGAGCTCAGCTAAGTGGCTTTTACAATCCAAACGAGCTGCCGCTCACCACCGCAAGCCTCAGCCGTGGGCATGTGGCACGGGACAGAGTGTGTGGCGCATCCTGTGTTTGGCTGGACACGGGCAGTGTGGCCATGGTCCTGCCTCCGGGATCTGTTCCCAGCGTGCTGGCTTTCACTAGGATTTGCTCCTGGCTTCACAGCCCTTTGGACCATGCCATAGCAGACTGGACCTCTGGGCCACTTGGCAAAAGTCCCCTGCCTGCTGTTTGTTGGATGGGGTGGTGATGGGAACAGCTTCTCCGCAGCCAGTCAGCCTGTGAGGTGAAGCGTGGAGGCTGGCTGCAGTTCTCTGAGCCTGTGGGGCCAAGATTTCCAGCAGCGATTAGGGTTTGAGGGGCCTCTGTGTTTGGATGCTCAACACGACACCGCTTGAAGAGGCCTGGTTTTTGGAAAGTGCTGAGCACTGAAAATCAGACCCCTTTCCTTCGCTTCCTAACACCCAAAGGGACCCATGAGATCATCTTGTCTGACCTCCTGCATACCCCAGAATTTCCCCCAGTTCCCCTTTATTGAGCCCAAGAACTTGTGTTTGGCTAAAGACAGCCAGGCTGGATCTGGGAATCCACCATCTCCCTGGGTAGCTTGTTCCAGGAGTCAGTCGCCCGCCCTGGTAGATGTTTGTGCCTTATTTCCAATTTGAATGGGGCTGGCTTGAACTCCCAGCCGCTGCTTCTCTCTGTACCTGTCTCCGCTGGATTACAGGGCCTCTTCATACCCTCTTAGATGGTCCTGCTCTGGGCATGGGGTGGGACTAGATACCTCTTGAGGTCCCTTCCAACCCTCATCTTCTAGGAGCCTATCACATAGTCGCCGTGTGATCAAAGTCACCTCCAGACTGCGCCCAGCGGTCTCTCACTGCCGGGCATTTTCTCCAGTCCTCAAATCATTCCTGTGACTCTTTCCTGCCCCCTCTCCAATTTTTCAACCTCCTGTTTAAAAGCACGAGCCCTCGAACTGGCCCAGCCGTGGTCTAAGGGGCACCATCTCCAGAGGGAAAATCACCCCCTTTCAGGTGTTTCAAGTTGGACTTTTGAAAATCTTGGCCTCCAGCTGCTCGTGATGGAGTCGAACCCATCAGCCTTTCCCCCGTGAGTGGTGCCAGCGCATCTCGTCTCGCTCCTGATTCCTGCGCGATGGAAGGACCAGCCTTTCTTGTGTTGTTTCGACTTCCTGTCCCATGTGCCAGGCCCCGCAGAGATGCACGGGGCACTGTCTCTGGTCTCAAGGGCAGCTGCAGAGCTGGGGCAGCAGAACCGCGGGGGCTGAGGCCGATGTGCTGTAGGACCGATTCTAGCGTGAGGTGAGTTTCCAGGGCTGGCCACTCAACAACGGCTGGGCAGATTCTCAGCTGGCAGAAGCGAACACACCTCTGGGGTAGGAGGCGATGCCACTTGGCACCAGTGGAGAATCTACTTTCAATCTGAACAAAGTGCAGGAGAAGCCTGGATCCAATGGAAATTGCATGTCAGGGTCACCTCGGTGACCGGTTTGCTGTCCCAGGCAATGGGCTTAGTTCCTAACCATCTAGGGTTCCCAAAGAAATGGCTGCACCATAGCCTCTGGACACAGAAATGCCTTCCTCTTTCCCTAGCTGCAATGCCTCCTGCTCACCCTGGCATCTCTCTGGCTCCAGTCTGACAGAGTTAAGCTGGCCCCCAGCTGCCAGCGGGGCTCATGGCAGCAAGAGACAAAGAAAAACAATTGACGTGGGGGGGAGTGTCTGGCAATTGCTGGCTCTTTGCCTTGGCCGCACCAGCCAAGTTTTGCCTGGGTACTGCATAGTCGTAAGCGAAAAAGCATCAGCTGGGAACAATGCAAGACGGCCTGGCCTGCAGGAAGCGCCGATGGAGGGATGCTCTGCCTGCTCATAGGGCCAGACGCAGCTCGCTGGATCATGTGGCTCTATCAGACCCCTTCTTCCCCCAAGCCCTCTCAGCAACTGTCCAGACAAAAATCGGTTTGTCGGTTGCTGAAATGCAGCCACCTCTGGGGTGCAGCACAACGGCCGACGACTCCTACACGCAGCGGAGACTGTGCAGGGGCGACATAGGGAGGCAGAATGGGACAGGGGGAAATGAAATTCAACCAGGGCAGCACCATGTGGGGGCATGGGGACAGCGCCAGGGCTTCCCGTCTTTCACCCTCACTGAGGCATTGGGGCAGCAATGATGGCGAGGTGAGAGCGCCCCTGCTGGATCATCAGCCACAATTCTTGCCACCACCTTAGCTGCCGTGGGCCGGCGTCGGATCCCAGCTGTTCTGCAGACCCGAGCCGCCCCATGGCCTGTGGGATTTTATTCAATGCTTAATAACCCTAAGAATTTACCTAGCACTGACCATTGCTCCAGAGGCAGGCAAGCTGTGACTCCTCTTCCACGGACGGGGGAAACTGAGGCATGGAGAAGTGGAGGGACTGGCGTGAAGGCTCCCTGCAGAGCTGGGGTCCCCTCCACTGCCCTCCCTGGCTGCTGGGGATTACAAACCGTGGCTGGAGAAGGGCCCAGGCGCTGCGTTTGCCTCCCACTGGAGCACCTGGGCCTCAAAGCCACCTTGTGCTGAGCACGGGCACGCGCTTTCCTGTCGCCACGCAGCCCCTCTGCGTGTTCCCTGAGCTCTCAACGTAGGCCACGGTGAATGGATTGACAGTCCAGAACTAGCTCTAAGCCCAGAACGGAGTGGGGGGGTGTCACCCAGTTCCCTTCGCCTCTGACCTCCCATTGCAAGGGGCAGCACAGCTCTTTCACTTAGCAGGGGGGCAGCCCTAGCCCCAGCCTCGCCCCCTCCCTCCGTGACCACGTGCTGCACTTGGCGGCAGGGGTAGCAGAGCCAGGCCACCTCCTGTCTCCCCTCCCCACCCATGCACCTGAGCGAGGAACTGTTCCCTGTGGGGCTCCGACAGACGAGCCCGGGCCAGCCCTTCCACTGCTTTATTCCGTGGGGCCTCTCCTGGGGCAGCTGAATTGCACCGCGGGAAGCCAGCAGGGGCAGTGTCCGGGCGTGGCTCTGCCGGCCCGGGGCTGGGTGGGTCTGCAGGCTGTGTGGGCCGGGGGGGTCAGCGGGCGGCCTGCGGGGGCTAACCGCGAGCTGCGGGGATGGAGCAGCAAGAGAATCAGGCCAGCGCAGACATGGCGATTTGTGACGCTGCTGTTCGGAGCCCAGCCCCTGCGAGTGGCAGGGCAGCCTCGGGGCTGCTCTGACTTACACGCTGCTGCTGGTGGGCGGTGGGAAGCAGAGAACGGCCAGAGCTCAGCAGCTAGCAGGCTGGTGGTGAGCTGTTGCCACAGCTGAGGGCGCGGGGTGGGGAAGAATATTGTGCCAGGTGCTGAAAATAATGAGTGGGGGGTCCCAGAGGAGGGGGAGCGCAGGGGGCTAGATTTGGCTTACACCAGTGGGGTGACTCCGGGGAGACAGAGACAAATGGCTGGAGCCATCCCCCAGTTCTGTGCGGCGGGAGATACCCAGAGAGCCGCCCGGGAGCCCGTCGGCTCCAGGCGTGGGGGCTGAGAGCGAGGCATGGGGCTGATCACGGGTGCGCAGCATGGAGGGGCTGCTAGCGCTTGCTGACCCCCCAGGCTGGGTTCAGTCTGGAACATCCCCCCTGCAGGCGCTGGTGGGAGAGGAGAAGCCACCCCCGAGGCTGCCCCGCATGTGGGGCGTGGCAGAAAGCCCGGAGGGGAGTGGTTCCCAGACAGAGATCTGGGCTGCAAGTGCTGGATCGTTTCTTCTTCAGGACCATTCGATCGGCTCAGCGGGGCCCACTGAGACCAGAACGCTGGACTGCAGCTCGCCCCTGCTGTGGGGCTCTGCCCCTCTCTGACTCAGCCTGGCTCCCCCCAGCTGCTCCAGGCATTGTCCTGCCTGGAGCTGGGTTACCATGGGGACTGGCACTTTGGCATGTCCTTCTCTCCCCGCCCTGGCTGGGCCCTGCTCTGGGAGCCCTTTGTGTTCTCTGTACACAGGTGTTTCTCAGGTTACCTTCCAGGAACCTGCTTATCGCTTGTTCTGCCTGGCCAGGAACAAACGAGGCTGCGGTAATTTCCCGGCATGTGATGTGTTGAGTTCTCCTCTGCACCCCGATCTCCGGCTCTCTTGGGGGCCCTGGCACCCACGTGCTCAGAGCCAACCTGGCGCAGAGCTATCCCCGCTCGGCCCCAGGCCTGTGCAAGCCGACACGCCAGTGCAATTGCCCTGGAGGCTAATGTGTCGCGCCCTCATCCGAGCTCTTCCCTCTTCACCACCCCTGAAGCAGGCTCCTCCTTCCAGGGCTGGGCCCCGGGGACTGCTCTTCGGGAGCTGGAGCTCTTTGGTGTTCAGGTGCTTGTGGTTTGGTGCTCGTGGTTTGTGCTGATTAGTCCCCTTCCCTCCTTTGCTTTTGTTTCCGTGACCATCAGGCAACGAGGCAGGTCCCCTCTTGGTGACCGGGGCTGGGCTGGGGCGCGTGTCTCTTCTCCCCTCTTCTCCCCCTTCATTCTTCAGCTGCGAAAATCTTTTTCTTTATGACACGTTTCCTGGTGAGGGCCGCAGCAGCAGCATGGAGAGGAGGGAGAACCAGGCCTCCCTTTCCTCCACAACAGGTGCCAGCTCCTCTGGGGGGATTCCCAGGCGTTCCCAGGCCAGTTGGGAGATAGAATCCCTCCAGCGTGTTCTGGGTCGGCCTCGGGGTCTCCTCCCAGCAGGCTGCACCCAGTATAGTCCCAAAGGAAGGCTGCCAAGGACATCCTGATCAGGTGCACAAACCAGTTCAGCTGATTCCTCTCCATCCAGAGGAGTAGCGGCCGTACTCCGAGGTTTTCCTGCATAGCCGAGCCCCTCACCCATCTCAGAGAGTCAGCCCTGCCAGCCTGCAGAGAAACCTCATTTCTGCCGCTTGCACCCGCCGTCTCGTCCTGCCGGTCGTTACCCAACGATCACGGCCAGAGGTGAGGACGGGGACATAGGCTGAGCTGTAAACCGACAGCATTGTCTGAAAACGTAGCTCCAGCTTCACCGCCACGGATCGGTGCAGTGTACACAACACTGCCACCGCACTTATGCGCCGGTCGGTCTCCCTCTCCCATGGACCATCACTTGTTGACAAGACCCAAGATCCTTAAACTCCTCCCCTGGGGGCAGCTGCTCCCCTTCTCCCGGAGAGAGGCTCCACTTCCTTCCGGGGAAGGACCACGACCTCCAGTTTGGGGATGCCGACTCCCATCCCAGCCGTTTGACGCTCAGCAAGAACAACATCATCTGCAAACCGGAGAGAGGGCCCCCTGAGTCCCCGTACCGGAGACGCTCCCCAACTCGGCTGTGCCTTGATGTCCCGTCCATGAAGATCACGGCCAGAAGTAGGGACAGGGCGTGCACCCTTGGCGGGGTCCAATGCCCACGTGCAACGAACTTGATTTAATGCCAAGAACACGGACGCCACTCTCAGTCTGGGAATAGAGGGTCCGGGCAGCCGTGGCGCCAGCCCCTCGTACTCCCGCGGCACTGTCAGCAGTGGAAATAACACTGGAAAATGTGAAACTCCCTTCCATGAGGCTGTGTGGTATAGTGGGTAGGACTCCAGCCTGGGACCCAGGAAATTGCAGTTCTGTTCCTGGTTCTGCTGGGCGAGTGTGGGGTGGAGCTTTCCTCTCTTTCCCTTTCCACCCTTGTTGACTGAGACAGCCAGCTCTTTGAGGCAGCGACTGGCCCCCCCAGTGCCCTTGCACAATGGGGGCTGGATCTCAAACAGGCTTTGTGGTGCTCAGAACAGCCTGGGGATGGGAGCGAAGGGCTGCAGGGATCTCTTGTGTTTAAGCCTCGTGGGGAGGACTCCGGGGCCGGGCAATAGTGCTCATTATAGAATTGTTGTGAGGTCGTTCTGCCCAGTCCCCTGCACTCAAGGCAGGACCAAGCATTAGCTAGACCATCCCTGACAGGCGTTTGTCTAACCTGCTCTTAAAAATCTCCAATGTCGGAGATTCCAAAATCTCCCTGGGCAATTTATTCCAGTGCTTAACCACCCTGACAACTAGGAACCCTCCTTGCTGCAATTTAAGCCCATTGCTTCTGGTCCTGTCCTCAGAGGTTAATGAGAGCAGTTTCTCCCTCCTCCTTGTAACAACTTTTATGTACTTGAAAACTGTTATTGCAACCTCCCTTGGTCTTCTGTCCTCCACATCAAACAAACCCAGTGTTTTCAATCTTCCCTCATAGGTCGTGTTTTCTAGACCTTTGATCATTTTTGGACTGTCTCCAATTTGATCATTCTCTGGACTGTCTCCAATTTGTCCACATCTTTCCTGAAACATGGCGCGCAGCCCTGGACACGACACTCCAATTGAGGCCTAATGAACGCAGAGCAGAGCAGAAGAATTACTACTCATCTCTTGCTTACAACACTCCTGCTAACACATCCCAGAATCATGTTCGCTTCTTTTGTAACAGTGTGACACTGTTGACTCCTATTTAGCTTGTGGTCCACTATGACCCCAGATCCCTTTCCGCAGGACTCCTTCCTAGACAGTCATTTCCCATTTTGTACATGTGCAACTGATTGTTCCTTCCTAAGTGGAGTCCTTTGCATTTGTCCTGATTGAATTTCATCCGATTTACCTCAGACCAATTCTCCAGTTTGTCCAGATTATTTTGAATTTTAATTCTATCCTCCAACACACTTGCAACCCCACTCGGCTTGGTGTCATCTGCAAATTTTATAAGTGTGCTCTCTATGCCACTATCTAAATCATTGTTGAAGATATTGAACAGAACCGGACCCAGGACCGATCCCTGCAGGATCCCACTCATTATGCCCTTCCCGCTTGGCTGTGAACCATTCATAACTACTCTCTGGGAAGGGTTTTCCAACCAGTTTTGCACCCACCTTATAGTAAGTAGCTCCATCTAATTTATATTTCCCTTGTTTGTTTGTGAAAAGGTCATGCGAGACAGTATCAAAAGCCTTACTAAAGTCAGGATATACCACATCTACTGCTTCCCCTCATCCACAAGGCTTGTTACGCTGTCAAAGAAAGCTATCAGGCTGGTTTGACATGATTTGTTCTTGACAAATCCATGCTGTCTGTTACTTATCGCCTTATTATCTTCTAGGTGTTTGCAAACTGATTGCTTAATTTGCTCCCTTATCTTTCCGGGAACTGAAGATGACTGGGCTGTAATTCCTTAGGTTGCCAATAGATGGACACTATATTTGCCTTCTTCCAGTCCTCTGCAATCTCTCCCGTCTTCCATGTGTTTTCGAAGATAATTGCTAATGGCTCAAACATCTCCTCAGCCAGCTCCTTGCGTATTCTAGGATGTGTTTCATCAGGCCCTAGCAACTTGAAGACGTCAAACGTATCTAAGTGATTTTTAGTTTGTTCTTTCCCTATTTTAGCCTCCAATCTTACCTCATTTTCACTGGCGCTCACCCTGTGAGACGTCCGGTCGCTACTCACCTTTTCAGTGAAAACTGGAACAGAAAAGTCATTTAGCATTGCTGCCATTTCCACATTTCCTGTTGTTCTTTTTTCCCCCCCTCACTGAGTAATGGGCCTGCCCTAACCTTGGTCTTCCCTTTGCTTCGAATGTATTTGCTGGGGGGGGGAAGGAGAGGGAAGCGAGCCCAGGGGTGCACTCCTGGCCCTTGCCATGTTGGTAGATGGGGGTCCGTTGCCTGTTCCTTTGCCGGGGGAGGGAGAAGGGTCTGCTTCAGTTCACAGACCAGGGTCCAGTTCCCTGCTCCCCTCCCTGTGTGGCTTGGGGCAAATTGCTCAGCCTTTCTGGGCCTCTAAGGGGGGAGGAGAGCCTGGCCCTGCCTCCCAGGGCTTGGCGGGAGAAGGACGTTGAAGAGTGGCATGCTGTGGTGATGGGACCACAGCCGTGCCCAGCATGAGGCATGTGCCCTGTGTGTGGAAGCCGGAGTGGGGGGGACCTTAGCAGGCCTGTTTACTCCCTATGTTTGTTCCCCGCCAGCTGTTTTTCCCCCAGCTTTTGCTGGACTCAGCCTCTCCCATCCCATTCAGGCCCCACGGGGTGGTGTGAGCGCAGATCAATGCCTCCCCCCCCACAGAACAGGGTTTGGGGGACAGGAGCTCCGGGATGGGATCTCCAGGATGCCCCCCATCTCTAGAGTCCCCTTGTGTTGGGAACGTTCCCAGCTCTGCTGTGTTGTGTGCCAGGCCAGAGCCTCTGTTGTGCTGGGCACAGCTGAAGTGTGTCCGAGAACGAAAGGAAGGAGGCTCCCAGAGGTGGTGGCTGCTCTTGTGCTCTCATTGCCCCCAGGGCGACTGGCTCGGCTCCAGGACGGGGGGCTTCCCCCTTCCCCTGGCCCCAAAGATGACATCCCGGCTGGAATCCTTCACCTCCCACCTTCTTGCCTCCCCCCACCCCTCGCTTCAGCCACAGTGAGGGCTGGCCGAGCGGGACCCTCTGCAGCTGGCGGGGAGTTCGCTGTCATTCCCAGCAGGGAAGGAGAAACACCAGGGACTGGGAGTGTGGGTGCAATGGAACAGGGCGGGGGGTGCAGGAATTCCCCTGGTGGAGGGGGTCTGCACATGCCACAGGGCTGAAGGGGGGTGGGGAAATTCCTTTGGCAATGGGGCAAGCACAGGGCTGGGGGAAATCCTCTGAAGGGTGTGTGGGGGGGGTACCCGGCCCAGGCATTTCTAGCGGTTTTGAATGGGTGAGCAGGGTCCGATCCCCATTTGGCGTCCATTCCCAGCCCTCTCCCACTCCGTCCATCCACCCATCCATCCAGGCCCTTCGGCTGCTCCTCTCGCCTCGCTCTCCTCTTCGTCATCCTCGTGGGGTGGCCGAAGCTCACCAGCAGATCTCGGCTGTTTCTTTCACCCTGCGTCTTTGGCACCAGGCCCTGGCAGCCCCATGTCTCGGTTGCCGTTGTGGCCTGTCTCTTCCCACTCGATTTTTGCTCAATTCTCTTCCTTGCCTAGCTTGGGAGACTGGCAGGTGGGTAGGTCCTCTCGACCCAGCTCCGGCTTGCTGCATTGCTGCCAGCATTTCAGCAGAGGCCCCAGTTGGGATCCGGGTCCCACTGTGCCAGGCACTGTATGTCCACCTCGTAAGGGTCAGTCCCTGCCAGGGAGGGCTCACGGTCTGAATCTACAAAGGTTGGGACAGGAGGTCCAAGGACTAGACCATGGCTCTCACGTCGCTGCTGTCCCCACGGGGCAGGGCTGTCACCCGCCACTGCAGAGCACCGTCCATGGAGCGTGACCCCGTGCGTCCGCGCCCCAGGTCTCCACACCAGGAAAGCGCAGGTTCAGAAGCCCTGACGCCGGGGTGATGGACGTCTTGGATGTCCCACGGCGGGCATGCCGGAAGTGAGAGTCCCGAATTTGTGGGCCCCTGGGCCCCCTGCAGCCACCCAGCCCAGCTGGGCCCTAGCAGCCCCATTCCCAACAGGGACCCCTGATTTCTGATGCCTCAGTTACTGGCCCCCCGCCCCCTCCTGGAGCCGGATTCACTAGCAGGGCTGAATGCCCGTGGCACCCGTTGCATCAGCTGGAGCTGCAAGTGCTCAGTGTAACACAGGTGGGAAGGGCCCTGCTTCTAGTGACTGCACTGCATAGGGGATAACAGCCTACTGCTGCTGCTGCCAGCTAATGGAGTTCCCCCTAGAGTGCTGTGCTGTGGGTCTAGGGGTGCAAAAACCAGCCTTTGCCTCCAGCCCCATTCTTCTTTAATCCCTCCTGTCGGGAGCAGGGGGGGTGGGGGGGCTTGGCAAAGCCTCCTTTAAGATCCAGTGGCTGGCAAAGCCCTGGTGGTATTAAAGTGACCCCGCCCACTCCCCAGCTCCACCAATGACAGCATGTAGCTCCTCCTGCCCCCAGCTGGGTGGGATTAAAGCCCCACCCCTGGGCCACCCTTCCCTTCCCTTCCCTTGGCCCTTTTGCAGGGCAGCTTTGGGTTGGGGCAGAAGTGACCCTGGGAGCTGCCCCCATGGAAGTGAGCAGACAGTTTCGGTGGCCAGGCAAAGGAAATCAGTGAGTACGAATGTGCTGTGCTGCTCAGGGGTTGCTGTGGGCGGGGGGCTCCTAGGCGGTGTGATCGGGGGCCGGTCTCTGCGGTTCCGACTCAGTGCTGTCCTGGGTTTGCTGGTCGCTGAGGCGGCTGTTCTCCAGCAGGCCCTGGCTGCGGCTGTCTCCATGTGTGGGTGACTTTCTAGGGTTGCTGATCAATGGGAGCAGGGTCCCTAGTGTCAGCCCCCAGGGTCCTGAGTGGGGCACCCCAAATCAGTGGGGAGCTTTGAAGTTTAGAGTTTTGGGCCTGTTGCCTGCACCCTGGGATACCTTTACCCCAATCTGTAGGGCTCAAGGCATAGCTCGGTTAAGGCACCCCACCCTTCCCCACTCGGTAGTGCTGTGGGGGAAAGGCACCTACCTTTACCCAATTCATGCTCTAGGGCTCAGGGTCTTCCATTCCCAGGCTGGGTGTGACCTGGTTAATTGAGGTACCTGCCCTTTCCCAATGTGTAGGGCTCTGGGTGTAATCTTCTGTAGGCTTGTGGGGCCTCTTGCCTTGCACAGGAACAGCCTTATTCTCTATTTGTTGACAATTCCCCAGCCAGAGTATGCATGCTTGGAGTCCAGTACCTGCCACGCCCAGTAAGGTAGACAAACATCTCCTGGTGGCTGGTCAGGGTTAGATCCTCTGGGGATTCCAGCTGCCGGGTGGGGTTGGCCCAGTGTTGAGGTCTGGCTGGTCTGATCTTGGGCCCTGTCCTGGAGTTGGCTTCCAAAGCACTTCCCTTTGTATAATTAAAACAGGGGCCTGCTTAGCTCTACCCTAACCCACCATTTTACACAAAGGTGCTACAAAAAACCACCCACCCTCCTCACCCCCTACAAAACCGTCTTCTCCCCACCCCCTTAGCTGATTTAAGTATTGCACAATTCCTGGAAACAATCAAAGCAGATAAAAAGGAAGTGGGGAAGGTAAAGACAAACCTGTCACAAGTGTGGGTTTTACAACCCCAGCTGTTGATCAGGGATTCCTTGCCAGGCCCAAGGCTCTCAGACTAGGGTTCCTGCAAACCTCTTGAGAGGTTTCTTTGGCTGGTGGTGCCAGGTAGGGTTAGGACCGGAGCAAGGTCTTACCAGCTGGTATTACACTGTTTGGGATTTAGACTGGGATGTGAAGGGACCACCTGCTTTTTAGCCTAGGGCTGCAACCACCCAGCCACAAACACAAGGCCTCAGACCAAGCCAGAGGGGGCCACCAGCTCCTCTAAAATGGCTCTGCCCTCCTGTAGGGCCCAGGCCCCCAGCAGCCCTGTGTCAACCCCGCCCTGCCTCAGTTTCCCCTCTGTAAAGTGGTCTAACACGACTTCCCAGCGCTGGGAGGGGTCATTGGCTAAGGGCTTGCACAGGCTGGGCTCTAAATCAAACGCCAAGCGCAGCAGGGACCAGCCTCGGCCGCCCTTGCGGGCAGCCCTTGGGAAAGTCTCCGCAGCTGGCCGGGAGCGGGGATCGCGGGGGGAGCGGGGACGGACACGTTTCCCGCCTGCTCCCAAGGCAGAGCTGTGCGGTGTCCCCCCGTCCCGGCCGAGCTCGAGACCCAGGAGCCCTGGCAGGAAAAGCAGCCCCGGGGGCAGGCCAGGCCCGGGGCACGGCCCCCCGGAGAGGCAGCTGCTCATGGCCCGCTGCCCAGCGCCCGCCGAGCCGGAGGAGGCTGCATGTCCTTGGCCGGCGCAGAAGGCAATGAGCGGGGCTGGCGCGGGGGGCGCCGCACTCCGGTGATTGAAGGGCCGGGCCGGGAAGCGGGAGATGCTGGCCGCGGCTCAGCGCCCGCTCCCACCTGCCGCGGCCTGGCTAGTTCCCGGGGCGAGGTACGGCCGGCTGCTCAGCCCCGAACCGGCTCCGCCTGCGCCTGGCGACCCAGAGCAGCTGGGCGCGTCCCCCGGCCCGGAGCCCGCGGCGCCGGCTCACCCGCGGCGGGGCCCGGGGTGCGTCCCCCAGCGCCCTGCTGCCGGCATCCTGCGGGGGAGCTCCCGCGACCCAGGGCTGGGCCCGTGGGTGCGGGGTGGGGGGCGGGAGCCGGCCGGCCTTCGGTGCCCGCTGGGGCGGAGGGGCCACCTGGGGCACCCGCCGAGCCTGGCGCGCCCCGCGGAGCTGCGTCCTGGCCGCGGGGACCGGCTGGGAGCCGCTCCGAGGGCGGCCCCGTCGCGGCCAAGGCGCAGGCAGTGGGGCCGGGGGGGGAGCCCCGGCCCTTCATGGGAGCCAGACGGGGTGAGACCCTGGCCCCCTCCCGCTGGCGGGGGACCCCCGCTGGCTTCCCCGCGATCTGCGGCCCCCGGGGGCAGGCAGGGGGGGAGGGCGAGGGGTTGCAAGGGAAGGGGGGGTTCTTCCCTCCCTCCCTGCGGGGGGGCAAATGGCTTCCGGCGGGGGGGGCGACACGCTGAGCCCTGGAGCACAAACCCCCTGGGCTACGGGGAAGCCCAGCTGCGCCCCCCGCAAAAGCCCACGCTCTAGTCCCCCCTCCCCGCCGCGGTGGCTAATCGGGAGCATCCTGTGATTTCCCTGGGGGGGGTAATGCCATTAGCAAAGTGCTGATGGAGCCTGGCTAGAGTCTCTGCTCCCCCCCCGCGTCCCTTTGTCACACGCTGCCGGTGTCCATCCGCAGAGCGGCTTCCAGCCCGCGGGGGGAGGGGCTCCGTTCCCCCACCGTGGGACCTTCCCCACAGAAGCTCTTCCCCCCACATCCCAGGGCCCAGCACGGTTCTGCGGAGAGGGACACGGGCAGGGCCAGCTGGTTCCCCAGGCTCCCCGCTAGGGCGGGGGAGATTCAGGGAGGGGGACCCCAGGCGGGTGCTCTGGGGCAGGGCCAATCCCACGCTCGTTGTGAACTGTCCCTCGTGTGTAAGAGGGGGCGCTAACCCCCCCGCCAGTCAGCTGTTGGTCTGAGCTGGGCTCGGGTCTCTCGCTGTGTTTGTGCAGCGCCTGGCACAGCGGGGCCCCGATCTCCGCTGGGGCGGGGACTGCCTCTCGCGGCGTGTAGGGCAGGTGCGCAGCTGGCTGGAAAATCGGTCCTTCAAGCGAAGCTACCCGGGGGCCGCGGTCAAGCTGGGAGCAGGTACCTGGCGGGGTCCCGCGGGTCCGTCCTGGGTCCGAGGGTTCAGTGTTTTCCCGAGCACCTTGGCCAGGGGTGGAGGGGGCGCTGTGCGCGCTGGGTGCCGCCGAGCGGGGAGGGGTTGCCAGCACTTCGGGGGAGCAGGAGTCGGGTTCAAAATGGTCTTGGCAAAGCGGAGCGTTGATTTGAGGTGGGTCAGAGGAACTGCAGGGAGGACCAGGCGCTTCCCCGGGGGATCCGCGGCCAGGCTGCACAAGAGGGGGTACCGGGCTCGGCGGGGCGCTGCTGTCGGGGCGCTGGGGTCTGGTGTGGGGCAATGGGGCGCCGTTGTGAGAAAAGCGAGCACCGCGGGGGTGTATGGACAAGTGTCCCAGGTCAGACACGGGACGTGGCGGGCCCTCTCCCCCCCGCACCGTGCGGTCTCAGCTGGAGAGCCGTGTCCGCCTCTGGGCCTGGAGGACAGGGGTGATACATGGGAGGGAGCCCAGCGGACAGCGACAGAAGCGGATCCAAGGTTGAGAAAACCCGCCCTAGGCAGAAGGTTACCCCGGGCGCGCGGAGTGTGGAGAAGGCGGGCGGGGACCTGTGGCCAGTGTGAAGAGGGAAGGGCTGGTGTGAAGAGGATGGAGGTCGGTCGCTCTCCGCGCCCACTGAGGCTGGGGAAGGGGAGATCGGCTCCTTTGCAGCCAGGCCGAGGAAGCGGGGTTTGGGGGAGAACTTTCCCCGCTGCCAGTGGGGACGGGGCTGTTGTGCTCTGCGGCCCGGGGGGATTTACGGGCAGGCTGGACACGCGGGGATGGTCTCGGCTTCCTTGGCCCTGCGCTCCCGGGTCCCCGCGCCCCGTGTTTCGGTGGCGCTGCTCTGCGGTGTCTCGGGGGGGGGGGGTTGAAATGTCCCTGCCGCTCTCGGAGCAGGCGGGGCGCAGCAGCTTGGCTGAGTGGGGGCCACGGGGGTCCCCCGGCTCTGGACCTGCGGCCCTGAGCTGGGGCTTTTCTCTCCCAGCTGAGGGCGCAGACCCTCACCCCGCTGCATGGGGGAAACTGAGGCAGGGACGGGACTAGCACCCAGGAGTCCTGCCTCCTAGCGCCACACCTGAATCTCTCAACCCCTGCGGAGCCTTTGACTGGGAAACGTAGCGGAGGACGCGCCCCGCCAGTGCCCGCGGCTCTTTTGCTCCGCACCTCGCCGCCCGCGCACCTGTGGAAGCGGGAAGACTGGAAGGACGGCCCGTGCAAATCCCGGCTCTGCCCCAGACTCCCTGGGTGACCTTGGGCGCTCTGTGCCTCAGTTTCCCCCTCTGGACCATGGGGGGGGGGGTCACAGCCCGGCCCTGCCCTGCTGGGGATGCGCGGGGGGGAGGGGGGGAATAAATGCGCTGCCGCTGGCCCTGCGGAGAAATCCCACGGGGGGGGGAGCCGTTTCAGAGCTGCTGGGGTCCAGAGCTGGGGCTTGGCAAAGGCCCGTTGGCCGGGCTCGCCCGTGGCCTGGAGCCCCCGGGCTGCGGCGCCCCTGCGCCTTTGGGCCCCGGGAGGGCCCGTGGGGGACGCGGCGCTCAGGAGCGCGCAGAGCAGCTGCGAGACAAAGGCCGAGCGAGCCGGCGCTGCGGGGGCGGGTCTCAGGAGCTGCTGCGGGGGGATTTGCCGGGGCTGGGAGCGGGGCCCGGCTTGCTCGGAGGCGGCGTCCCGCTCTCCGCCGCCTTGGCGGAGCGCCCCGCACCCCGGGAGCGCGGCGCTGGCGCGTTTCCAGGCTGGCTCGGCCGGGGCGCGCTGCGGGGTCCCCGCGCGCCAGGGAGCGCCTGCGTCTCCCGCACACGGGCCGGGCGCACGGCGCGGCGCAGGCGGGCTGGCCCGGCGGCTCGGGAGAGGCTGAGGGCTGGCCGGGACTAACCAGCCGCACGCCGGGAGCCGCCCCTGCCTGGCCCCCGGGGACTTTCAGCTGGAGCCGCCTTCCCTCGGCGGCGGGAAGCGATGACCCGCCTCGGCCGCTGCCTCGCCTCGGCGATCGGCTGCGGGAGCTCGCTCTTCTGCGCCCTGCCCCGCCGCCTCTGCCGGCCCGCCAAGGTGAGGGGCGCGGGGCCCCGGCTCCGTGTCTGCGGGGCGGGAAGGGGGGACCAAGCTGCGGTGGGGCGGGGACCCCGTCGGGGGGGCCGCGGGCGCTGTCTCGGGTGGCTGGGGCAGGCCAGCCCGGGTCTCCGGCTTGCGTGAGCCGGGACCATCCCGGCGGCCGAATCCTTGGGGCGGTGTCGGGGGACCTGGGCGGGGAGCGCTGAGCACCCCGAGCTGGGGCTGGAGAGAGGCCCAGGGGGGTGGGGTCGGGCTGGGGTCTGCCCCCCCCGAACTCTCTGGGGGCCTGGTTTCACCGGCGCCCGCAGGGAGGTTCTGACCCGCGCTCTGGGGCCCCGCAGCAGGGAGACCTCCCGCTAGCCCGTCAGCCCCTGTGCGGGGAGACCCTCTGGCCGGGTCCTCGGCCTGGCCAACAGGCGGCCGATGGCGCTGTGGGCTCTGGGCTGAGACCCCCCAACTCATTGCATGCAGCCGCCGAGCAGCCAAGGCTCCCTCTGCCACTGCCAGACCCGCGGGGCGCCCGGCCCCTTGGCGGGTTCGCGCGATGCCAGGGTGGGGCAGCTCGGCGCGGGCGGGGGGACCTGGCGGTATCGCTTTGAGGGGCCTGGGGCTGGGGGCCGGGGGCCGGGTCAGCCGGGCCAGGATCAAATCCTGACCGGAGCCCGGCCGGGAGAGCGGGAGCTGCTGGTCTCTCTCTCAGCCTGGTCACAGGGGCAGCTGCTGAGCCTGGAAGGTGGCGGTTCGATAGGGACCCCCCCGCAGCCTTGTTAGCCTGCGGAACTCACTGCCACAAGAAGCTGCTGAGGCCGAGAACTGAAGATGCGGAGAGGGGCTGACTACTCCTGGGGCTGACGAGAACAGCCCGGGTTGCAATGAGAAGGGTCTTCACCCTCGCGCCATTTATCCAGCTGCCTTCATTCCGAGCCTTTTGGGGAGGGGCTGGGTATTGCTTTCTTGGCCCCCGGTGCAACGCCAGCCCAGCTGTTTGGGACAGGAAGTGAAGTCCCTGGAGTCTGGCTAGGCCCCCCTGTCCTGCCTCAGCGCAAGGGGCTGGGCTTGACGACTGCTTGAGGTCCCGTCCAGCCCAAGAGGGCTGTCGTTTAGCAGCTCTGATGTGGGCCCGCCCACCCCCATCTCCCTGTTACGCCCACCCCAGACCTGCTCTGTGTCGCTGCTCAAACAAAACTCGGCCAGCATCTTATAGCATCTTACTGGCGAATGAGAATGCACGGGCTGGTGCGGAGGTGTCACCCCTGCCCTCTAGTGGTTGGACTCAGAACTCACCACTGTGTGTCCTAAACACTCTACTGCCAAGAGCTAACGGGGATTCTCTGGCTTCTCTCCCTGATGGTACCGTGAAGTTGCCAGCATGGCGGTGAGGTGCTCACTGGCACCTGGCTCTGGGCTGTGGCGTATGGGCATGCGTAAATGGGCCCGTCTCAGCAAGTACCATGGAACGCTGAGCGTGAGGGCCCTGCCGTCCGTAAGGAGGGCCGGGGGCTCTGAAGTGGGGGCTAGCAATCCTGCTTGTTTGATCGCTCCTCTCTGCGCCAATGGGCCTGTGATGGGGGTGGAGGGGCTGGTGAGCAGGCAACCTCTGCTCATCTGTATCGCTGGGATTACGGCCGCCACAGGCGAACGCGCAAGCCGTAGGGCCACGTTTTCCATCTCAGGGCGGACAGGGTGCGGGGTAGAGGACTGTGCATTGGGGCAAGGCCAGGGCTGCCCTTTGGGTTTCTGGGATTCTGCAGAGTCTCATTCATGGCTTCCCCTTGCTGGCGGGATCCAAATGCCCCCAGCTGGCTGTGTGCCTCTCTGCTCCCTGCTCCCCCCGTGTGGGCTAGCATGCAAGCAGTGAGAGCTGCCACTTCGCAGGTGATGTGCTTTCTGACACAGGCTCGGCCCCATCTGGCCCGAGGCCAGCCCCATCCTCTCTCGCCAGTTGACCTCTGTTGCCCCAGTGAAAGGCAAATCAGGGCAATGAAATGTTAGTCCCCAGGGATCTGCTGATGACTCGGAAACCTGAGCAATGCGCTGACCCTCGTCTTCGCAGCAAAGCACAGCCAGCGTCTTCGCTGCTCGTGCAACCAGCAGAGACATTGGAGCTGCTCACGCCCTCGTGCAATGCACGGCGGGTCCTGGGGGACCTTCCCTAGTGCCTCAGCTACCGAGTGCTGGCTGACCCACAGGTGTGTGAGAGAGAGAACTGACTGCCCTAACCAGGGTGCCAGTCAAATGTATCCTAGCTCCTACGCTGCTAAAACCACAGGGCCTTTCTTCTGAATGTAGACAGGACACCTGGGCTGGTGAGGTGCTCAGGGGATCTGGGTTCAACGCCCAGCCCGTGAGACTGTGGAAGCTGCATTTCTCTCGCAATCTGTAAAATGGTCATACTCCCTTTGCTCAGCCTGAGAGCTCTCCGGGGCAGGGCTGGTCTCTCTGTGGGTCTGGGCCGCCCCCGGCACCCCGATCTCCGCTCCTGTCTGCTCACAATTCACCTGTCTGCCCTCCCTTCGATGGGCCATGTTTCGGGTTCTGTAGCAACATGGGCTGGCCCCCTGGGGCTGATCGAAGTGTTGCTGGCCTCTTATTGCCCAGTCCTCAGCAGTGCTTGCTGCTCTTCAGTCTGCCATTGCCTCTTGGCTTCATGTCACTGCTGATCTGGGATGAGTTCCAGGCTCTGAGGCGAAGGCGTCCTGCAGCAGGGAGTCCCACGGGTTACGGTGCTGAAAGCAGCCTTTAAACATGCTGCCCGTTCGATCCACGGCGTGACCCCTGGTCTCCCTATCCTGGGATGGCAAAGGGGGTGGGGAGCGGAGTGGGGGCTGGGCTCAGGGCAGCATCACCAGCTCTGGCGGTTTCCTTGGTGAGTGGCTCCAGCCCCGGCCAGACTCCCTTCAGTCTCCTAATGACACAAGAAGCTGCAACCTGCTAGCAAATTTCAGCTCTTTAGTTGGCTGCTTGCCCCACTTCTGGAGGCAGAGCAACAAATCCGAGCTGCTGGCGGAGCTCCCCCACCTTCTCCTGAGAATGGCTTCAGGTTACCAGGGGAGGGGGAGCAGGAGCAAAGACCCCAGATGCCCAGGCCAGCTCTAGTCCTGCTGCCCCCTCCCCATCTGTGAGCAACGGGCAGGATGATGCCTCTCCCCCTGCACGCCCTGGCGTCTGCTTCGTTAGCTCACGGCTCCTCCCCTGGGCAAGTGACATTCGGTGCAGCTGGCCCAATGCTGCTGAGAGCCAGTCCCACAGCAAGGCTCCTGGCCAGATGTGCAGTGGGGAGGGGCCTCACAGGCCCCAGGCTGCACGACCTTTCCCTCTCGGGTGTTCACCACACCCGTCTCGGCAGCCGTGACTGTGGCTGAAGGCGAGCAGGGTGGGGTGGCCTCATCGGAGCCAGCGAAGGACCGCGGATCACGGGCATCGCCCCCTCCTCACCAGCGGGGAACGCGTGTTTGAGGTCAGCGCAGGTCGCGTGCATCTGGAGCTGCAGCCCCAGGAGTGAGCGTGTCCGGATGCCCTGCTCCTAGCCCCCATGGCACCGGCGGCTCCTGGGACCAGCTGGTCTGGAAAGGAGGTAGACACGTCCTCCCGGGATGGGGGGAAAGCCGCACCGCCCCCAAGCCTGGGTGCGGAGGGAAGTGCTGGGTTCTCTGCCCAGGGCGGCAGGTCCTAGGGCATCTGCAGAGCTGCTAGAAATCCTGGCCTTCCCCCGGGGCTCAGCTGGCCATCGGAGCCCCCTGTAAGGCCGGCTCTGGCTGCGTGCTCCATGCAGGGTCAAGGGCCGCCTCCTTCGAGCGATTGCAGGGCAAGACCTGCGCTCATGGAGTGGGAGCGGGGCAGGCTGGGAGTCCCACAGAGGTGGAAGCGAGTGCGAGATGTACCAAAGGACAGAATATGCTGTGGGTGACCCAGCAGGGGGCCTGACCCCTGGGTCATGTTGGACCCCATGGCCCCAGCGAAGCTCTAGGGGGTGCTGTGCTGTGAGGAGGGGGGAGGTTTCCCTGCATTGTAGGGAGTATAAAACAGACCCCCCCTTCCCTGCCCAGCAGGTAATCAAGCGGGTGGATTTCTAAGAGTGAGAGCTGTCCCTTTCTCTGGTGGACCCAGCAACACGCTGGCCATGGTGCAGAGGCTGTTTGGCCGCCTGACGCAAGTGCAGAGGAGGTGCCTGAATGCAGCTGGCTAATGACCAGGCTTGCGAGCGTCTCCTTTCCACCTCACTGGAAATCTGCCACACCAAATCTACAGCAATGCAGCTGGCTGCTGCGCTCAGGGAATGCGCTGGGCAGCGGCTTCAGGTCTGTCCTGTGCAACGCTGCAAGAGTGTGGGGTTGGGGAAGACTCCCAGCACTGGAGAAGGCGGGTGTGACCCTTCCAGTGGGAATGACTGAACGTGATTAAAAATCAAGACCCGCTTAGTCTCCCAGCCCAACTGCCACTTGGCATCCAGGAGTTACCTGAAAATGCAACTTCCTTCCCTAGGTTGTTAGGCATTGGGGACAGACATGTTTATTCCATGTGTTGGCAGGGCCTGGTCTCTGGTGGTCCTCTGCAATGTTTCTCAATGCCCGGCCTGTGGACCAGCACCGGTCCTCGCGATCTCCCTGACCCAGTTTAGGAAGGCAGCAAGCCGGTCCCTGCTATCCAAAGGATTGAGAAATGCTGCTCCAGTTGCTCCTATAACTGCAAATTGATGGGCATCCGAATTCCAGCTGAATTAGCCCGGGCCTTGCCCTTCCTGCTGCGGGCACTCGGGCTGGTGCGGTTGGCTAATGCAGCCCTGCTGTGAGATTTGTACCCATCGCTCTGCCGTGCGGGGGCTCACTTAGTCGTTCCCTTGTGATGAGACGAGTGGCAGGGGTGTCCTCGCTCCTGCCTCTTTTGAGACAAGCTATTCGGAGGCCTTCATCAGGTGAAAGACCCAGTGATTTATCTGCAGCCTGTTCCCATCCACTTTACAGATTGTGCAGGGGCTGGGCCGCAGCCGCTGATCCAGCCCTCTGAGCACGCCAACTTCAGTGCACACCTGAATATGGGAATGGCTAGAGCTTGATTCCGATCTCCACTGCGCCTGCTGTGGGTGACCTTGGGCTGCGCCTTTTCTCTCCCCTTCTCTGGCTTGTCTGCTGCACTTGGAAGCTCTTTAGGGCTCCTGCCAGCTGCCTGAAACATGCTGCTGGTAACACGGGGCCCAGGTGGCCGTGTGCTGGGATTTGGAGCTGCAGGGCCCAGGTTCCAACCCTGCTTGGTGGCGTGTGATGGGCTGTGAGAAGTGGTTGGAGTTTGCGTCCAAGGGCCTCATGCTTGCAGTGGGGGAAGGATGAACCCCTTCCCCCTGCAGCTCCTTGCAGTCGTTTGATGCCAAGGGAGGACTTTTTTTTTTTTTTTGCATGGGTCAATGGTGAGGACAAAGCGGGGGGGGAGGGGAGGTGAAGCCCTGTAGTGTCTGAAATTCCCCTCCCAGTTCCCGCTTGCTGATGCCTCCGAGAGTCATCTGGAAAAAATCTGATTCTTCTACAAGCTCTTAAAATGTTCCCCAAGAAACCTCCCCTAACTGCCCGAGGATGTAAAACACTGGTGGCATTTCTCCAGTCCAACGTAACCTTCCTCTGCAGGGCAGCTTTTATACCGACTGTATCTGGGGGAGCCTCGAGGTTGGGCGATACAAGGCAGCAGAAGATCTATGGGATAAATCACCAGCCACGCTGGTGGAAAACACTGGGAGGGTGAATCCATTAAAGCAGACGCGTCATCTGATGAATGACGGAGGGAGGGAGGGAGAAATGAAGAGGCTTGCAAGCAATCTGTTTGCAGCTGGGCCGGGAGAAGAGCAGGAGAGGTCATGAGGTGCCACGGTTGGATGGAGGGTGTTCCAGAGAAGCATAACAAGGCCCTCCCTGATCCAGCATCAGAGCTGGCCCCTGCCTCAGTTTCCCCTGTTTGTGCTTCTGAGACTTCACCTGGCTGCTTGTAAGTCCATTAATGCCCCTGCTGGGGGATCTGGTTTGCTGAAGTTGCATCACAGCTCACAGGGCAATTTCAGCCAAGCTGAGTTTCTCCCCAGGTCTTGTTTCTTCATCCCCTGGTGGGCTCAGTGGTTTTTTCCTCCTCCACACCAGCTCTCCTGCTTGGCATTTCCTCCAGCCTCTTCCCCTCTGCGCAGGTCACCCCAGGCAGGCCTTGGCGAATGCCTCCCCAATACTGGAGCCCTTGGGGCCTTTCCCTCCATCTTTCCTAGCCCCAAGTTGCCGTATCTCTGATGGAGCAGGGTCCCTCCTCTAGGCAGATCTCCCCTCAGGCTGCGATCACCCGCCAGCCCAGAGCTGGAGATGGATGGCCAGGCACAGTCCAGGGCCAGCCCGCCCCATGAAAAGAATGGTGCTGCAGGGATGTGAAATAGATTCCAGGGGGGTCGGGGCTCGGCGTGGAGGAAGGCGAGTGCAGAGAGAGAGGCCTGGAGATTGGCACCCAGGAGGTTTGTACACAAGGGTGGGTGCAGAACTGATGTGGGAATACATCCCTGGAATATGAAAGACATTGAGAAGGGGTGTGTTGAGAGAGAGTGCTGCCCTCTGTTGGCTGGAATCAGAACTGCTCGCCTATGTGCCATGCACCCTGTAGTGCTAACCATAAATGGGGAGTCGCCTGTCGCTCAAGTGCTGAAGGCCTCCTGGGCTTTTGGAACAGGTGGGTCCAAATGATGCCCTGGCTGCTGGAGTCAGTGGTCTTCTCTGGAGCAGAAGCTGGCCCTTGCTGTTGCAGTGGCAGGCGAAGCCAGGAACATGATCCTAGGTGGTGCTTTCATAGACCTGGAAGGGGCTGGGGGCTGGCAGCTTTCTCAGAGCTGGAGCTGGTCTGGCCCCTTCCTTCCAGCAGCTCGGCGGGCACGAACTATGGCATCGGGGACAGCAGAGGCCCGTTGTGCTCTGGAATGGCCTGTCCTGTGGCTGGCTGGGGGGGCTCTGTGTTGCCTGAGTGCAGCTGTTTTAATTAAAGCAGGGCCCTGTGCGGTTGTTTGACTGGCAGAGTTATTGTTTGCTAAATGAGATCTTCCTGAGTGCTTTTCACTGGGAATTAATCTTGCGGCTGTTGGCAGCTTAATGGCTCGCTGAGATGCTATCGGCCAGTCCCCGTCTCGCTTTTTCTTTCCTTAAGTAAGGGGGGGCTGCCATGGGGGGACTGCTCTGTTTGATCTCCCAGTGCATCCCCTGGCCCCCCCCCTTCCAAAATAAGAGACAGAGAAGGAGTCCAGCCCAGAAACCCCACCCAAATGCTGCTGTCCTGAAAGGTAGTGGATCTCTCTCGTTCCGGGGGGATGGCGAGGTCTGTTGGGGGCCAGGGTGGCAGGGCCTCACCAGGTTCTAGCCTGGGACTCTGTTCCTGTGTGACCCGTGCCTCAGTTTCCCTATCTAGACAATGTGGACCATACGACCTCTCTATGAGCTAGGGAGGAGGTGCTGAGGATAAAAACATTGAAGGTTGAGAGGTGCTGGGGGCCAGATAAGCACTTTGGCGAGACGGCAGGAATCTTGTTGGAAACTTGGAAGAAATGCCGGTTCTGAGCCCGCTGTACCCCGCTTGCAGTAGCTAACAAGGCTGCCTCGGGGGTGGATAACAAGGAATCCGGGGCTGATTTTTCTCCTTTGGCTCAAACCAAAGCGTAATGCCTTGTGGTTTCTCTTGCGGTGTCCATGCTCTGATTGGCGCTAGATGTCTGAGCTATGGACCAAACTCATGCCCTCCCCTGCCCCGTGGCCATCTCCACATCTGACTTCTTCCTGACTCCTCTCCTCTGGCCACGCCAGCATCCCATTGCACAATCTGGTGCCAGAGCCCTCTGCGCCACACTGTGTGGGTGAGTGGCTGGGATGACAGCAACTTGGAGGGATGTGCGGTCCGTGTGGACATTGCCGGGAAGCGGGATTTCCTGGTCGGGGAGAATTCTCCTTAACGCGGGAGAATCCTGCCTGCAAGCGAGGCTGATGGGGCTGAACTCTGAGAGGCATCCATGGGTGTCGCAGAATGTAAATTTATGCACAGTCAGTAAAAAAAAAAAAAAAAAAAAAAGTACAATTTTAACACTCAGTAAATCTGTCAATAAATGAAAATGTCTGTAAAATTGGATAGAAACAAAACACTGTATTTTGCCATTGATTGGCGTCATCCAGAATCCCTTCTTGGATCCAAAAACTACACGGATTGTGACTTTATCAATTTCCTGGTTTCTATTATTGCCAAAGACCCCGATTGATCAATTCACTGCGGCTAAAACAATTGCCTAATTCCAACTTCGTGTATGGAATATCACGAGGAAGTTTGCATTTTTTGAGACATTATTGTATCGTTTATGGTATTTTTAGTGATGTCAGTAAAATGTTTATTGTGTCAGTAAAAAAAAAAAAATCAACTTCAAATCTTCATGCCAGTAAAAACTAAAATGCCAGGTTGGCAATCGTGGGACGCAGGTGGGGGGTGTCTGTCGCTGTAACTCATGTCAACTCTGCCTGTGGCCTTGCTATAGTGGCTTCTGGCAACTGGCTCATCCTGGAAGAAGGTGGCTCGGAGGGGTGCAGTAGTTCAGGGAGCTGGTGTCTCTGCCTGCCCTCTGCACCAGGCTGGCTTTTGGCATGGGAATCTCGAGGAGGATGGTTGAAAGTGCCTGGCCTCTATGGCTCTCTGAGAAGAAGAGGGCTGGCTTCCCAGCCCCCACCCACCCTGTGCAGCCTGGCTCGGTTGCTAAGAGGCCAGCTCGCTCGCTGACCTGTCCCAGCCCGCGTCTGCTGGCCGGCAGGGGACCCTGGCCTGCTGGAATCCAAGAATGGTTGGCAACGGGGTGTCCTGTGTCTCCCGCCTCTAACGAGCCCTAAATCACGCTAATGGCCTGCCGCCTGCCATCGCTTGACCCTTCCCCTGCCCCTCTGGTGGGGCCCGGCCTTGCTGTGCTGCTGAATGGGCCGCAGGGAAGATTTATGGGGCGGGTGGGACTGTGTATCGGAGCTTTCCATGCCCTCTCCCTTACAACGGGGCACCTGGGCCATGCCCAGCTGTAATTAGCGAGCCAGCCCTGATGGATGAGGCCAACGATAGCCCCCCAGCCTGGGAGGGGGTCCCTGGGGGAAGGACACGGCCCCTCCCCATGCCAGGGACTAATGAAGTCCCTGATTTGCAGACACTGATCTGCCTTTGCCTTGGGCTGGCAGGACTGCTGAAATGCCATATCTGGGCTTGGCCCCTTATCACGGGGTCTAGCAGCAGCTCTGGGGGGCAGGGAAGACACAAGTTGGGGGGAGCGGCTGGGATCAACCCATGGACGGGGTAGCTGAAGAGGTGCCCCTGCCTAGCTTGGCTGAGGCTGCCTGTACGCTGGGCGTGTCAGCTGTCGCTGCATGACACCCAGGCAGCCCCCAGCGTAGAGGTGAGCTGCACTAGGGCCCCTGGTTTGCAGCTGCAGGAAGCCATGTGGGTGCCGGACCGGAGTTATCGTCTCTCCGTTGGGGGTTTGCAACAGCAAAGTTCTGGCTGGGGGATGTGGCCCTAGCGGGCGTGGTCTGAGAGGAGGGTGAGAGGTTGATGGGGCGGGGAGAAGAGGCTGGGCCAGCATGGCAAGAGTTAGAGCAGCATGGCAAGGGCGAGGGTAATGGGTGCGGGGTCCAGGGGGGCATCGTGGGGCCCTGTGAGCCGGGGAGGAAGGGTCGCTCCGAGGCCAGGAGCTATTTGCCAAAACTTGACCCCAAGCCAGGGGCGATGCCTTTGTTTTCTCCCCCCTTGTTGGGCATGCTAAGCCAGGTCTTAGCCTTATGGGAAGGGGAGGGTGGCTGTGGCCCCCCCAGGCTGAGAACCTCTAGCAGTGTTAGGGCAGGTCTAAGGCAACAAGGTTTGGAGCCGCAGAGTTCCTTCGCTGGCTCTCATTAAAGCCGGCCCGAGGGGCACGTGCTGCTCCAAGTACCGGTGGCCCCAGAACCAGCCCCTCGGATGAGAGCCCCTGGCTTTTCTCCACAGCCTTGTGGGGTTCTGTTCCGGTGTCTCCGCTCATGTAGCGGTGCTAGGACTGGATCTTAGGGTAGCCACGCAGCTGCCCTGAGGAGGAAGGGACTGAAACAGGGAGAGACCCTCCAGCTGCAGCCCCCGGGAAGGCGACATGTTTCTGGGATACGCGGTCACTGACATTGGCATGTGGCCAGGAAAGTGTCTGAATTCAGCCACGCTCCAATGCTGCTTGTTAATGGCCAGTTTCCCACCTCGGGTTAAAATGGGCACCGGGTTCACATCAGCTCGCTGATGAGCAGGGTGGTGGGTCCTTCAGATGCTGATCCAGACTGCGGCTGTTCTGACCCGGGGCTCTGCTTTGCGCCTGTCCCTTGTGGCCCATTTCCTTTGGGTGACGGTTAGAACATCGCTGCAATCAGATATTTGCATGTGATGGCCAGTTTGCGCCTCATCGGGCCTGTTTCCATTAGCGGGGCTGGGAAGCAGCTGAAACTGGTCTTTCTTTGGATCTTTACCTGCTTCTAGACCGACCCAGAGCCTCGCCGAGGCTCTGAAATGCCTGGTGATGTTTGGTTTTTTTCGCTTTCGTAGCCACCTCTGCCTCTCAGAGTGGTGGAAACGCCCCAAAGGGGGGGTGATAGACCCCTTCCTAGGTAGGCGAAGGAGACAGGGAAGGGGCACTTGAACGGACTATTTCCAACCCAGCCAGAGGTGGCCCTTAGGAGAGATCTCGTCTCCTTCCTGCAGGGTTGCCAGCCCCGTTTTGCAGAGCCAAGATGTGGCCGGCCTTGCATTTTTCCCTCGCTGCCTACCTCTGGGCATAGATCGGCACCTGTCCAGTCTGACCGAGGTCCCTTCTGGGCTTGGCATAGTCCCACCACCTCTCCGAGTGACGTAGAGTCATGCTGGATGCAATTAGGTCGATGTAGAATCCGTGGAGACACTGCATTGTTTACAGCGACGGTTACTGGCCTGCTGACATGATCGATCCCAGGGCAGGACGCATGCTGCCAACATGAGGATCCTGGCGTGCGCGCCCCCAAGTGATTGGGTACCTGCAGCAGCCGTGTGCCGGCGTAAGTCAGGCTGACTGTACGTCTGTAGCATAGCCGAGGAGCTGCTGATGTTGAGCGAAGGGTTTGGGGTGCAGGGAAGGTGGGAGCCAGGGTGGCTGGTTTTGGTAGGAGGTTTTCCTGGAGGTTTCATCACAGGACCTGATCTTCAATGTACGATTCTGCTTTTAAGGGGACTCTTCGCCCCTTATGGAAATGCAGTGGAGCTTTTTGGTGGGCAGCTCTCAGCACCGAAGGACCGAGGAAGGGTGGATGAGGAATCAGGACCCTGGGATGGACAGACTCCAGGGCCTGTGGGGAGAGGTCAACTCTGGTCAGCCTGATTGGCATGCCTGCCCTGTCAATGAAGGAGCCAGGAGTTTTGTGTGTGTGTGGGGGGGTCCCATCCTTACTGTGAGCTGGTGCTGCCTGCCTGGGCAGGACTAAGGATAAAGCAGCCAGCGGCTGGGAGGTCAGAGATGAAGCCCAGGGAGCCCGTCTGGAGCCTGGTGTGGTGAGCAGCTGGGGAGAGCGAGGGGGACCCTGGGCAGGGCCCGGTGCAGGGAGACGCCCCTAGCCCAGAGGCCGCCCAGACTGGACTCAGAGGAGAATTGTGACCCCGACAGGGGGGCTGATGCTGGGGAGAAGGGCCTTAGAGCCTGGGGCATGCGGCTACCACCAGAGCCAGTGTCTGACACTCTGCATCCCTGCAGTACAACCTGGGCCTGGGCAGGAGCCTGTCCCGTCTGACAGAGCCTGCGCGCGTCCCTGACACCCCAGCGACGCTGTGGGTGGGGCCCCTGGGCCGGCGCCAGCACTGGGTGTTTTTCTCTAACCTTTCTCCACTTTTCTTATGTTTCTATTTGATGTTTTGATTGCTGTGTGTCCTAAATTGTATTTGCTGAGAACGGTCTGCACTGCCGTGGGTCAGGGAAGCAGCCCCTGTAGAGGGAATCCCCCAGAGGGGGAACACCCAGCCCCTGGCCTCATAGATTCATAGACTCATAGACTCATAGGTCAGAAGGGACCAATATGATCATCTAGTCTGACCTCCCGCACAAGGCAGGCCACAAAACCCTACCCATACACATTTATAACAACCCCGAACCCATGACTGAGTTATTGAAATCCTCAAAAGTGAGATTTGAAGACCTCAAGCTGCAGGGAATCCACCAGCAAGCGACCCATGCCCCATGCTGCAGAGGAAGGCGAAAAACCTCCGTGGCCCCTGCCAATCCGCCCCGGAGGAAAATTCCTTCCCGACCCCAAATATGGCGATCAGCTAAACCCTGAGCATGTGGGCAAGACTCACCAGCCAGCACCCAAAAAAGATTTCTCTGCAGTAACTCAGTTCCCATCCCATCCAGCATTCCCACAGACCATTGAGCAGACTTATCTGCCGATAATCCAAAATCAATTGCTCAAATTAAACTATCCCATCATAACATCCCCTCCATATACTTATCAAGCTTAGTCTTAAAGCCAGATAAGTCATTTGCCCCCACTACTTCCCTCGGAAGGCTATTCCAGAACTTCACTCCCCTAATGGTTAGAAACCTTCGTCTAATTTCTAGTCTAAATTTCCTAATATCCAATTTGTACCCATTCGTCCTCGTGCCTATGTTAGTACTAAACTTAAACAATTCCTCTCCCTCCCTAACGTTAATCCCCCTGATATATTTATATAGAGCAAGCATATCCCCCCGGAGCCTTCTTTTGGCCAGGCTAAACAAGCCAAGCTCTTTGAGTCTCCTTTCCTTTGGCCTAAGGGACCACAACAAGTTTAGGGGTTGAACCCCAGGAATCCAGGGCCCAGCCGTGTAGGGGTTGCAGGGACCCTACCCCCAGGAGCGAGGGAGGGGAGCCCTTGAGGCAGGCAGGGGTCTGGGAAAAGGGAGTGGGGTGAGGACTCAGATCCTGTCCCTAGCTAACCCCACCAGGGTGTCTGAGCCAGGAAAGCTCCCCCCACTAGCTGGCCCAGTCCCCCCGACCTGTGATGACTGGAGACTCCGGGAGGGTCCTGGAGTGTTGGCAACGCTTCGCTCTGCTGAACTGGGGGTGTGTGGGAGGGTGGGAACGGGCCCCTTTATGGGAGGAGCCCGCAATAAAAGCCTCACCAGGCGATAAAGAGCTTTAATGAGCCGCTGTAAAGTGATAGCGAAGGGGGGTTGGATCCAAGCTGGGAACCGCAGTGGCAGCTGCGGGGGAGGGAGGCTCCTCTGGCTCTCTGCGGGGTCTCTTCAGCCCCGCAGGGACAGCCCGGCTCTCCAAGCTGCAAACGCCTGCAGCCCCCCCTCCACGCTCTGCCACCCCTGCCGGGGCTGGAGCGGGCCGCTGTATGGGGACGGGGGGTCCCCGCCGCTCCGAGGGCGGGTTGGTGGCCGGGGCCTGGGGCTGGCCCGGGGTGTGCGTCTCTGCCGCGTGTTGGGGGGCGCAACAAGGCTCCCGCCTAGAGGAGACGCTCGAGGCTGCTGGGCGGGATGCGGGAATCCCCGGGCGTGCGGTGCTCGGCGCGGGGCGGGAGATCGCGCTGGCCCCGCTCCCTGCGGGCGGGAGCGCGTTGAGGCGCGGCTGCGCTCCGGGTCGCTGCGCCCCCGGGGCTGGAGGGGTCTGGGTCTGGCTCCGGGGTGCTGGCTTGGCACAGCTGCGCCCCGCCGAGGTAGCCGGTGTAGATGGCCTGGCACGGCCGGGAGGGGGTTTCTCCCGCTGGCGGCCTCCCTCCACCCGCTTCGCTGCGTCTGCACCGGGGGGGGGCGCGGCCGCGGCGGCGGCCAGAGCTTGGCCCCGGGTCCCTGCGCGTTTCCCGGGGCGGAGAGCTCGGCCCGGCCCCCGGGCGGGGTCTGAGCTGGGGGGTCCCCCCGGCCCCTGTGCGTGCCCGGGGCGCGGCGCGGTCGCTGCGGGGGGCTCCGAGCAGGCGCGGGGCGCAGCGGCTCTTCTTCTGGAAATATCGCCCCCCCAACCCAGCGTGACCCCCCGCCCCTCACCGCTGCCCGCTCCACGGGGCTGCGGGATTTGTGACTCGCTGGCGTGGGGGTCCCCCCATTGATCCCCCCGCGGGGACGGCGAAGGGAGGGCGGCCCGCGGACGGTGCAGCGGGGGTGCGGGGAAAGGGTTGCGCGGCTCTGGGGCCTGGATTTCTTAGCGGGGCAGCGCCCAGGGCGGTGCTGGCCGAAGATCCCCTGGCCCCGAGGAGCTGGAGGGTGACGGGGAGCCCGAAGAGGGGATGGACCCGTCCCCTGCTCTGCCCCAGCAGCGGGCGACCCGCCTCTGCCCCGCTCGCAGCGAGCTGCCTGGGGACGCTTCGCCGCGGCCGGAGCAAAGGCGAACAGGGTGCGGGAGGCGGCGACGGTGTGTGTGGGGGGATCCCTCCGGAACGTAGGACGGGAGGGGCCCTCGTGGCCCCGGGCCTGGCGGGAGGGGCCCCACGGGGTGGAGGCTGCGGGGGGGGGGACAGGCGTCGTGGTCGTTTGGATTGTGGGCGCTCGGGCCTAGCAGCGCGTGGCTGAGACCCACCCGGCTTGACGCACTAGTGAGTGGTCAGTGTCGAGGTGCGAGGGAGCCTCCCCCGAGCAGCGCCAGGACACTGGGGTGACGGGCTCCTAGAGCTGCGGGGGGGACAGGAAGGAGGTGAGGGTACCCCCGGGGACACAGCAGCTCTTCTCGGTGATGCTACGGGGCTCGACGGCCTGTGGCCCCCGGGCTCGCAGTGGAAGGGGCTGGATCCCCAGGATCCCCACCCCCTGCAGCCTCCGGGTACCTTATTGCCCCCCCCCCGCCCACGCCTGCCTCGCCTCCGCGGAGAGGCACCGACTGACGGGCCGAGCCCTCCCCCGCGGCGGTGACCAGCCGGCCGTGCGCTCCCGGGGCTGTGGGATGCGAGCCGTGGCGCGGCGGGCGGCGTGTTCCCAGGCAGCGGGGCCGGCCGCGAGCCGGGGTGGTCCGGCGCAGAGCTGCGGCGGCCCCCGATAAAAGGCGGCATTGTCCGGGGAACACAAACGGCCCGGCCCGGCCCCGCTCCCAGGCTCTGCCGCGGCCTCCCACTGAGCGCCGCGGGGGTGCCAAGGCGGGGCCCGGGAAGAGAAGCCCGAGGGGGTGAGGGCGGGGGCTGGAGAGGTGACGGGGCCAGTTCTCCGGCGCGGCGGGGCCGGCTCCCAGCTCTCCCGTAGCTGGTGGGGCAGCCCCGCAATGGGAGGCTGCGGGAGCCTTTGGGGTGCAGCGATGTGTGTTGGGGGAGGGGAAGGGCCCCCCCAGGGTTCCGGGGGGAGCGGGCAGGACCCTTCCCGCCTGCGAGCCCAGGCGCGGGGGGTGCCCGTGTATCTCCCCTTCCAGCCGGGCGCGGGGCCCGGGGCGGGGCCCGCTCCCCCGTGAGCCTGGAAGGAAGCAGCCGCCGGGTGAACACCAGGGGGGGGGGCGCCGGGGAGCTGGACCCCCGGTTCGTGGCGTGGCCCAGCCCTCGGCACGGCGGCCCTGGGGGCTGGGATGTGCCCTTAGGAGGCGGCTGGCGAGGCGCGGCGGGCGGCCAGCAGCAGGGCCGCGCCGCCGGGCGAGGCGGGGTTCAAACCCGCAGCCCCACGGGGAGCGGGGGGTCGTGGCTCTGCGGCCAAGGGGCCGCTTTGAAGGCCTCCGAGGGCCCTCGGGCGGAGCAGAGCCCGCGGCCCCGCATTACACCGCAGCCGCTGGCGGGGCCCGCTGCGGGGAGATCTGACTTTGCGGGGGTTGGCCCGGGCCGGGAAGGAACCGCGAACCAAATGTTGGCGCGGGCCTGGGGCGGGGGACGCGCTTCCAGGGCGAAGCGGTTCCCCGGCGGGGCGCGGCTCGGCGGAGCGGGGCGCGGCGGGTTTGAACGCGCCGGGCCCGGGCTGTGGCCGACGCCCCGCCTGGGGGGGTCGCGCCCGCGGGCCCGGGGGGCTGAGCTCGGCGGCAGACGGCGGTGCGGGGGGCCCGGCGGGGCAGGGCAGCGAGCACCGAGGGGCCCGGAGTGCGGGGACCCCCCGCAGGGCGAGTGCCCGGCTCCGCAGCCCGCGCCCGCCCGGCCGAGCCCTGAGAGCCCCCGGCTCATGTCCGCGGAGCCGCGGGATGGGCAGGGCAGGGCCGTGGGCAGCCCGAGCGGGGCCGGGCCCGGGGTCCGGGCGCTGGGAGCCGGTCACAGAAAGGGGCGGCTCTGCTCGGGCGGGCGCGCTGGGACGCGAGGCGCTGCCAGGGTTTCTCCAGGCGAGGCGCCGCCTCCTCCCGGGGAGGCGAAGCGCCGGCCGAGGAGCAGAGGAGCGGCGTGACGGAGGAGGCCCGGCGCAGGAGCGCGGCTCCGCCACCCAGGCAGAAGCAGCCGGCCGCGGCGATGGGCCGCCGTCCGCCCGGGGCCGCCTGCGCCCCGCTGCCCCGCGCCCGGGGCTGACACTCCTCGGTCTGGCGGAGCCCGCGGGGCCCGGAGCGGCGGCGGGATGACCTGGGTGTGCTTGTCCTGCATGCTCTGGGTAGGTGGAAGCGCCCAGGCGCGGCGCGGGGGGAGGCCGGGTCCCGCTCCCCGTTCCGGGCTGTCCCGTGGGGGCTGAGCCCGCAGCCGACGCCGGAGGGGCCGGCTGTCTCTCGGACGGCAGGGCTGGGGGGCTCCCCGTAGGCGGCTGGATTGCAAGCGGCTGGCTGCAGCCGGGGGCTGAGAGGCGGGTCCCTGCGGACTTTGCTTTTGCAAGGACGTTGCTTAAGTTCTCAGGGAGCATCGTGGCTCCCCGAGCTGCCAGCCAGCTGGCCGCGGGGTGAGGGGAAGCCGCGTGTGTGTGGGGGGGGTTCACCTCTCGCCTCTCTCCCCTTCCGAAATGCTCCTTTGCCAGTTGCGCCGGCCTCCCTTTCTGGGGTGCCTGGATTTGCGTTTTGCCCGGTGGTGCGGCTTGGCTCCGCGGGTGACCCGCTGCCCTGATCGCACAGGGACAGTCCCGATCCTCGGGGCTTTGTCTCATGCAGGCGCCTGACCCCCCCATCCCGACTGTTCACACCTGCTGTCTGCTCCCCCTAGTTGGTCCCCCTGTGGGGGGCCCCTGCTGGTCTCTCGCCTCCCCGCAACCTCAGAGGGAGCAGAATCAGGCCCCAGGAGCTGAGGCAGAGGGGGGGTGTCCCGGTGCACTGGAGGCTGGTTGCTAGACGGGAGAGGGGGGTATCGCCCCTGGGGATAGATGGCCTCCCCCCCTCCCAAAGTGCCAGAGCCAGCACGGCATGGCTGGGTCACTGGTTGCTGGGGGGGATGAGGTCAGAGCCAGCTGTGGGGCTGAGCTGGTGTGTGAAAAGCTGGGGGGGGGGGGGATGGACGCCTGGAGTTGTGAAGGGCCACGAAGGAGGGGTCAAATATCTAGCAGTATTGTTCTTGTTTTATTGCCCCGTGCCTGGGAGCCCGCCCGTGGCCCCTCACTCCTCTGTGCTCGGTGCTGTACAAACCGCCACCGGCAGGAGAACCTCTGCTCAGTAGCTCTGCTCCGGGGCTCTTTGGTTGCCCCCAGCAGCCTCTGTCTTTTACTCAGCCCCCTACCCTCCATGCCACCATAGCTCCATCTCCTCCTCCAGCGAGAGTCCCCAGGGCCGTGACTGGTGAGCCTGGGCGTGGGGGGTGCCAGGATGTTGCCCCTCTGCCCTGGCTCTCCGGGGGACCCCCCTTGGTAATGCCACAGTGCTGTTGCCACCCAAGCCTGTCTCGAGCTGGGCTGGGCCCAGTGCTGGCTGGCCTGGCTGGGACCTGGTCCAGCGTCTTGGGGAGGAGCCACCCACAGGGCAGGTGGATTCGGTCCAGGAATAATTTAGAAGGCAGGGGAGAGGGGACGTAGGAGAACTGGGGATGCAGCGGCAGGGCTCTGGCTAGGATGCGTGTTGGAGCTTTCTTCCCCCAGCCAGCTCTGTGACCAGCTAATGAATAACTCACTGCTGACGTCAGGGCTGGCGGGGGGGAGCTCTTGCTCCGGTACAGTCCTGCTTGTTTGAGTTTGAGCCGGGGGCCCAGAAGAGGCTAGGCTGCCTGCGCAGAGCCCCCACATGGAGGGACTTTACGGGCCCCGAGGCCCTGGCCCAGGCTGCAGCCCCCACTACCATGAGGAAAGCATTTTTCATGGCTCATGAAATTGTATGCATGGGAGGAGGGATTGTGGTATGTGTATGGGAGGGGCCCCTGTTACAAGTTTTTTCTGAGCCTGAAAAAATTAGGCTTGGACCCGGGCTCCTGCCAGAGGGGGAGCCGGGCAGAGGAAGGCTGGCCAGGCTCTTAGTTTGGGTCCTGTTCCCCAGATCTTTCACTCTAGGGCATTGTCAATTCTGGGACCCCCATCCCTGCCCGTGTCCCCCTCTCTTGCAGGGATCATTCCAGCTGGTGGGGCTGGGTCCCC
>ML675620.1:71864352-71909131 GCA_007922155.1 Mesoclemmys tuberculata | reverse complement strand
TCCCCCTCTCTTGCAGGGATCATTCCAGCTGGTGGGGCTGGGTCCCCTCTGGGAACCATTGTTCCATGGGTTTGCCGTGTTCTCGAGGGCCTCCCGCGGTTGGCGAGGATACGGGCGCAGGGCAGGGGCGGGATGGGCTGAGTTTTGCAACACAACTGTGGCCCCCCAGGGTGCTTTGGGATCCAACCCTGCCGCTCCTGTGGGAAAGGGCAAAGTCTTAGCACCCTTCTGCAGCTGAGCGAGCTGAGGCCTGGGAAGAGATGACCTGCGTGATCTACGTTTCCCAAGCAGCCAACAGTAGAGCCTCCATGTTGCCAGGCGCTGGCCAAGACAGAGACCGTCCCTGCCCCACAGAGCTTGCACAGACGAGGCAGACAGAGGGCGGAGGGGGAAACAGGCAGAATGACTCAGCCAAGACCACCCAGCAGGTCGGTTGCAGAGGGGAGAGCAGAACCCAGGCGTCCTGATTGCCTGAGTCACTAGCCCGCATGGCCCTGCATAGATCCCTGATCTCAGTGGACCCCTTGGGCTGGGACAGGCTGTTCCCTGGCCCAGGTCCCCTTTGGACCTTTGAAAACCTGCAACAGGATTAAAAGCAGTGGGAGCCTGGTGAAAAGCAGAGGGCAGCTGCTTCCTTCCAAATACGCCACAAAAATATCATCATGGACAAGTCTCCAAGCCTGCTCTAGTACCCAGCATAGACCATTGCTAGGTCCTTCTCTTCCTGATAGATTAGAACCACAGGACCCCCTCATTATCCTTACCCCAAGCCTTTAGCTTCCCTTATCAATGGTCTGCCTGTCCTAACTGCTCATTCAGAGATGTTGCTATCAGCGCCACCCCTCTCCCCTTTTCTGTGTATTCCTGGATCTGGCATGGAGAGCTCTTTCATGGTCAGAATAAAAGACTGGGAGTCAGGACCCCCTAGGTTCTGTTTTTGGCTCTGCTGCTTGCTTTATCTTTTCACAACTCTCCCTTTGCTTTAGGAGTCCCATTCGTGCCTCTAGATGTTTGGAAGCATGGGTGGGGAGGGGCTGAGTTTAGCAATGTCAATGCTGTCCCTTTCCCGGCTCCAGAAGCGTGCTTATCTTCTGGTGAGTCACCTGAAGCCATGGCCTGGCTTTGCTTTGGGCTGCCAGCGGGACAGCTCGTGCTGTTGGGCACACGCAGGCGGGCAGGCGGCTGTGCTCGCAGGCCAACGAGCAGGGATGAAGGGAGGACAGATGCTGGAGGAGACCTCCGCCTTGGGATTAGTGGGACCAATGCTTTTCCTCCGGGTCCATGTGCCGCCTGCTGGGCAATAACGGGAGAGGGGGCCATGCCTGTGAAATGGAACGGGCTCGTTAGCAGGGGAACCGTCGCCAGAGGGGCTGCAACTGCAGGCGCGTCGACGTTCCAGCCATGTGCACTCAGACTGACTTTCCGCCAGCGCTGCCTCCTGGCTTGTCCCCTCCTGCGCCTCCTTCCAAGTTCCCTGTAGGGTGCACGAAGGGCCGTGGCTGAGCAATGCGCTCTGCTGCGGCTGGCGGGTTGATTTTTGGTTTGCTTTGGCTTAGCTCCAGAGGAGAGAGCAGTGATGCGAGCTGGTGCCGGGAAGGGATGTCAGGGGGGCCCCAGGTCAGTGATCTGTGGTTGACACGTGTTGTCCAGGGCGTGGTCGGTGTCCTGGCGAAGAGGCTGGAAGATACCCCAGGGCAGCTGTGGAAAATCACCTTGTTTCTGGGCCCCCCCCTTTCTCCTCCAACCCGTTCTAAGGGCCAACCTGTTGGCTGGGAACCGGGTGTGGTGTCGCTGGCTCAAGTCGGTGGCTCATTGGGACAGGGAGCGTTGCTGCGGTCGGTAGTCGGTGGGGCGGTGGGGAATGGAGGGCGTGATTTCCTGTGGGGCGCAGCGTGCCCAGAGACAGACAGACAGACACGTCTCGTTGAAGGAATTTGCCTGACATAGCGGCACTGGTGGACAAAGGCAGCTGGGACGTTTAGGGGAGGGAGCTACGTGAGAGGAGAAAGCTGGGGCTGGTTGGGAATTGCTCTCAGCTGTCAGCCATGTCCCAGCGCCAGGGGAACTGGCCCTGCGAGATCAGACTGAAGGGCCCTGCCTTTTAACACGCCCGACATGGCCTTCAGCCCACTTGGGGTGCCCTGGCTTGGCTTGAGTCAGATCTGCCCCAACAGCTAATTGGAGCGTGGGCTTCTCCTGACCCACGGCGGAGAAAGGCCTGGGCCACCAGGGCACAGCATCCTGTGCGGTCTTTTGCATCCTGCCAGTCCTCTAAACCCCGGACCCCCCCCCTTGGGGGGGGAAGGGTACACTTTACCAGGGCCTGGAGGCCCAGGGGGGCCCAGCCCAGGTTGCAACCCCCATTATGGGAGGGGGCCTCTGTTAAAAGCGACGCCCTTGCTCTGATCCAATTTCATAGGCAACCTTTGCTGCTTAGGATCTACCACAGTGGAAGATTTTGCCACCTTCCTCAATTTCAGTCCCATCGTGTGGTCCTTGGGTCACCTGTCTCTCAAAGGCAGCTGCCTCTGGGGTGGAGCACGGCCGCTTCTGAACAGCACACAACAACCCCGCGTGACAGTGTGCGGTGGGAGGGAACTGAGAAGAACGGTGGAAAGGGCACGGAGAATTCGGGGAGACGGACTGGAATTGCCCGGGTTGGGATTTGGGCTGGTTACTAGGATATGATACGTTGTAGTCCTGGAAAAAACCACCATGGGGTCTTTGATGGTGCAGGGTCTCCTCTGGCTGCTTGGAGGATGTTGGGCCGGCTCCTGAGGTTCCAGGCCCAGCAGGCCCCAAGCGCCGGCCTAGGGGCCCCGTCTTTTTCCTGTGCCAGCCTCCCTCCCCCCCGGCAAGTGCAGAGCCGGGTCCTCCTGGCCCAGCGCCTGAGCAAGGCTTGGGCCCATCTAGGCCAAGGGCAGCCTATGCAGGGCGTCTGCCAGCGAGGGCCTAGATGCCAGCTGGCTCAGCTCGCTGCCCGTTTCCCACGTGGTGAGGGCACAGGGCCACGGGGCAGTTGACAAGGCCAAGACAAGGCAAGGCTGCTGGGCTCCTGAGGCCGGGGTCAAAGAGACGCCAGTTGCTTTTGCTGCAGGGAGATGCTGGGGCTCCCCTGGTTCAGGGGGTGCAGAGCCTCTCGGCAGCACTAGGGATCGGCCTCACCCAGAACCTGGGTGGGGGCTGCTGGGAGGGAATATCCCGGCTGCCTAGCCAGGTGATCGCTATTAGGTGGAGGGTGGGAGCCCCTAGAGGCCCTGTCTGAGTTTGGGGGGGGCCCTTCACATCTGGTGCCACACAGACAAGGCACAAGAGACAGTCCCTGCCCCAGGGGGTTCACAGTGCAGCTGCACTGGGGCTGGGGGGGGGTCTCAGAGTTACCCTCCTCCAATCAGGGAGCCAGACAGAGGCCATGGAACTAAGCGGGACCTGGTCTGTGGACGAACGCGACTCGGGTGGTGATGGGCGCTGCTGGCCGGCTCCCTTTCCCAGGGCCGTCGGCAAGACAGAGGCCTGCCCCAGCCAAGCGAGAGTTGGGGGGTGCACAAATTATTTCCAATATGTAAATTAGTCCATTAGCATAAAAGGCCCCACATGGAGCTGCTCGGAGCCTGGCAGAGAAGTGGGCGCAAACCCCTGGATGGGCTGTGTGCGCAGCGCGGCCCCGGTGGGTGGCTGTTGGCAGTGGGGCAGAAGGGGAGGGCAGACCGGGGGTCGGGAAGGCTGTTTCCTCTGGGCCTGCATCTTCAGTCACCCCCCAGCCTGTGTGACTGGTGCCCGCTAGGCACGGGAGTGGGCACTGCCCACCCTGAAGCCAGGGTAGGGGTCTGTTCGCCCCGCACTGATACTGAGCGGGTCTTTTGGGTTGGCATCGCTGGAGGACGCAGGGCCCTGAAACGGGCACAGCCCCCAGGAGCCGGGGGGAGAGGCCAACTGAGGCCAGCCGGATTGACAGGGCAGGCAGGCCAATGAGGGAGCCAGGAGGGCAACAGGGGGTCCTGGCCACCCTGTTCGCTGCAGCTGCCTGCCTGTGCTGGGCAGAGAGTGGGGCAGAGCTAAGGACAGAGCAGCCGGTGGGTGGGAGATGGGAGAAGAAGCCCAGGGCAGGGAGCGGAGCCGGGTGCTCTGAGCAGCTGGAGAGTGAGTGGGGAACCCTCGCTGCAGGGAGACGCCACCAGCCGGGAGGCCTCGGCGGGGATCGTGACCCAGACATGGGGGGGCTGACGATGGGGAGAAGGGCCCTGTCCCCTAGAGCCTGGGGGCGTGTGGTCGCTGCCAGAGCACGTGTCTGCGACGTATGAGACACAGACTGTGAACGTCCCTTGCACCCCAGACGTGCTGGGTGTGGTGCCCTGGGGCCAGGGGAGATGCTGGGTGTTTTCCTTTCACCTTTCTCCTCTTTTCTTTATTTCTGTTTGAATTGTCGTTTAGTAAATTGTATCTGCTTTGAGCCATTTGCACCCATCAGTGGGTCAGGGAAGCATCCAGTGCAGAGAGCCTCCCAGGTCGAGGACCCCCCAGCCCCTACCCTTAGTGGCCAGGACAAGGTTGGGGGTTGAGCCCCCCCCGGGATCCTGGGCCGAGCCTTATCAGAGTGACAGGGACCCTGCCACAGAGGAGAGTGGGCGGGGCGCCCTCGAAGTCAGGCAGGCGTCTGGGTAACGGGAGTCGGTCGTGGACTCAGATCCTGTCGCTCACCAACTCCACCGGGGCCATGTCTGAGCCAGGAAAGTCCCCCACAATAGCGGGACCATTCCCCCGCTTACACCAGTTTGCTTTTCCCGGGGGTGGAGGAGGAGCTGGGTGGGTCTCACGTCACCCTGGGCCGTGCCTGCCAGCTCCATCCACCCCCCACTGGCCGGAGCTGGGCCCCCCAGCTGGAGGGAGCCGAGCCAGGCTAGAAACAAATACGCTAATCCCCCCTCTCCCACCCCGTCCCGGGCGGGGGCTGGTTTTGTGTCTGGCCCTAGGGGCCGGGGGTTTGTTTGGCCGGGGCCTGGGAGGAGGGGAGAGCTGCTTGGGAAGGTCTCGCATGCCCCACGCTCCTGCCGTGGGGAGCGGAGCGCCCCCCCTCACTGATTAGGAAGCTGCTCACGCACCATTCATCCCGGCGGGCACAGGCTGCTCCTGTATGCACTGGATGCGCCCGAGCTCTGAATAGGAGACGTGTCCTCCTCCCCTGGGTGTGGGGGGGCCCAGAAAGCCGTGGCTCGAAGGGGCCCACTCAGGGCATCCTGGGGGCCACGCAGAGGGCACCGTGGTACGGAGCCTTTGGCTGGTGTTTCATTCTGTCATCTGCCTCCTTGATGTCCCCCTCTTCATGGCCCCTCCTGCGTGAGGCAGGGCAGGGCTGTTGGCCCCATTGCACAGATGGGAAAACAGAAGCACAGAGGGAGGCCATGACCTGCCCACAGTCGCACACGGCATCTGGGGCAGAGCTGGGGGGGTGGAATTTTGAACCAGCCTCCCCCGCTGCAGCTTTGAACCTCTGCCCCCTGCCCGTGGGGCCTGAGCTCCGCATCGGGGCTGCCCGCACAGTTGGGCCCTCCCCTTGCCAGCTGTTGGCAGTCAGGGTGCAGGCCAGGGGGTGTAGCCTGCTTGTTCTCTGCGCCTTCAGGATGCAAAGGACGTGTCCCTGGGGGATTGCAAGACCTGGTGTCGTGTTTACGCGAGATCCCCGCTCCCCCGCGTGGTGTGACGGGCTGTGCCGCTTGCAGGCCGGGGCGCAGTGCATGTCACGGAGAGGCAGAGGTGCAGCCTTGTCGTGATGTGGGCTCGCTGGGAGGGGCTGGGGGCTCAGTGCTTTTCTGGCTTCCCTCGTCAGGTGCTTTCTCCAGTGGATGGTCGCTCCTTTCTTGTCTCCGCGGGCCCCGCTCTGGCATTCTCCTTTGGGCCTGGGGCCTCCCAGGCTGGCTTTGCCCAGCTCCGAGCATGCCAACTCCTCTGCGCTGCCCGTGCCCACAGACAGACCCCCAAACGCCCCACCCCGGCCGACCCAGACCAGGCCACGGGGCCCGGGCACACCCAGCACATTCGGTGCAGCTCCTCTTCGCCGGCGCCAGAGCCCGTCGCTCTGAGAAAGCGCCAGCAGGTCCAGGCACCATGGCCCATCTACCCAGCCCATCGCCCTGGCGTCCCACCCCGGTTGTGGCAGCTGGTGAGCGCAGGAAACAGACGGGTCCCAGCCACCTGGGACCCGAATGCAGAACTCAGCGCAGTGACTTCGCTCCCCCTCTCCCAGTTGGTCTCGGGGAGACCAGGGGGCCCTGGCCCCACCATGCCCCCCTCTCTGCTAGGAATGGATCCGAGCCCCAGCTGGGCTCCGCAGTTCCCAGCTCCCAGGCTGCTAGGCCATGGGGCAGCCGCCCCCTCTGCTTCCCCAGCGCCAGCGCCCAGCCGCAAGGGGCCTTGGCCTGGTGCGGGCCGCCGTTACCCATCTCATCGGGGGCCTGTGCTCAGGCAGGGCTGGGTTTCGTTTGGTTTAACCACTCCATCTTCCCAAGATGGGTGGGTGGGGGGGGATTCCCGGTGACCAGTCAGTTCTGCAGATTAAACCCCCCCCGGCCCTCGTGCTGTCTCCTGGCTCTGTCCATCTGTCGTGGCGCTCACGGGACGCAGCTGGGGGGCACCCAGGGGGCATCTCCACCCAGCCGACCTCTGGGGCCGAGCCCCCTTTGGGTCCCCTGGAAAGGCCGGCAGGGTTGGAGGTCAGGGTTTGGGAAGTGGCTGTGAGCAGCTGGCCCTCGTTAGAGCCGGGGGGCGAGGGGGGAGGGATCATGTGCCCAGCCCAGCGCCTCGTGGCTGACCCGAGCTCCAGGGGCGCGGTGGAGAAGGAGGGGGGTGGATCGTAAACACCCCCCTGGTCTGCATCCATCTCCCTGGCCCACAGAGACTCAGAGCTGCCTCACGGGGCAGGCGCACGGGTGTGGATGGGCCCCCAGTGCCTGGCTCAGCGCCCCATGGCACATGGGAATGGACGGGCTGTGTGATCTGCCCCCTCTCCCCGGTTCTCTGAAGATACCTGGGGTGTTCAGAGGGTTCCCATGAAATGTGACCCCCCTCGCTCCGTGCCAGGGAGTGGCTGGCGGGCCGAGGCAACGGGCCGTGTTCGCCCCTGGGCACCGAGCCTGTCCAAGGCCTGAGCCGGGCGTGCTGGCGCTACCTGGCCTAGGGTGGCCTTGCCCCTTGGAGAATGGCCGGGCACCATGTCTGAGAGGCAGGAAAGGGAGCCATGGGGCAGCGTCCCTTCGGCCCCTCTGTCCTGGGACCCCTCCAGTCTTGGGGGGCCCGGTCTGTCCTTGGTGTCTCCGCTCTGAGACCCACCAGCTCAGTGCACCCAGGGGTCTCCAGCTGCTCTTGGCCTTGCCCTCTGGTGACATGCGTGGGAAGGGGGTTTCTGCCTCACCCTATAGCCCGCACTGCCCCCCCCGCCCCTTGGAGCTACCCAGGGTGCCCACCAGGCCGGTAAGGGCATCTGTGCCTGTGCTGGGCCCCGTTCCTGGCATATCTGGCTGGCTGTGGGGACTCAGAGATTTGCAGGTCCCTCCTCTGCCTGGTGGCATACAGGCCGGGCACGGGGGGGTGCCCAATCTGGGGAGTGTTGCTCTGCGGTGGCAGGGAGGGGCCGTCTGCCAACCACAGCCTGAGCAGACTCCACCATGCGTCCTGTGCTGGGGAGCAGCGGGGGGCCCAACACTGACCCCGTGCCACCCCTGCCCTGGCAATTCTCTGCCCCGGGGGGTGTGAGGGCCGCCAGAGCTCAGTGTCTCGTTGCCCGTCGCCGGGGCTGCCTGGCAGTGCGACCAGTGTGGATGCCCCATGGCTCAGCCTGTCGCTGCCGGCTCAGTGGCCTGGGTGCGAGGCTCCCCGCGGGCGGGTGGGGGCGCTGCAGGGACCGGGGCTGGGGTGGGGGGTTCTCTGCAGGGCAGCCGCAGGACGGCTGGAGGAAGGGGGAGGAGGAGGAAGGAGCCTGGGATCCAGAGCAGGATTTTTTGCTCTGACAATGCCTCATTCTTCAGGCCCGGCTTAAATAAACAGCCCTGCCGCGTTCTTCAGCCTCTCGCTGCGAGCAGGGGCCGTCTGCAGACGCATCTGGTCACCACGCGGCCAGCCTCGGTCCTCAGGGCGGGTAGCCGGGAGTGGCCTGGCCTTGCTCAGTCCCTAACTTGTTTAGCCGGGCGCGGCTTGGCCTGGCATGTGGGGCTGGCCCGGGTCAGTCCCCAGAGCGGATAGCTGGGCTCGGCCTGGCCAGGAAACAAGATTTCCACGTTGTGACCATCGCTGAGGTTTTGCCGTCTGTGTGCTACGTGAGAGATCTCAGCCCCTCATCTCCAACAGCTGGGCACTCAGCGGGGCTGGGGGGCCCAAGGTCCAGTCCCAGCTCGGCTTGCTTCAGAGCAGGGCCTGGGAGCTGGGTGTGTCCAGTGTGCCGGGGCGAGCCCTGCCCACGGGCCGGCCCTGGGCGACGTTTCAATGAACTGGCCGCGTTGCCATTAGATGCTTCGAGCTGGTGTTTCCCGGCACAGTCGTGGTTCACTGCGGCGTCTCTGACTAGCTGCAGTGGGATGGGGGGGAACTGGGAGCTGACGCCGGCTGGGGCGCTGGGCCCTGGGCAGGGATGGGCATGGGGCTTCCATGCAGCGTCTGCAGGAGGCGCCGGCGAGTGGGTGAACGTGGCCATTTCCCCAGGACGAGCGGCCAGCCAGGGGGATGATGGCTGGATGGGGCGACTGCTCTCGGGGTTGGCCCATGGGCAGGGGCTGGGGGCTCTGACCCCCTAGGGCAGCTCCTGGGACCCGACACAAGCTGACCTCAGGGGGACGAGATGGCTGGGTGGCTCCGAAACCACCCAGTTAGCATCCTAGGGCTGCGGGGGAGCTCGATCCGGCCCTGATGGGTGCTGGCCCGGCCGGATCCAAAGGACGATGCTGCGGGTCAGGACCACTGGCGGAGGGAAGGCTGGGGCAGTCCCACGTTCCCCCCTGCCTCCCAGCACGCTGGCCCCCCAGGGAGGCTCTGATAGAAACATCCCGGCGTTGAGAGCCAGCTGCCCCTGGAACCCCCCTCCCGGACCCGGGGCGAGGTGGGATCTGAATGCCGATGAGCCATGGCCCTTGCCCGGCCAGGCGCTGAGAGCCAGCGGCGGGTTCCCAGCCCCTGCTCTGTGTCCCTCACGGCACCGGCTCTGGCACTGCCGGAGCCTGACGAGGAAAGGGGCCCGCATGCTAATGAGCGTAGCCGCTCTGGCACCCCTTGCGGGGGCAGCGGGGGAGACTGGACGGTCTTGGGGTCCGATTCTGCCTTGGCTGGGGGGGCCCATCTCGTGCCCAGTTACTCACAGCTTGAACTCACAGCCCAGCTTGGCTTGGGCTTGTCCCAACCAGGGCTGGGGTAGCAGGGGCTGCGGGTCGGGAGGGAGGGGCACAGCAGAGCCGTGGGGGCGCCCCGGGGCCAGGACGGCCGGGGGCTGGCGGTGGAGACGAAGCTGGTTGAATTGGGGCTCTGGCCGGGGAGGGGCAGCTCCCACCTGGGGGCTGGGGAGGAGTGGCGCTGGGCTCTGTCGGAGGCCCCGGCTCGTAGCGCGACTGGGCGGCGTGGCCCGGCCTTGGAGCGTGCAGCGGGGCGGCTGGGAGCTGAAGGCCTCTGAGCCCACGGGAAAGACGGGGCAAGGCCTGTCCGGGCTAATGCCTGGCATGCTGCTGGGTGCTCTGCAGGGCGGGCGGGGGCTGTGGGGGGAGCCAGGCATGAGTTATCCCTATGGGGCTGGCCCCTGGTGGTGAGAAATCCATACCCCCCCGCTGGTCCGTTCTCACGCTGGCCACTCTTTGGGGTCGCCTGGTCTGCGCTGGGCCGGGAGATGCCCGGAGACCCGGCCTGGCACCGTCGGCAAGCCCGTCTCCCACGCAGCGCTGCTGGCGTCCCAGCAATTGGCCCTCTCTTGCGTCTGAAGCCTGGTGGCTGGGACGGGGGCATCTCACCGCACCTCTTAGGACTTGTGCCGACCTGTAGCCCGGGGGGGCCAAAAGTGGCCCGCGGGGCCTTTCAAAGGGGCCCGTGGCTCCCCTCCCGCTGGCTGCAGAAAGGAGCCGCTGCCTAAGGACCCAGGCGGAGCTCACGGGGCTGCAGGACGCAGGCGGTTTCCCTGCTGCAGCCGGGGGGACAGGAGATCAGCGAGGAGACAGCCTCCTCCCTGAACTCCTTCCGTCTGGCTGGGGTGGCTGGGTGGCCCGTCAGGCTAGTTCTAGTTATATCTGTCACCCTCGAGCTGGGAAGGCGGGTACCACTGGCTTGTGCTGTGTCTGTCATCGTGGCGTCTGGGTGCCGTGTGGGGCGGGGAGGGTTCAGACTGCCCCCACCCCACCAACCAGGCAAAGGCGCACGCACAACAGGCGAACGTTTGGCGAAAACCCACAAAGGCTTTCGGCCGTGACTTGTCACGGCCAGGCCAGCGCAAGCTGCCGGCTCCCTGGGGCCCGGCCTGGCTTCTGCCCAGAGGGGCTGAAATCTGTCCCAGCTGTTCCACGCCTGGCCTGGGTTTCTAGCCACCCGCAGGAAGGTTTCAGGGGCTGGGGGGCAGGTCATGCTGTCAGTCCTCTCCTGGGTGGGTGTGAAAGCAGGGGACGTCCCCCCAACTCTTTTGGGGGGCACTGTGCGGCTGGGGCTTGGTGTTGCAGTAGGCGGGGGGTTTGCACGGCAGGGGGGACCTGGGCTGGCTGGAGGGCAGGCGGTTCACGCCGGCCGTGCGGGAAGGGTGTGGGGCTCGGACACTGGCTCGCCTGTCGGCATTGGAAGACTTGGGGCGTCAGTTTCCTCCGACAGTCGCTGGCCCTGGAAGCTGGGGCTGCAGTCAGGCCGCTTGCGTGGCTTAAAGAGGGGAGAAGCAGCTGGTGTCCGGCAACTTCAGGAACGTGGGACACGGCGAGCGCCACTCAAGAGCTGCCGACTATTTTAAAGGGGCCCCTCTCGATTTCTAGGCCCTGCCCCTGGGCGTCCTTGCCCCAGCTCTGCTGCCAGCCCCAGCAAGGGGAAAGGGTGTAGCTGGATGACAGAGTGGTGCCCCAAAGCTAGCATCATGCCCATTTACCCCTGCTCAGGGTTTGGCCTGTGATCTTTGCCACCTATAGCAGTGAGTTCCACAGGTGAATTGTGTTGTATAAACAAGCGAGTCCGTCCTACATTGCTGCTGTCTTTTTCTTAGTCCCAGGGACAATCCAATCGCCCCCCCAAGGGTCACGTGAGCACAGGTCATGCCCACCTGGTGCACCCGCTGAGGGGCTGCGTTTGTCCTGCCGAGATGGGAGCTGATCAGAGGGGAAACCGAGGCACAGAGCAGTGAAGGGAATTGCCTGGGACTGCTGACTGAGGCAGTGGCGGAGGCAAAGGGGTGGGCTGGGATGCCGATGACCATGGTTCAGTCCGTCACTGGGAGCGGCGCAGCGGCAGTCCCAGGGCCGGAGCAGTAGGGGGAAGGGGTGTGGGGCTTGGTGTGTTGGAGCCCCACCCCGGGTGACTGACCCCTCTCCTTTCCATCTCCCCCACAGCCTGAGGACCTGGAGGCCCCCTCGTCCCACACATTCAAGGTGAGGAGCTTCAAGAGGGCGAAGCCATGTGGGATCTGCGGTCAGGCGATCACGCAGGAGGGCAGCACCTGCCGAGGTGAGTGCGCGGGGCTGGCTCCTCCACAACCAGGGTGGGGACTTGGGCAGAAGCTGTGTGGCCCGATGTGAGATGAGCTGGGGGGGTCTCAGCTCAGTTCCCAATGGATGAGAGCCTGGCTGGTGGTGGGATCAGGGGGGCTAAGGACTGGAGCGAGCCCCCCTGGGAAGCATGAGTCCAAAGCTGCCTGTCTCCAACCGGCACCAAACTCCCCTGGGGCCCCGTGTCACTGCTGCATACTGGGAGCGTCTAACCGAGAGGTTCCCAACCTGTGGCCCGGGGGCCAAAAGTAGCCCGCAGGGGCTTTCAAAGTGGCCCGCAGCTCCCTTCCCGTTGGCTGCAGAAGGGAGCCGCTGCCTAAGGACCCAGGTGGGGTGCATTGCTGCGGGGCTACGAGACCAGGGCAGGCTCCTTGCTGCAGCCAAGGGGATGGGAAATCAGCGCTCCCTCGCCCTGGCTGTAGCAGGGAGCACGGCAACGCACTCTGCCTGGGGCCCTGCGGGAGCCAGGGGGACGGGAGATCATCAAGGAGGCAGCCTCCTTGCTGAGCTCCTGGCTTCCGTGGAGCAGTCAGGACCCACCATGCTTGAGGGGGGGCAGGACTGGAAATATCAGCCCCTTCCAGTTTGGCCTGCACTCACCACGACTTTGTTGCCGGGCCACGTCCTTCAGTGTGTGGTGACTGTCACTCGTCTACTCTCGCGCTTTGTCCAGGAGCGTGTGAAAGGCAGCGAGTCACTTGTAGGTGTAAAATAGTGAAAGTGAAAATGGCCCAGAAGCATCCAATGATTTCCTTTAAAGATGCCGTGCCTCGCAGCCCTTAATGGGGAGTGCATCGGTACCGGTTTTAGAAGCTGATGGACGGGTGGCCCTTCAGGCTGGTAAAAATGATATTTGTGGCCCTTGAGCCAAAACGTTTGGAAACCGCTGCTCTAACCGGACCCGCAGCCTGCCCGCCCCACACGCCAGGACCCATCCTGGCATTGCCATCCCCACCTGGGATGGCACCAAAGTTACCCAGGTGTGGATGTAGTAGAGCTACCAGGTTGGGCCAGGCCATGTGCCATCTCGCCCAGCATCCCAGGTACGATGGTGGCTGGGGCCGGAGCTCCCGGGGGAGTACACAGAACAGGGCAATTCTGGAGCGAGTCGCCCCCTGTCGCCTTGTTCTGACTTTTAGGGTGATCCCGGCCCATCTTGGCTACCAGCCGTTGATGGACCCATCCTCCAGGAACCTGAACCCAGTCACACTTTTGGCCTTCACAACATCCTCTGGCAGTGAGTTCCACAGGTTATGATCTTTTCTGTCTTATTTTCTATCCCTTTCCCCACACTTCCTGACATACAGCTATCCTTCTTACCGCTGCTGCACATTGAACTGAAGTTTTCCGAGAACTATCTATGAGGACTCTCTCCAAGATCTTTCTCTTAGCTGGTAATAGCTAATTCAGACCCCGCCCTTGCGCATCTACAGTTGGGATTATTTTGCCAATGTGGGTTACTTTGCACTTATCAATGTGGCGTTTCATCTGCCATTTTGTCGGCCTGTCACCCCGTTCGGTGAGATCCCTTTGTAACTCCTCGCAACCTGCTTTGGACTTCACTATCGTGAATCATTTTGTATCTTCTGCAAACTTGGCCAGTATGCAGTTAACCCTCTTTTCCAGGTCATTTCTGAATGTGCTGAACAGCACCTGGTCCCAGTACAGATCCTTGGGGACCCCGCTATTTCCCTCTCTCCACTATGAAAACTGACGCTTTATTTCCACCCTTTGGTTCCTATCTTGTAACCCGTTACTGACCCAGGAGAGGGCCTTCCCTCTTCCCCCATGGTCACTTCATTTCCCTAAAAACCTTTGGGAGGGACCTGGGCAAAGGCTTTCTGAATGTCCAGGCACGTGAGAGCCCCTGGATCACCCTTGTCCACGTGTTCGTTGACACCCGCAAAGAATTCCAGTAGATTGGTGAGGCGTGATTTCCCTTGGCACGAGCTGTGTCGACTCTTTGCCAACGCAACGGTTGCTTGCACCGCGGATCGTTCTGGTCTTTCCTGTCGCTTTGCCCGTTGGGCTTGGCGCCGAGGTGGGGCTCGCGGGCCGGTAACGTCCAGCACAGCCTCGGGAGCCTTTCTGAGCCTCTCCTCCGGTGTGTGGTGCCATTGCAGTTCTAGGGCTGGACACAGGATGGCGCCCCAAGTCTTTGCATGGGGAGAGCCATGGGTGCAGCTTGCTGGCCAGGGCTGGATAAGGGGGGTGCCGGGGCAGGAGGGGACCATGCATGGCGTGCTGGGCTGGGCCACCCCACCAGGGATCTTCCCAGATACTCGGCCCTTAAGAAGCATCCTGGCCATGCCCATGCCCTGTCCAGTGGAGGCGTCTGCAGTGGGGGGAAAGGAACTTGAAGAGTCGGGCTGCAGACGCAGCCCTGGGCCACCTGGCTGGGGAGAGGCGGGTAGACGCCTCCCTGGAGCTCGCAGAACCGTGGGAGGTGAAGGTAATGGGGGTTGGAGCCTGGGCCAGCCCCCGGTAAAGTGTACCCTTCCCCCCCGCCATGTGGGGGCTCTGATCGCAGGGCATGTCCGCCGCCCCGCCTGAGCCAGCGCCGCCTGCTAAACGAGCAGCTGGGATCCGGCACCGGCATAGGGACGCCGGAAGCAGAACTTCCACCCCCTGGGGCAAGGGGCAGCTGGCTCGAACTGACCCACCGAGTCGGCGTACAGACGGGGGCAGACCACAGCAGAGATGGGGTGAGGAAGGGGGAGGGGCCTGGCATGACCCCCGCCCCAAGGTGGCAGAAATCAGGACGGCTGCATGAGTGGGCGGCAGCCGATGTCAGCCGGGACATTGCAGGGCCCTTCCCCACCCTGATCCCCGCCCTGCACCGCCCCCCCGTTGGATCCCCCAAAGCCCGATGGTAGGACCGGGGTCCCAGTGTGTTGAGTGCTGCCCCAGAGCCAGCAGGGGGCACTCACACATGGGTTTTGTGGTGTGTCCCCCACACAAATGGAGTCCGGTTTAGCCATTTGTTTTTCTCTCACAGCCGAGTGGCGGGTTATGGAGGGGCAGGCGGGGTTCCTGGCAAGTATCCCTCAGCACACTGGAAAGCAGGGCGGGTTCGGAAGGTGACCCATTGGAAGGCAGGATGACAAGACCCCCAGGACTCACCCTGCAGGCGTGGGCGCATCATCTGCCTGCTTTCCTCCCTTTCCCAGAGGGGAGTTATTCTCACCTGGCACAGCAGGCGGGGCATGTTTATTGCTAGAGCTAGCCAGGCATCAGTGGTGTGGTGCTTTTCTTAGGGGAATTCTTGGGTTTCCCCACCATCTTTGGACTAACATTGTCACCCGACCACTCATACCCCCCGGTGCCTGGGTCAGAAAAGGTTCCCCAGCAAGGGGGATTGATAAGTTCAGGGAAACAATAAAATGAACAATCGGATCTCTAAAGTAACAAGACTTCCTTCCCTGCCTCCCTACCCTTGGCTCCTCAATCTTCTCCCCAGTAACAGAAGGCTGGGGCCTGGTGGGAATCTACAGCACCACTTGAAACCTCTGCGCAGGACATCTCAGGTTGTGGTGACTACGTTTTACCTGTTAGCCACCTGTCCCAGACAAAGGCTACCTATAAACTCCAGGCTTGGTCACCTGTTCAGCTGCCTCTCAACTTGAGATAACTGGCACAAGCCGTAAGAATGATTTGTCCTCTTCTCCCATAATGCCGCGGGGCGAGAATATGCAAATATTGAACAAGAACCTGATACCGCTTTTCCACCAGTAGGTGGTGCTATTAACTTCTGCATTTATTGCGCTGGCTCCGTGGTTCTCGGCCTTTTTGGCTCGAGGGCCGCAAATATCGGTTTTGCAATTGAGTCGATCAGCTCACAAAACATGTCGTGAGGCACGCGCCAGTCAGGACTGCAAATCACGGCATATTTAAAGGAAACGGTTTGATGCTGCTAGGCTCATTTTTACATTCACTCTTTTACACCCCGCAACGACTCGCCGCCTGTCACACGCTCCCGGACGAAGCACGGGTGTGGTCGAGTGACTGTCACCACACACTGGAGCACGTGGCCTGGCAGCTAAGTAGTGGTGGGTGGCCTGCTAAGTGCAGGGCAAACCGGGAGGGCCTGATGCTTAGAGTCCTGCCCCTCCTCAAGCGTGGCAGATCCTGGCTGCTCCACCAGCAGCATCCCCTGTTCCCAGTCAGACAGAAAGAGTTCAGTGAGGAGGCTGCCCCCTCACTGATCTCCCGTCCCCTTGGCCGCAGCCACGAGCCTGCACCGATCTGGGTCCTTAGGCCGCGGCTCCCTTCTGCAGCCAGTGGGAGGGGAGCCGCAGGCCCCTTTGAAAGACCCCTCCAGGCCACAGGTTGGGAGCCTCAGCGCTAGAGGGCCCCAGCTTCGCTGACCCTGACATAGGCATGACTCCACGTCCCCACACGCCCGCCCAGCAGCTGCCCCAAACAACTGGTTGCCGTTGCCAAGCTGGCATTGCCCAGGGCATGTGCTGATTGACTGGCAGCCGTTCCGCTGGTGCTTCCCCGGCTCTGTGGGACCAGAGAAGGAGCCGGGGATCTGCCTTCAGCAGGCAGGTCCCGGTTAGGGAGAAACCCAGGACAAGAATTAAAAATGAAGGACCACTGGCCCTTGCTGCCGGGCGTGGGACCCACGGCAGTCCCTGCGTGTCACAGCGGCTGCAGGCGTGTGAACCTGTCCCTCCCCCCCTCCCCCAGGGCGTGATCAGCTGCTCTGCAGTGATGGAGGCAGCCTGGCCTGGTGGAGAAGGCACTGGACTGGATTCAGGAGATCGGGGCTAAATTCCTGGTTCTGCCACAGACTCTTGGGCCAGTCCCTGTGTCTCTCCAGGCCCCCTTTCCTGTCTGGAAAACAGGGATAGCATCCTCCCTGCCTTGGCTGTGTAGGCGATAAGTTCCCTTTAGGGCAGGAGCTTTGCCTTACTATGTGGATGTGCAGCACCTAGCGCGATGGCGCGTGGGTCTCCCTTGAGCTTTCTAAATAGGCTGCTGGCATCCAGTGAGCAGGTGGAGGTATCCTAGTTTTCTGTTCAGTAGGGGGTTCTTTCCCTTTCTGAGTCGGTGAAAGGTCCCGTATTCAGGGCCCCCACATTGGGGGGGGAGCATATGCTTTACTGGGGCCCGGAGGCCTTGGGGAGCTGCAACCCCCATTACCATGAGGAAAAAATGTTCATGGCTCATGAGATGGTCTGTAAGGGATGAGGGGTTGTGGTATGTGTGTGGGTGGGGTCTGTGTTACAAGTTTGTACTGGACCCGAAAAAATTAGGCTTGGACCCTGCCCGTGTAATGCATGGGGGCGAAGAGTTGCTTCTTGGGTAATATCCAGGCCTTGACACCTTGTGAGCAGTAGAGATCTCAGGGTGCTTTTTGCATGGGGCAGAGATGTTCATGACTTAAATTCCTTCTGTTCTTTCGGCTGGAGCAGGCGTTCTGTGCTTCCTGACGTTGTGTTGTGTGTGGCTGTTTAACTGCTGCTCTGCTCCACCTTAGAGGTGGCTGAATTTCAGCAGGGAGTGCAGTGCTTTATACATCAGCAGAGCGTCTAATCGGCTGGGAAAGCTTTTCTTTGGGATGCTTCAGGGGCCTGTCGCTAGAGAAGGCTGTTCTCTCTCTCACGTGCCGCCAGAGGCATGTGTCTCAAGGCGGAGGAACACGTGCATAGAGGGGAGGATATGAGCTGGTCGTGGCAGACCCTGGTGCAATTCAAGCCCAGCGGATCTGGATCTGTGGAGAAGTGAAGTCACCGGGCAGCGAGCCGTGAGCTCCTCGGCCCGGCCAAGTCCCTGTTATCAGGGCAGGCAGGTGCATTGCTGCTCTGTGCTCATTTTCCGATGGCTCTGCCGAGAAGGAAAAGCTTATTTAGGTTGCAACAATGCCGGCTTCCTGTGTTCCCTGCTGCGATGCTCCATCAGGAAATAACCCCAGGGAGGAGAGCCGTGGAGCCCGGGGCAGCTAGCAGGGCTGAGTTGGAATCTCTTTGGGATCAGGGGGTCCCTTTTTGATCTTTTCCCTTCCCAATCAGAGGCTCTGTAATGCATGGGGTTGGTGCCCCTTTGGCCAGCTGGAAAGTGGGCTGCGAGAGACGTCTGCATTAGAACAGCTGCCCCTTTGGAAGTTCAAAGGCAGCTCTGCTTCCTTCCTCCCAGAAAGTTTGTGTGCCTCTGCTGTGGGTACGGGGCGGTTCCTTGTTGTAGGGTTGCACTTGTAGAGTGGCTGATGGGATGCACCGGGCAGCTGCTAGAGGTGCATGTGCAGCTGTGGTAGGTTTGCTCACGACTGCACGGAGGGCCCTTGCAGACGCTGGTTTGTTATGGTCGGGAGAAGGTGATCTGGGGAGTGTTGGCCTGGCTTAAGGACAAATGAATTTGCGTAGATAAAATGACTGACCCGCACGTGCGCTCATGCACAGAGATTTCCCCGTCTGCACTTGCCGGTCCAATGGCCGGAAGGGATTTCTAGAAATCTCAGCAAAAAGCGTCTCCCTGCAAGATTTCCGACCCTGCAGCTCAGGCAGTTTCATGCGTCTGGAGGAGGCTCTGAAAAGCATTGGTCCGGTTGGGTTCTGGGGGGCTCTGGCCTTCTCCAAGCTCAGCTGTCGTTGATACTTGTCAGGCAGACAACCCGTGTGGGAAGATACAGGCTGCAATACGGTAGAGGCCAGAGAAGTCTCTTCGGCTCTGGCTATACCGTGTGATCCGGTGGGGACTGGCTTGCTGCTCAGCAGAGCTGGGTTCTGTTCGCGGTTCTGGCACTGGCTGACTTTGGGCGCGTCACGGCCTATGCTCTGTGCCTCAGTTTCCCCAGCTGTAAAACTGGCATAATGATATTCATCTCTTTTGTAAAGTACTGGGAGGAGTGCGGATGAAAAGCCCTGTGTTCGAGTGAGCTGATTATGTTTCGCTGTGTTGAAACAAGGAACCAGATTTCCCGGAATGAAAAACCAGCAGTAACATTCCCCTAGGATGTGAGAGTCCAGCTGGGATCTTCCCCGTCAGCAGTGGCACTGTGGTTACCCCAGATCTCGCTGCTGCTGCTGGCAATTCTGGAAGGGATCTGAAAGCTGGTGCGTCAGGGCTCGAGCAGATCTCTGGTATGGACCGGATGAGACCCAGGGCGGAGGTAGATTATCCCTTGTTCGTGATTGCCGGGTTCCCACCCATCCCTCTGAACCGTCTGGTGCCAGCCACTCTCAGAGGCGGGGCACTGGGCTAGATGGAGCTGGGGCTGATCCGTTCGGCCTGCTCCTATGACACACCCAGGTGCCGGTCCCGGGAGAAGGACGGGCCATTTTCCCAGTCCCTGGTCAGAGAGACTCCAAGGACACTGGGCAAAATCGTTTCCTCCTGGCCTTTATTGTTGCCACTTCCCATGGGCTCTGGCAGGGATGGGGGTAAAAACCCTCCTCCCCCCCAGCCAGGAGGAATCTCCTTAGGGGGGGCAGGGGCAGACGGGTGCTGCAGGGAATTTGAGTCCTGAATTTCCTGGTTCTCAGAGGCTCTTCGGCTGCTCCCAGAGGGGACCCCTCCCTTGTCCGAGCAGCTTGCAGGCTGCTGCCCTTCTCAGATGTGCTTCACAGCTTTGGACGCTCTTCACCCCCCCCCCCAGGGGGTAACTGAGGCCGCGGTGGGTGGCGTTCCTGCACCCAGCGGGGCAGTGGCAGAGCGGGGGGAGAACCCAGGAGTCCTGAGTCCTGCACTAGCGCCTGGTCCGGCTGGCCTCCCTGGGTTTGGAAAGCCAAGGTAACGTATCCCAGCACGGACCAGGCCCCCGCCTCTGCCCGCCAGGAACAATGGCTGTGTTGTACCAAAGGGCAGCTGCTGTTTCTGGCAGGGCTGCAAACCGCTGGCGGTGGGGGGAGCTGAACTTTACCTGGCTGGGGACTTGCCAAGGGCTGGCGGGCAGCACCTACGCGGCGCGGGCATCTGCAGCAGGGGTCAGAAATGCAAGCGCCGGCCAGCGCCTCCAGGACAGGGCTGACAGCCGAGGGCCCGCAGCTCGCCCTGCGGATGATCGATCAGTGCTGGCTGTGATGGCATGGGGCTGGCTTGTGCCAGCAGACCCTGGCCCGTTGTGGGGCTGTTTTACCTAGCGGGAGTGCAGTGGGTCTAGCTGCTGGTCGCGGGGCTCTCTCCAGGGACACAATCCTGTCCCTACTGACGTCCATGCAGGATCAGTCTCTAACAGCCCCTCTCCTCTCCCCTCTGCCAGCCCCAGAGAGCCAGCCTGCCCTTCTCCCATGCCCCCAAGGGCAGATGTGATCGAAGGATCACAGGAGCAGGTAGGTTTCTTTCTCCTGTCATCGCCCATGGCGTTGGGCACCCTTCAATGCCAACCAGTCTTCCTCCTCTGAGCCCTGGTCAGACAGGGAGGGTGTTGGTGGGGGCGAGAAGACGGGACGTGATAGTTAATGTTTCCTTAGTTTCGGGATCTCTCATTGCTCCTGGGGAGGGACAAGAATCAGGAGGGGGGGATGTAGAGGGGTTTGTACCCGGCATCTCTGCGGGTCCAGCCGTGGGTGTGAGAACACATGCGCGTGAGAGGTGTGTGCTGAGGCACACGCAGTGGGTGAGTGTTTGGGGGCAGGCAGGCCCACATGTGGGCGTGACTGGCGTGTTGAACTCCGCACGCCTGGGAGCCCAGCTGCATCTGGCAGTTGAACTGTCTTGGGTCCAGCCCGACCCCTGTGCGCCCTTTGACCAGACAGATCAGCCATCTGATCTGAGAGAGAGACTGGCAATAGCCGGGTGGCTCTGGCCACGGGCACGGGAGAATGGGCTCTTGGGAGGAGCTTTAGGTGTCTCAGATGCAGCCCTGCCTCCATTTGACATCTGGGGAAACTGAGTCAGGGAACAGTTAAGTGACTCGCCCAAGGCCACCGACGGAATCAGAGTCAGAGCTGGGGAGAGAACCCAGGAGCCCCGGATCCCTGTCCTGGATCCCTTCCTTCCTCTAGAAGCGCCGTGACCAGCAGCAGAGGTCTGTGCCGTAGCGGGGGGACGGCTGTGTAGTGGGGGAGAAGAGTGGGATAATAGGTGGGGGGTTTGAGGAGGGAGGGAAGCCCTTTAAAATACCACCCCTGCCCCAGCTGTTAGCTTCACTCTAGCTGGCACCTGCTTCCCCCGGGCAGCGGCCTGCCTGCACCGAGAGCCCTGGTGGCTGGGCCAGGCAGTGGCGTTAAAGGCTCGGGTGCAGGGACAGAACGTTTGTTGTTTAAAGGGACATTTGCTGCCTGATGTGGCCAGAAAGGGCCCCGAGGCTCGCGTGGCGGGACGGACCGGAGCTGAGCCGGGATGGACAGATCTGTCCCAACGCAGCGTTGCAGGGTGGGATCCGGGCGCCAGACCAAGTGATTGGAGAGGGTTTCCACCGGTAGAACCTTCCTGCTTCGGCCGTCGGAACGTAAGTGCCAACGTGGCGATGCCAGGCGCTGGCCTTGACCCAGCTCTTCTGTGGCTGCGTCGCCTCGGCAGGGAGAACGGCCGTTGACATCCGTCAGGCCAAAGTGTCACCCGCTGAGGATCAAAACGGTAGGCCCCGATCCTGGAAACACGTGCTTGATTTTAATGGGGCTGCTCCCACGCCGATGGGCCTCGGAGCGGGTCTGTGAAGTACGAGGGTGCCGGGCGGAGACAACCTCCTCGCAGGTGAGGGCCGCCTTGCAAAGGGCCCTTTGTGCAAACACTGCAGCAGAGTCAGGAGCGACAGGGAAACTGCCCCGTCTGGTTTCACGCTTTCTCGCTGAGTGTGAGGTGGGGGGAAGAAAAAAGGAAAGGTAAATTACGCAGCCTCAGGGCTGGAAAAAAGAGATCTGGGATTTTCAGATGTTCTCTTGGTTTCAAATCAGGTTGGATAATGGCAGCCTGGGAAGGTGACTGTAACGCTTGATACTGACTTGAGAAATTTTGTCAAACCTCGAATCGTAACATTGGGGCTGCTTGTTTCCATTTGTAGGTTGCGTCGCTTGTTGCGTGTCAAAGCAACAGTGCAGCTAAATGGGCGGAAAACAACGGCTTTTTTTTTAAGCTAATGCAATAGAACATAACTTACCGAGCACTTTTCAGCTGTTGCTCTCAAAGGAGATCAGTCTCATTTACATCTGTGAAAGGGGAAACTGAGGCACTGAGTGGGACGTGATATGCCTGAGGTCGCGCAGGGCAGGGAAGCAAACCCAGGTCTCTTGAGTGCCAGTCCGATGCTCGAGCCACCAGCCATGCTGCCCGCACGTCTGTATGGAGGATCCCAGCCCAGATGCTATGGTGATGGGAAGCTGGGAGCCATATAAGGACCCACAGCATCTGTGAAATAGCACTGGGCAGTGCTGGCATGGCCCTGGCAGTGAGGGGCGAGCTAAGGAACAGAGACATGTCCCTTCCCTGCCTTTAATTATTGCGTCTCAGTCGCTGGCCGGCCTTTCAGTGGGAAAAGGGAACCAAGGTGTGACTGGGTGAGGCGATTCCAGGGCCGCCGGAGGAAGGCAGCCACGCACCCAGTCCTGAGACAGGGGCGAGGAAGAAGCGATGGATTTGCATGGCAGATGAGTGGCTAGATCATCCGGCTCGGAACATCTCACCGGCCGGTCCCCAGCGTCCAGACTGGTGTGGTGGTGGTGGTGTTGCTAGCCAAATGCATTGCACAGGGCGGATCGGTTCATTCTGGCACTGACTCGTCTGGCCTCAGGGTCTCATTGGACAGGGACCGGGCCCCATCGGTGCTCCACCAGGGAGGGCTATGTGCAGCTGGGGCGAGCCAAGAATAAGGGGGGAGCTGAAGGCGGGTGGACCTGGGGAGGACATTAAATGAGGGGCAGGAGCGAAGGAGAACATCAGCTGGATCCCCGCAGGGTGGACGATTGCAGGCAGAGTCGTCCAACCTGTCTCTGGCACCCCTGGAGCAGGACGGGGTGCCATCGTCCCCATAGGAAGCCTTCAGGCAGGGCCCTGAGGAGGGCGCATGTTGATTCTCTGGGTTCTCCTACGTGAGCGGCTGGAGAGCCAAGCTGCCAGGAGGGCTTCCCCACAGGGAAATGGCCCCGTCTGGGGTCGTATTGCTGCATCCCCCTGGGATGTCACAGGCCACGGCGCATTCTCCAGCCAGGGCCTCGACTGGTACCGCAGCGACATCACCGTTCCGCCCTTGCCCGCTGCAGGGCACCGCGGTTGGGTGCATGGCAGCCCGGGAAATGCTGTTTTCTGGCCCATGACTGTTGTCAAGAAGGCAGAGGGTCCTGTCATGAGGCGGGCAGAGGGGATGGGGCAGGGATGCCCACCCCAGCTGGCACAGGTCTATCCAACCCAGGTTTATGTCCTGCAGCTGCGGCTGTGGGGGGAGTGGTCTCCCCCCCCCCACTGTTTAATCCCCCAGGGTCTGCGTTCACAAGGGAAAATGAGCATTGCGCCCTCCAGGCTAGGGGCCTCCTTTAAATCCCTGCTGAACTCAGTGCCAGTGTGAGGGGCGATTCACAGCAGGGGCTAGAAGGGGGCACAGGGCGGGCCGTATCCAGACGTCCCTCCGCGCCACGCTGCTGATACCAGCCTGCCCATCCTGCTTGTCCTGCCCTGGCTTCCCTTCCCCAGCCCCACTGCGTCCCCTCCATCGTGATCCACGGCCCCCTTCCTCTGCCACACTTGGGCTCCCCCCTCACGCCCCCACTCTGCCAGCACAGTCCCAATCCACAGCCCCCGGCTAGCCCAGCCCCCGACTCTCCTAGAGCTCGCAACTGAGCCGAGCTTGGCTGCCACTTTTGGGGCGCCAGCGGCCCAGGCCCGAGGCCAGGCCTGCAAGCGACCACGGGCTCTGACCCCAGCCGTCCTGCTCCTCCGTGCCGGGCCGTGCAAGGGGCCGGGCGGCCGTTGGAAAGCTCCTGGCCGGGCCAGTGGTGTAGGTGCCGGGCAAGCGGAGCATGGGCAGCGCCCCCCCACATCACCCGAAACCTCCCGCAGCTCGGGGCACTTGGAGGGGACCCCCCCTTCTGCTCAGCCCTGCCCGGCTGGCTCAGCCGTGCCAGGCCCCGAAAAGTGCGCCCGTTTGGTCTCATCACCCAGCGCAGGAGTGCGAATCTCTGAGCTGCCCCGAAGGAAAAGCTGGGGGCGGGCAACAGGGCCCAAGTGGAATTTTTCGGGCCAGTACAAACTTGTAACACGGGCCCCCTCCCATGCACATATCCAGGGGGTTTGCAGCCTGGGCCAGGCCCCCCAGGGCCTCCGGGCCCTGGTAAAGTGTACCCTTCCCCCCCCGGGGGGGGTCTTTGGGGGGACCGGGACCACAGTTTGAACATTCCTGCTCCAGTGAACTGCCGGGAACATGATTCCTGGAGCAGGCAGGAGGGCTGGGCCGTGTGTACTGTGCAGAGAAAGAGGAAGGGGGTGGCGGCAGATGGGGGGGAGAAAAAGGGGCAGCCCCAGGGCAGGCACTGACAGCGCGGCAGGCTGCTCCGCACAATGCGCTCAGTATTTTCCCGAGGAGCCGAGCGGCTGCAGTGGGCCGGCGTGCTCGGTCGTACCTGTGCCGTGGAGGCTCTCTTTGGCTAGGGGCCAGCCGCGGCGCTTGCCTCCCGCCCCCGCCCCGCCGGTGCGCGTCTTTTCCCGCAGGCCTTGTCGCGACAGCCTGGGCGTTTGGTTCGGTCGGTGTCTCTGTCCGGGGGCTGTCCCTGGTAAGCCGGCCCGGTTCCGGTGCCCCGTGCGCTGATCCGGGGAGGTGACCTCGCTATTAAAGCCCCTTCTTTTTTTGTCTCTGTCTCTCGCAGGCTGCAAACTGTCCTGCCACAGGAGATGCGAAGCCAAGGTAAGACACATTCTTCCTGCAAAGTTGTGATTCCCCCGGTTCTCGGCTGCCCGTCAGCTGCTGGATTAGAGCCTCTCTGCCCCGCGAAGGAGTGGAGGGGAGGAGGGGGACTCGCTCTCCGCTTCCCTGGGCTTCACCCCTGCGCTGTGTTTAGCCACAGCCCTGATGGGCAGTGGAGGTGACGGCCCAGGGTCCCGCCAGGTCGGCAGCATCCGGTTATAAAATCCCTGCTGCAGAAGGGAGAGTAAAGCTCCTCCCGCCTGCCCTGAGCGCCCTGTACCTTTTCCTTTGTACTGCCAGGAAAGGGTTCTCCTTTCTGCACGAGGGCCAGACAAGCCGGATCCACAGCCAGCCTTGTGCAGGGGGGTTGCTGCGTTAGGGCTTTCCAAGGTGAATGATCTTCCCTTCTCCCCGGCCCCTAAAACAATCCGGAGCGAAATCCTGGCCCCACCGAGCTCCATGGGATTGTTGGTGGTTGGTTTCACCCTGGGCGCTTAAAACCCGCCCGTTTCAAACTCGTCCTTCTTTGCGCCTCTGGGTGCGTGGCATCGGTGACCCCTTCCCGGCAGCTGGCGCGGGGGCAGAGGGGTTGTTCTCATGCCAGAGCTGCCTGAGCTGGCCGTCCGTTGTAGCGGGTGCTGATCTGGGCGTCCGCTGCTGGTCGCGGGGTCACTCGGTCTTGGAAACGCCGGGAGCTGGGGCAGTTGGGAGCTTGCCAAGCTGGTCCGGGTTTGTGGCTGCCCCACAGGGGCTGGGGGAAAGCGCTGGCTGCGCTCTGGAGCTGGCTTTCTGAGGGTTGTTGTGCACCTGGGCAAGGTGTGTGGGGCAGCTTGTGTCTTGTGTGCCCGTCGATCCATGCCCCCGTAACCCAGGCCGTGGATGCGGCATGGAAACTTGGGGTGATGGACTGGAAGAGACTAGACAGCCAGCCTCCCCCCAGCGCCCCTCCCCTGCCTCCTCTGCCCGCCCGCTTCTCTTCCCCCCCCAGTTGTTTCCCCTGCTTCTCCGAAGTGCTGGGGCGCGTGTCCGGTGTCTGTTCCCCATCGCGGTGCATGGGGCCCTGGATACGGCCCGATTTCCTGGCCTCCAGGAGGGGCGTCAGTGGAGATGGTCCCGGGGTCCAGCCGCCTCTTGCACGTGGGGACTTGCACGGAAGGGCTGGGTATGAGATGGGGTCTCGGTCGCCCTCTGAGAGCTCCCTTGAGGCTGGGTGGGGAAGGCGGGTGCCAGGACAGGGGGAAGGGGAGGAATCAGAGGATGCTCCTCGGTGTGGGTCCCGGGGTGGCAGCTGTCCCCAAATTCAGCCTAGGACCTGACTGTGGAGAAGGGGCCCGGAGCACCTGGGCGTCCCTGATCTAGTGATGCATGAGGTCACTTTCTGCCCGGAGCCACCCCGGGGAGGTGCGAAAGCCCAGAGCCGTGCCCCTCTCCGGTACGGCTCTGGCGCCTGGCCCTTGAGCTCCTGTGCTGGAGACACTCGCCCTGGGCCCCCAGATGGCAGGGGGAAGGGTACATTTTACCGGGGCCCGGAGGCCTTGTGGGAGCCCGGCCCAGGCTGCAACCCCCATGGGTATGTGTGTGAGAGGGGGCCTGCGTTGCACGTTTGTCCTGGGCCTGAAAAAATTATGCTTGGGCCCTGGGCGTTGGTTCAATGCCCGGGGCATCTGCCAACACGGCAACTATCACACAAGCAGGGCTGCCTGTCCCCTCGCTATCCAGGCTCTCCTCTAAGCCTCATCCACCTTGCTTGCTGCAAGTCCCTCCTCGGTGAGCGTCTCCTCAAAATGCGTTTTCCCTTCAGCAGGCCCTGGAAGCAACAAACCATCCACCCCACCCTCGGGAGGCTCCGCTGCCCATCCCCGCCATTCACCAACGTCCCCACGACCCACCCTAGCCCCGTGTTCCCATCCCCGTATGTTCACAGGAACACAGGCACTGGCAGACCGGATCGGACCCCAGATCTGTTTGCCCCGTATCCTGTCTCCGCCCATGGCCCGTGGCCGTTGGTTCAGAGGAAGGTGTGGGAACCCCCCAGCTGCAGTGGGGAGGTCATCTCCTTTGCTAGGTCTCTGATAGGGATCAACTCAAGCCCCACAGCAGGAGGTTGAATATCCTGCCCAGTTGTCTTGCCGTTCTCGGAGATAACGCTGGATATTCTCCTTAGCCAGAGAAATGTCCCGTCCCTTTTTGAGACCTGCAAAGTTCTCGGCCACAGCACCTTCCTGTGGCGGTGAGTTCCACCGTCCTTCTCCCGAATGGGCGGAAAAGCCTGACCCCCAGGGGTCCGGAATGGCCTCTCCGCTCCTACGCTGTGACTCGCGGCTCTTTGGTTCCCATCTGAGATGCCCCTGGCTCTGATTTCCACTTCACCCTCATTGAAGTGTCCCTGCTCCTGGGCTTAGCTGGCCAGCTGCCGCCAGCTCTTGTCTGCCTGTGAGCCCCATCTGCCACTGCCCTGCCTGCATGTCTGCTAACTGTTTCTTACACAGACTGTGTTTGACCGTGGAGTGCCTCAGAGACTCCTGGGTGGCAGGCGGCATCTGGGGGAGGGAGATGTGTTCTTTCTCTTTTCTTCCTGGGCCTTTCCCTGCTGTGGAGAGACCCTTCCCATTGTGATCCAGGGCCACATTTCTCCGTGGGGGAATCCAACAGCAGTCAGAGGATCTTGGGGCTGGAAGATGAGGAATAATAAGAGGGACTTTCTTCTCCCTCTGCGGGAGGTACGTAGCATCAAGCGGTTGCTGGTATTTGACTGAAGCTCCGCCCACAACCTTAAACCCCGCCCACAGCGTCAGAGGCGGCGCTTCAGTGAGTGTCGGCAAACTAGGGAGTGTGGCCATCATTAGGTTCCAGAATCAACAGCCCCGCCCAGTCATGTTTCTTCGCGGACTCCGAGTGGCAACGCCAGACTGGTTCATGTGCGGGAGGTTTTCTTCATGACCGTAAAGGCTAGAAACAATTATTTTTTGCGGGGGCAGGGGAGGTTAAATGGACCTTAAGCGCTGCAGAGGCTGGTGGAGCTGTTGGAAGCGAGCCCTGCCATCCCACAGCGCCCTGTGTCGGCCCTCTCCGGCCCCCATGCCTGCACCATGTCAGGAATGTGAAATCTCTCCATCCCTTCTGGCAGACGGAGGAAGCTGCGGTCGAGAGCAGTGCTTGGCCGTGGGTCTGAGCCCGAGTCTGTCTCACCAGAATCTCCTCTCTGACGGGGGCCGGCCCCAGAGGGTTCAGAGGAAGGTGTAAGAACCGTGCCATAGACGATACAGGATCATCTGCCACACACCCTGGGTCTCATCCGAAGAGAGAGTGACTCGAGCCCCCAGAAGGGGTGGGAGACTGAATCCTTCCGAAATCGGCTGCCGTCGGCGTTGTCAACCCTGGATGTTGCTGACTGTGGTTTGTGTCGTCCCTGAGCCGGGGTGCTGTCGGGGAGGATGGCGTTGGGGCTCAGGGCCGGCGGCTTCGAGTGATATGAATCAGACCTCCAGCTTAGTTCCAGGAGGGACCCCTTCATCCAAGAGGCTTTAAGGTTCCAGAGACCCAAGTTCTCTTCGTAGCATTGATATGTGTGACCTAGGGCACGTCACTTTAACTGCCCCCTGCCTCAGTTTCCCCTCTGCACAACTGAGACAATCCTCCCTTTGTCTGGCCTGTTTAGACTGTGAGCTCTGCAGGGCAGAGGCCGTCTCTTGCTCTGCAGCTGTACAGCACCTGGCACGATGTGGCCGCCCCTGAGATTGGGCTCCCAGGTGCTCCTATAATCCATAGAATAAAGCCAGAAGCCAAACTCAGCGTCCCCAGCTCCCTCCCGGGTGGTGATGGGCCAATCCCTGCTCTGCCCTACGGCAGCCTGGCATATAGCTTGTCCTGGCGTGCATGCCACCATGGCATCTGAACGGCTCAGAGCAGAGCCTGATGGGGATACGCCGGTGCTGTCTACGCTAGTGCAATGATGGGAGAGAGAGTCCCAAAAGATGCCTGGGTAGATTGGGGCCACTCCGATGGACCCGGAGAGAGAGGCAGACAAGGGCGACGGGTCCAGTTACGAAGCTGTGATCCGGATCGAGGTCTGCGTTCCATCCGATCTGACGCAGGCTCTTCTCCAACATCCCCGCCTGCAGTGGTCCGGGCCCCTTTCTCACGCCTATCTTAACTTGGCCTGGATCTTGGGGGAGTGAAGCCGGCCTGGGAAGGTCCTGGTGGAGGCAGTTGACAGAGGTGGGGAGCTGTGGCCGTTCTACCTGGGCGCAGCTGGCAGGAGAGAGAGTGGGAGGGAGGCTCTGCCCAGGACCGGTGGCTGGGATTTGGCTGGGAGACGCGTTGCGTGGCCGAGGCCTTTTTGTGTCAATCTCCCAAGCAGCCAGCGAGCGATCCAGACATTGTGTTGTAACATGAAAGGTTGGCTGGTGAAAACCAGCTCAAGAGACACAGGCCCAAGACTCCACCAGCGTCCTCCCTGCACCTGCGCATGGCTCTGCCCGGGCGCCCGCATGCGTCTCTGTGCATGCTGCTGCGCTGGCTGCCGGGGGGAGCACGCTGGCTGGCATAGCTGCTCTGCGGCCCGGGGAGCTGCAAGCCAGTTTACGCCAGCTGAGCAGCTGGCCCTCACTGCCTGGCTGGAGCCGGGGGCGCATCTCAGAGCGCGTGCCCTGCAGGAGCCTATGCGTGTGTTTACGGGTGCATGTCTGCGATCCTCTGTCTCTCTGAGTGCCCTGGAGAACCTGCAGTCCTGCCTTGTCCGGGCGTCACTGAAGCATCCGTGCCCCCCTCGCCACTGGCATCTTTTGGGGTGTCTCCCGACGATGAAGTCCAGCGACGGGCGCGGCGTTGGGATGAACAGTGTGGATGGAGCACCGGTGATTTAACCTCTGAGCCAGCTCGGACCTCACGTGGTGTGGACGCCAGGACCTTGTCTACACTCGGCTGCTCCCAGAACTGAGCACCCCAGAGACCGCCGCAGATGCAGCCTGTGGGCATCCTGACCTCGGCTTCAGGCTTTGCTCATTGTTCTTTGCAATTGCAGCAGCACCGGGGCCCCCAGGTGGAATCAGGACCCCTCTGCATTAGGTGCTGCACGTATTCCTAGCCATGGGCACCAGAGAGGCCGCAAAAGCAGTGCAGCTGCCCCTCGCTCACACGGGAAAGGGGCCTATGTGCTTATGCCACCCAGCTCCGGTCCGGAGCCGACGGGGTTCGGCCAGGGTCCCCCTTCATTGCACTCTGCCAAGTTCAGGCTCTCCGCAGCGGTGGGCAGCGTCCCTCCATTTCCGTGACGATAGCCCTGGTGCATGGGGAGGGCATCAATGTGCAAGGAGGAAGAGGAGTGGAGGGAAAGATAGCAGCCCTCTGGTTTGGTCTGGCGCAGCTCAGTCCGAATAAATCAAAGTCTCAATGTTCCTGGCCCGGCCAGCCCTTCATTTCGGGTCTCTTTGTGGCTCTGGCTTCAAACCTAGGCCGAGCCTTCGGGCTGTCACGTCTCCAAACCCAGGCGAGGAGATGGCCCTTTCCATCCACCACAGAGCCCTGGTGAAAACGCTCTTGCTTACACAGGCGGGCAGCCGGGAGAGATGATCCCTCTCGCTCGTTAGCCCTGATCAGAACAAAAAAACAAATAAATCTGCCTTTGGGGCTGAGATTATTTCCCCCTCCCTCAATACAAATGTCTTCAAGACTTTACGTCCCCTAGAAAGAGGAAAAGAGGAAATATTAATAGCAGGTGTCCACTGCCTTGGAGACCCTACAATAACAGAGAGGTGCTGGGCAGTAACAGCAGTGGGGGCCGCTGGGATGGTGGGGGCCATGTCCCTGGAGTAGTTTTTTTTTTAAATCCGTCACTTGGGCAGCCAAGAAACAATTAAACAACAACTGAAAAAATGAAACGGGGCCCATTTAAAAAAAAAAAAGGCAGGAATAAGCTCCGCCCCCTGGCCTGTGTGGCAATTAACTCTTTAAAGGCTGGACTGGCCCACTGGGTGTTTTGTGCCATTTTCAGGTGCATGGGCAATGTACTCGAGGTGTAGGGGGGCTAGGAGGAGGAACATTTGCTTTTGAGGGAGAGGAAACCATCCTAAAAGTTAACATTGCTAAGCGATCTAAGTCAAGCGTTGAGACCTGCTAGCTACAGAATTATTAGCCTAGTATCAGCTACGGGCTGCGTTGTGCAAGGTGCTGTACAGCCGCAGAGCAAGAGCCAATCCTGGCCCTGAAGAGCTTACAATGTACACAGGAAGGCAGGCTGATTATCCTCGTTGTACAGGTGGGGAGCTGAGGCCATACAGGGGGTCGGTGCCAAAGCCAGGGCTTGAACCGGGACCAGCTGCGTCCTGACCCGGGGTCTGTCCCCTTGCAAGGTCGTCCTTTCTTTCAAACCACAGCAACGCCCCTTTAAAAAGCAGCCAGCTCGGTGCCCGTCAGCTGACCCTGGTCTGTAAAAACCTGTTGTTTGCTCTGAATCAGAAGGAGTTTGGCCGGGCCCTCTCGTAAAGAGCTGAGCCTATAAACCACCAGCAAAGGCGGTGGGATGGGGCCGCGTTCCTGAGGTGACTTTGCCTGCACAGAATGTTATAGTCCCTGCGGGAAGGCCAGCGCCGCGGTGTGCTTCCCCCGCCAGCAAACAGTACGGAAACGAGTCTTTCCAGTCACCGCTCCACAGGCCAGAAGAGGGGGTGCAACGGTACCTGCTGCTCGAGGAGCAGGGCAGGGAATCAGCCCTCCAGCCCCATGGAGAGCAAACTGTTCCCCCTGCGTTAAGCAAACTGTTCATTAGAGACCTATGCAGCTGGCAGGCATGCGGTCCTTGCGGGTGGGGTGGGGAATTTGGGAGCTCTAGTTTCGAGCCCCGCTCTGCCACAGAGTGCTGTGACCTTGGGGGCCGTCGCTCAGGACACTGCACCCCAAGTCCGGATCTCTGGGACCGGTGGACGCGTGTTGCCAGCCCGCGTTCGAGGGTCCACGCTGCAGCGGAAAGCTGGGTTTTGTAACCGTGCCGATGTCTCCCTGCTGTAGTCTGCAGAGCCGGTCAGCACTTCAGCTTCTGGGGGCGTGTGCTCAGGGCCCCCACATCGGAGGGAAAAGGGTACACTTTCCCAGGGCCTGGAGACCCAGGGGGGGCCTAGGCTGCAACCCCCATTACCAGGAGGAAAAAATGGAGGCTAAATTATGGATCATTCCTGAGGATATTTAAAGAAACAAAACTAGCAAAGGGTTGAGCAGGGGGCGTTTGTCAGAAATGTAGAACCGTCCTTTTAGAATTCAAACTTTTGTTATGGCTCCCGAGATTGCAGGTCTGGGTGGAGGGATTGTGGGATGTGTGTGGTGGGGGCCGTGCTACAAGTTTGTACTGAGCCCAAAAAAAGTATGCTTGGGTCCTGCATGTGCTGCCCTGTCCCAGGGCTCTCGCGGCCTGGCGGCTTCCTTCCCAGCGGGTTATAGCAAGGCGATGGTCCTGCCCAGTGGTATGACTGGCAGAGACTACAGGTCCCAGCATGCAATGGGCTGCTCAGCTCAGGGTGGAGCATTGCTTGCTGAGACTTGTAGTCTCCATGAGCTCCAGCTGCGTGTTAAACCCAAGCCTGGCCAGCGACTTCAGGATTTGCCTCTCTTGGGAGACTGCTGAGCCCAAGGGACTAGGGTGCAATTTTTCCTGCCTCCTTTTTGCATGCAGGAGGCTCCATGGGCCAGATGGTGCGAGCAATGGCCGAGCGTTGCAGGCAGTGCCAGGGTGGGGAGCTGAGCGTTCAACGCTAGCAGCTTCGTCCAGTTGCTGTGTTGGGCGGTTGAAGGCGTGGGTTAGATCGAGGCAGGTAACTCAATCTGTCGCCCCACCTTGAAATGTCAACCCCGAGACCTCCACAGTAATGAGACTAGCTTAAAATCATGAGATTTACCAAAAAAAACCCCAAAAAAACCCCAAAAAACCCTATGGCTTTTGGGGTCTTGTTTGTTTTCTGGTGTCGTCCTTGTCGGTCGCGTCCTTGACCTTCCGCCCCCTGAAAACCCCGCGGGTGATGAAGCGTTTTTGTTTTCCAAACAAAAGCTGTGATTTTCCCGAGAATCCTCGGCTCTGAGACCTTTAAGCAAAGAAGCACGGGTGACAAGGGCTCGTGAGAAAATCATGATGGCTGGCGGGGCCGTAGCTAGCCGAGGCCGGGCGGCCAGGAATGAGGCCTGCCGGGCGAAGACTTGTGCAGATCTGGAGGGGAGTGGCGCTCCCCGGAGATTGGAAGGGAGCGCTGCACAGGGCGGCATTAACGCTGGTTAGACATTGAACCCCGTAGGGTGGGGGGAGGGCCTGGTTCACTGCTTACAATCATCCTGTGCTATTAATAAGGCTTACCTCAGGCTTCAGGCATTTCTCCCTCCCTGCATTCCTAGTGATGGAGCTGCCCAAGCCCCCTCTACCAGCACCCCCCTACACCCCCCCCGAGCTGTTTCCCTGAACCAGCTCCAAATGTGTACAGCCCATGATTGCTCAAATTGCTGACATCTGGGCAATGTTACGGTGAACCTTCCCCTGGCTGGTCGTAAAACACCAGGCCCAGGTCTTGGGGCACCAGGTCTGCCGCTTGCAGAGACGCTGGCGTTGTTTCGCTCCCAGGGAAGGAAGCTGCCTTGGTGTGGAAGGAATCCAGGTCCTTTTCCAGCGTCCCGATGGCGTTCGTTAGATACTGGCTCCTCTTCTCACACTGCCCTGACCTGGAGGGACCCCTTCAAGGGGCGGGCGGCCTCCAGAGCCCACTTACCCTCAGAACCTCTGCTGAGGAACGACTGGCCGGCGGATATCTAGGCACTCCGCTGGGTGGCTGTTTCCCCCATATAGCAGCTCGTCTTTGTCCCGTGTGTCCCACATCCCCCTCCCGATGTTCGTCCCGCTCTCTGTTGCATGTGGCAAACCCTTGGCAGCATGACGCTGAGATGCAGCCCCTCCCCTCCTGGGGTGTTTTGGTAGGGTTGGTAGTGAGGACGGGGGGCTGGGAGCCCGGCGGGTTGCGTGTGGAAGAGCGCTGGGGAACACTTGGCCGCTCATGGCGGCTGCGCTGTGCACGCTGGCTTGTGATCGCAGGGTGGCTCTTGAGGGCCGCGCCCACTTGTTTTGTTATGGTAGGGTCTCCCCCTGGTAGGGGACAGTGGAGTCCCCCGAGAACGAGCTGCCTTTGCTCGGGCGGCGGTTCTGACTTGGCCATGCCCAGGACGTGCCCAACCTCGGGGCGGGGACTGGGCCATGGGAGATCCCCACGGGTGCCTCCGCGTGCTTGACACTGCCCTGTAAAATCCTTCCCTTCACTCTGCCCCAGGTCGTGTCTCACATTCCCGCTCCTTAAATGCCGCCTTCCGGGAGCAGGATCCAGAGGCGCCCCTTGTGGTGATGCCAGGCACTGCAGACTGGCAGCTGGAGAGCCAGAGAGAACCACTGTGGTGAGGCGCACACTAGAGGAACGCTTCTCTAGAGAGCAGAGTACAGAGATTATGCTGGGCGAGATCTGTTACGAGACCGTGACCAGCTATGGAACGATCCAGCAGCTGCTCCGACCTGGAGAGGTTTCCAGTGCTTCCGCAGGCAATGATGCTGTCAGCCTGGAGCCTCTCTCCCTGAAATAGAGAACAGCAACATCCTGGCATAGAAAGTTGGCAAAAGTGGGGCTCTGGAGTGACTCTGCTGGGAGGCGGCAGGAAGAATTCCATTTCCCAAGCGCCCTGCGGCGCCTCTTGGCGTTCTTCCTTGTGGGACTCCAAGGGCTAAATGATCTGACTGTTGCATCATTGGCGGTGGGTCAGAGGTGGGTGGAGGGCAGTATACAGTCTGCCTGTTGTCGGTCGTTTCCAGGGAACTTACAGAACTTGTAAATTCAGAGAAGCAAGCAGAAAAGTTGCTGTTTTCTGACCCACCTCAATGGCTTGGACTCTGCTTACTTGGAGATGTTGGTGTTTTCGTATCTGCTCCTGACCAGGAACTGGAAAACAAGCTGTTCTTCTCCACCCCAATTATTTTGCATCCGAGCATGATTCAGAACTCAGGCAGGGTTTTGGGTTTCTGGTCAGTTCCTGTTCTGCCAAACTGGCTTGGGTCAGCGTGGCTGCAAAGCGCCGGGCAAGTGGGAGTTTGGAGTCTCAGATTGGGTCTCGTTTTCATCTGGTTCACTGGGTCTGCATTGCAAGTGGGGACAGAGCGCTATTACGGCTGAGGGTCTTCTAGGCCTATCTCAGGAGACAGAACATTGCGGCCTTTAATTTTGCCTAGACATGAGGGTAAAGGCTGCAGGAGAGGCATATGCTGTACAGATAGCCCCTTCTTTGCTATGGGAATGCAGCCACCTCTGGGACGGAGCACTGCAGCTACGGAATGGTGCACAGCAGTTCCACGGTACCAAGGTGGTGGATCCCACTGACACACTAGGGTAGCGAGAGGCTGGCTGCATGCATGGGATGGGTAGGGAGGTAGGTGACTTTGTTAAAAATGGGGGAGAGGGGGTTGTGGTGGAGCAAACTTGGGCAGGGGGATGAGGGGAGTTGCTGATCAGGGCTGTGGACTCAGCGACAGCCACTTGCAGGCTCACGGGGGCTGTCAAGCTCGGCCGATCCAGTCTCGTTAGCAGCTGGGTTGCAGCTAGGGGCCGGGGGCACGGCGCTAGGCGCTGCACGGGCCCAGAGTCATGACCGTCCCTGCCTCCCAAAATGTGCCCCAGACCACCTCCTCCGCTCTGCGTATCACTGTCCTGGGCTGTCTCGAAAGCTGTGAGGCCAGGGTGGGTTTTAATGGTTCTTGAACCATCCCTGATCGCCTAGTGTTTGCTCTGCCCTGGACCATCGCCAACATGTTGGCCACTCCATGCCCACCCTCCCCTGGCAGCCTGTCCCTTCGCCTGGGCTATTCTTAGCACCTTCATGTTTTTTCCTAAAAATTTAAGCAAACCTCCCCCAGCCTCCCCAGTGCAGCCAACATCCCGTGACCTCTTGTTCTGCCCTGGGCTGCTCAGAGGAAGGGATGATCCCTGGCTTCTTTCTAAAGTCCCTGCCATGGATTTGCAGGCAGCTGTCCCCGGCAGAAATCCAACCTCCAGGCTCGGCACATCCGGGTCACTCGCATGTGGCCGTTTGCAAAACAAGCTCGCGTGCCGGGGGGGAACCTTGTATTGTGATGGTTCCCAGGGGCTGCCATTTAGATTCGGGCCCCCTTGCGCTAGGCAGCATACGAATGCGTAATGAGACAGTCCTGGCCCTAAAGAGACACAGCAGGCAGAGGGGTGGGAGAAAGGAAAAGCCCTTCTCCCTGTTTTACGGAGGAGATCAAGTGATGTGCCCAAGGCCATGTGGAGAAGCGGTGGCGAGGACTAGGATCGACCTAGTATCCCCCCACTCCGATTGCAGGCTCTTCCTCAAGAGGCCACAGGCCCCCTTGTCTGCCTTCCTGCATGCTCCCGTTTGTCTGTGAGCGATCTGCCGTGCCCAGAGCTTATGGGAAGGGGTTCGATCTCTTGTCCTGAATCCTGGGCCGCTCAGAGTGAATAGTAGGCTGGGATCTGTCCTGTCCCGGCAGCGCTCTGCAGCCCCCCACCATCCCGCGTGAATTCACCAGTGGGCATGTTCCCGTGGCTCCCCGAGGGGCTGGCCGGCCCCAGCAGACATGCCCACGCTGACTCTGGCGGAGCTGTCCTGCCGCAAATAAGTGGGTGGCTGCAGCTGCCGTGAGTGTCCAGAGTCTGGCCTAAGGCGGGATGAGGCTGGGGGCGACCCGCCTGTCAGCCGCGGGGGCCACGCGCTGTTCAGAGCAGGCTAGCGCTGGTGGGACCCCTCCAGGGAAAGGCTGTCCCCCAGGGACACGGAGGGTGTCGCGTGGGGAGCCCATCTCTGGGAGGGGGAGTGGAGATGGTGGGGGGGCGGAGGGGGGTTGGAGTAACAGGCCAGGGCAGTTAGAGGAGAGCTGGGGGGTAGAAGTGGGGGGGAGGTGATGGGGGTAGGGTGGGGATAAGAGTGACTGGACAAGAGTGTGACTGTGAATAGGGATGGTGGGGGAGGGGAGTGTGCCGGGGGGGGCAAGGATGGGGGTGTGGCGAGTGTGACTAGGGGTGAGGGGAGTGTGACTCGGGGGGGCTGTACCCTGCCAGCTGTGGTTGTGCCCTGTTGCCCCCAGTGTCTGTCCCACAGCGAGAACATGGCACCTGCACCCCCCCACACACCTCCGGGGCAGGTTTTCCTCAGCTCCAGGGCCAGGGGCCGTTCCCACGCCCTCAGAGGACCCAGCCTGTCATCCCCGCTTGGGGTGGGTGTGCGTGTGTGCGAGAGGGGGCTGCTGTGGGATTCGTTACGCCGAGGAGGGGGCTGCCGGCCCACGCTCCCCCCTCCTGTGGGCCGTGGGGCTCCTGGCCCCGAGGTGCAGGGGGTGGAGGGAAGCGGGGCGTGTGCCGGAGGCGAACTCGGGCCCGCCACCCGGGGCCTCATCTGGGAAGCACAAAGCTGCTGCAGATGCCCATGTAAGGCCGTCCCCACGGCCGGCGCGCAGCCAGCCCTCGGCAGCCAGGCCAGGGGTCAGCGCCATGCTGGGAATTTTTGCGTGCTTACAAATCACAGCTCCTTGCTGGCTGGGGTTGTGCGGCTGGATGGGGGCCTCCCCCTTATCCAAGGCTGTTCCCTCCCCCCCCTTGCGACCGGCAGGCAAAACCTCCCACTTTCAGCCACGGAGCCTCTTTCATTCGCAGCCCAAGGCCTCAACCCCTCTCTCTGTCTCCGCTGTCCCCAGGGGCAGAGCAACGGGGCTTTGAAAGCTGCTGGGGCCCGGCTCCCTGCCGCTCCCGGCAGAACGTAGCAGGGGAAGGAGCATTTCAACCCGCCGGCAGATCCCATCAGGCTAAAGTCTCAATGAGGAACTGTGCGGCCCCCCGCCTTCCTCAGCATCCAGGGTAGATGCACATCCCTGTCCTTAGCTGTCTTTGTTCGCTGTATTGAATCCTCCTGGGAGGTAGGTATCTGTTTCACAGCTAGGGAAACTGAGGCACGCAGCCCAGGGTCACCGAGGGAGTAAGCGGCTAAGAAAGGGGCCTTTCTGCTGGTCTAACCTGCAGGCTGGAGAACCTCCTCCAGGGAGTCCCAATTCCAGCCCATATCTGGTGGTTGAGCTAGGGCGGACCTCTTTGAGAAATGCCAAATCTTGACTCAAAGATTCCAGATGAGGGAGCCTGCTCCGTGTCGTAGATGGATAGGGGCCATCTCTTTGTGCCTAGCACCACGTGGCTCTAGAAACTACTGCAACACACATAATATCACAGAAAAGACTCTGCTGGGGGAGGAGGGGCTTGCGGTTTGTGGCGTGGGCAGAAACAGTATATAGAGGAAGTTTCTCTCTCTGCCAAGAACCAGTTCTCTAAAAACATCTGACTCAGCCTTTGGCGCATTCATGCTTTCAGGTGCCTCTCAGAGTCTCCCAAATGTCTGGAGAATCCCATGCCAGGCCTGGGAGTGCCCTGGTTCAAGCCCAAACTGGGGCTGGTCAACCCTGAACTCTGGGAGTGTGTCTGGATCCAAGCTTTACCTTCCAGCTCTGTCTCGGTTCATGGCCTTTTTCCAACTCGCTGAGTTCAAAGCTCCGTTGGAGAGTAATGAAGAGTACTCCGTGTGGAGTAGTGACATAGCTTTCGCTGTGGGGGAGAGGGCGTTTGGATCTGTCCTGTGTGTCTCAAGGAAGGGGGAAAAATTCATAGGCAAGAGTTGTAGCCCAAGCTGGATGAGCAAGCTTCTTAGACAGGCGATGGAGAGGAAGCAGAAACCTACAAGGAGTGGACGATGGGAGGGATCAGCAAGGAAATCTATCTCTTGGAGGTCAGAACATATAGGGATAAAGGCCAAAAGCTAAGCAGAGTTGTACCTTGCAAAGGGAATTAAAACCAACAGTAAAGGTTCTTTAGCCATACAAACAGGAAGAAAACCAAGAAAGAAGAAGTGGAATCGCTCAGCACTGAGGATGGGGTGGAGGTTAAGGATAATCTAGGCCTGACCAAATATCTGAACAAATATTTTGCCTCCGTTTCTAATGAGGCTAAGGATGATCTTGGGGTTAGTGGTAGGGGGGCTGATGGGGATGAGGATATGGAGGTAGAAATGACCACACCCGAGGTAGAAGCAAAACTCAAACACCTTACTGGGACTAAATCAGGGGGCCAGATAATCTCCATCCAAGAATATTAAAGGAACTGGCACATGAAATTGTAAGCCCACTAGCAAGGATTTTTAATGAATCTCTAAACGCAGGGGCTGTACCGTACAACCGGAGAATTGCTAACGTTGTTCCTATTTTTAAGAAAGGGAAAAATGGTGATCTGGGAAACTACAGGCCTGTTAGTTTGACCTCAGTAGTATGCAAGGTCTTGGAAAAATGTTTTGAAAGTGAAAGTAGTTAAGCACATCGAGGTTAATGGTAATTGGGAGAAAATACAACATGGCTTTACAAAAGGTAGATGGTGCCAGACCAACGTGGTCTCCTTTTCTGTGAAGATAACAGATTTTTTTAGACAAAGGGAATATCTAATTTATCTAGATTTCAGTAAGGTGTTTGATACGGTTTCACATGGGGAATTATTAGTTAAATTGGAAAAGCTGGGGATTAATATGAAAATTGGAAGGTGGATAAGGAACTGATTAAAGGGGAGACTGCGATGGGTCACACTGAAAGGTGAACTGTCAGGCTGGAGGCAGGTTACTAATGGAGATCCTCAGGGATCGGTTTTGGGACCGATCTTTTTTCACCTTTTTATTACTGACCTTGGCACAAAAAGTGGGAGTGTGCTAATAAAGTTTGCGGATGACACCAAGTTGGGAGGTATTGCCAGTACAGAGAAGGATCGGGATATCACACAGGAAGATCTGGATGATCTTGTAAACTGGAGTAATAGAAATAGATGAAATTTAATAGTGGAAAGTGCAAGGTCATGCACTTAGGGACTAATAACAAAAAATTCTGCTATAAGTTGGGGACGCATCAGTTGGAAGTGACAGAGGAGAAGGACCTGGGCGTATTGGGTGATCACAGGATGACTATGAGCTGCCAATGTGATGTGGCTGTGAAAAAAGCTAATGTGGTCCTTGGATGCATCAGACGAGGTATTTCCAGTAGCGCTAGGGAGGTGTTAGTACCATTACACAAGGCGCTGGTGAGACCTCATCTGGATACTGGTAGTGCAGTTCTGGTCCCCCCCATGTTTAAGAAAGATGAATTCAAGATGGAACAGGTGCAGAGAAGTGCGACTAGGATGATCCGAGGAATGGAAAACCTGCCTTATGAGAGGAGACTCAAAGAGCTCGGCTTGTTTAGCCTAACCAAGAGAAGGCCGTGGGGAGATCTGATTGTTCTCTATAAATACATCCAAGGGAGAAATACCAGGCAGGGAGAGGAGTTATTTAAGTTCAGTGCCAATGTGGACACAAGAACTAATGGGTATTAATGGACACTAATGGAAGTTTAGACTTGAAATTAGATGCAGGTTTCTAACCATCAGAGGAGTGAAGTTCTGGACCAGCTGGCCAAGGGGAGTGGTGGGGGCAAAAAACCAAGCTGTCTTCAAGACAGCCTAGTTTGGCAATTGACGGATTTGACTACTGGTGGTAGATATGGCAATGGCCTGGGAAGGGCTGTTAGATGGGTGTGTTCTGAGTTACTACAGAGAATTCTTTCCCGGTGTCTGGCTGGTGAGTCTCGCCCACATGCTCAGAGTTTAACTGATCGCAGTATTTGGGGTCGGGAAGGAATTTTCCCCCAGGGCAGATTGGCAAAGGCCCTGGGGGTTTTTCGCCTTCCTCTGCAGCATGGGGCATGGCTCACTTGCTGGAGGATTCTCTGCACTTTAAAGTCTTTAAACCATGATTTGAGGACTTCAGTCACCAGTCAGAGAGCAGGGTCTATCGCAGGAGTGGGCGGGTGAGGTCTGTGGCCTGCGTTGTGCAGGAGGTCAGACTAGATGATCATAATGGTCCCTTCTGAGGCTGCGTCTATGAGTAGACGTGATCTGAGCGGCACTGGAGCGTGCGTAGATGGGAATCCGGGATATGGCGTATTCTCCTCGCAAAGCGGCCTCCTGGTTGCTTTCCCGGGCCCAGTAGCTGCCGTTGGATGGCCCAAGGGGCCCATCTGTTTCTTAGCAGCCTGATTGCAGGAAGGAATGCGCTCGCTGGGTGAAAAGGAAACTGAGCAGTTTGGACACCGCTGGGGTATGCGCTCCCTGAAAAGAAAGGGGCGGGCAAACCCAGGGCCTAGGCAGAAGACAGCATGGGTGCAGGCTAGGTCCTGGGCGGGATTTGCCCTTGCTGTCCAGGGGCCTTTGTGCAGAAGGCTCGCCCTTTGCAGGATCGGGGCTGGCGTTGGCTTGCCTCGATCAAGCCAGCGTTGCCTGAGCGGGCGTCTCTCGTTTGATTTAAAAAGCCAAACGAATGAAACTCCAGGGGAAGCAGAGCGGGGCATCCCAAGGTGTTGTGTTGTACCTGCCTGCGTTGCTGCTCATCTCCCTTGCGGGGGGGTCCAAGTCGTTTGAAATAAGAGATGTCATTCACCGGGGGGCGGGGAGGGGAGAGGGTGTTTTGAGGAGAGAGCCGGATTTTGATGGGTACCTAGAAAGCATTAGCTGTTATGGGATCCCCTCCCCTCCTCACACCCATAAGCCTGACTGGCCCGTTAGCTTTCTGAGACACATTTGCATCTTCTGTAATCTCCTGCTCGGCTTTCGTCAGTGGCCTCGCTACCCGCACCGTATGGTGCCACGGAGAGACGTGACCTCCCCGCAATCGTGCAGAGATGGGGAGTGATTTCTGCAAACGCCCCAGCGATTTCCGGGAGGAAAAGCCAGCATCGCCCCCCACGCTCGCCCCAGGGATAGATCTGCCTGCTGGCTGTCGGAACGGCCAGTAGCACTTTCAGGGGCAGAGAGGCCCAGTCGTGAGGGCCGTGGCCTAGCACGGGGGTGATCTGATTCCATCCTCTGTCACAGGCTTCCTGGGCGAGACGCTTCCCCTCTGTGTTGCTGCGTTCCCTGCCTGTGTAACGAGAACGGCCCCACTCTCACGTACAGCAAAGAATGGCAATGGGGGCCGTATGATGGCCGTAGATGTTTATGTGGATACCAGGCAGGGGTTAGCAATGCGCACAAAGAATCTCGGGGGGGCGTGGACACGTCATATGCCTTTAATAGTACGGAGCAAGGGAGCGGAGCTCCAACCCCGGCCTGCGGGAGGAGCTGCACTTGGGCCGTGGTGTATTTAGCCACTGGCGCGGGTGGCATCCCTAGATGGGCCACAGCTCCGAGGGGGGTCCCAGGGGCTGGGCGCCCCTCTGGCCGTGCTGGATCTGTACCCAGCAGGGTGCTGCGCACGCTGTGCCCGGCCCGCCCTTGGGGATCGGAGTCTCCGGCTCATCTCGGCGTCCTGGCTGAATCCCGGCCTGGCTAATTCCATCCTGCCTTCCCAAGCCCTGTGGAAATTCAGCTGGCGAGGCCGGTTCCCCACCAGCCAGGACCCCCTGGCCCACAGGCGTCTCGCCGGTACCCTACTCCCATTTACCAGTAGCAGACTGTAACCCCTCACGTGTGTGGACCCACCTCTCCCCAGCCCCTAAGCCGGCGCATCATTGGCGGCCTCGCCTGCTGTGCTGTGCATTGCTGGCGGTGGCTCCGTTTCGGGCGGGGTGGAGTGATCACCCTTTCACGTGCTGCTTTAATCTCTCGGCCGGGGTGGAGCTGAGCTGTTTGTCCTCCCCGCCACGGGGTGCATGTGATGTGCAGCTACCGCAGTTCTTATGAGCGAGAGAGGGAGTGAAATCCAAGAGTGGGGAGAGGTCCTCTGGGATCTCCCCACCCGGGCTGGAGCCATTTGTCACTGGAGCCTGGTTGCATCCCAAATTCCAGGATGGAAGGAGCATGGGAAGTGACCCAGCGCCTCCTGGGACTGTGCTTACATGTTTAGTGGAAGATTTGGAGAGGTCTCCCCCCGTATCTGTACAGCCTCGGGACGGGGAGGCCCCTGGGTCGTTAAGGATACTGTCAGCTGGCTGTGAATCCGTGGAGTGGATGATCGTTGTGGATGGATCTTTTTTATATAGCTCTTTTCACAGGGGGGTCATGGGGGGGAGGAAGCGGGGGTCAGATTGTGGTCTCTGGGCGTGGTCTCAGCACACGAGCCGAGTACAGGGGTTTCCTGTTCAGGTTGGTCCCGGGGAAGGAGCTGCTACGTCAGTCTGCCAAGCGGGTCCTTCGTAGCACGGCGAGATGTAGCTGGATTTTTATAGCCACAGGCTCGCAGCCCAGCCCCAGCCCCTCATCTCTTCCGCCGGCTGTGCACACGCAATGCAGGTTCTCTGTGTCCTACCCCCGCCTGGCAGAACCCCTCCAATTCTGCTGGCTGTCGGGCCGGCCGCACAAATGGCGCGAGGACAGAATTCATCTCCCCCCCCAGTCCGTACCTATAGCGTTACTGTGTTTCACCTGATTTGGGGCAGCTGGCTCTGGGGAGGAATGTGGCAGCCATTTATAAAAGGGCAAGTGAGGCTACTATAAAACTGCCTCCCATTGCTATGGGAGGGTGAAATTGTGGAGGGCGGATGTTGGGCTTTAGCTATGGGGTCTTCAGTGACCAAGACGGCTTAGTGCCTTCGGTTTATTTCTTCTAACGATGTGTATTGGACATGTCAGTTTTGCGCCTTGTCATAACTAGCATAGATCAATGTTTCCATCAGCTGCAGACAGACTAATGTCTCCATGGACCAAAGCAAAGGGGTCGCGGGTGGGGCTGACTCCTTTCTTACGAGCCAGTTCTCCACCCATTTTTTTTTGGGGGGGGGAAGCTGGGCCGAGGAGAGTCCAGTGTGAAATACCCAATTTTTTCGCTGTGGGGTTACTGTGGAGAGCACAGGACACCTGGGTCTATTCCTGACTCTGCCACTGCCTTCCTCTCTTGGGCAAATTAGTTCCCCTCTTTGAGCCTCAGTTTCCCCCTCTGAAGTACAGGGCTGATAGATATCCATCGCTCAGGGAGGCTGTGGCTGCTTCTGTTCATGCTCGCCGCGCCCTCAGAGCCCCGGTGGAGGTGGGCTGTGGTCGTGTGACGTCCAATTGTTCTGGCTGGGTTTGTGTGTTTTCCAGTGATGCCTCTGGATTTTGCATGCCCTAGTTTTCCCCTGGGAGCAGCAGGAGGGGGGAAACTCCCAGCTGCCATTGCCCGTACTGTACGGACAATTTATCCTTGGGGGAGTTGGTCCCTGGCTCTTAATCCTGGTCTCTGACACAGCGGCCATCACCGTGGCATTGAGATGGGGCCATGGTTTACACTGAAACAGCCTAGACTTACCCTCCCCCATCTGCTTCTGGCTGCAGCGGAGCAGGTCCTGGTAGAAGGGAGACCATGGGGCTCGGGCTGCAGTGAATATAAAGGGAGAAGAGTTGATTGAGGCCGTTGCATGCAGACAGACCGTGCCACCTTGGCGGGTCATCCCAGTGCCCTTCTTCTTGCCCAGCCGTGCTGCTGCGGTCGGGTGAGCTAGCGACCATCCGGGGGCCGCTGGGAACCACCCTTCTGGGGAATCCCCGCCATTCGACTGTGGCTGGAGGTGTGTTACCCTCGCAGGTGAGCCAGCTTTCTCTCTGCAGCGGGCTCGTGGCCGTGCAGCTCAGCGATTGTGCATGGCCATGAAAATCCACGCCCTGCCCATGATATCTATTTGCCTGGCTTGCCAAGCAGCCGATGGCTTCTCTGCACTTAGCTGCGGCTGGGGTGGGGAAAAGAGGAATAAATATTGCATGGGTTGGAGGCCAGTGCGGGAATGGCCAGTGCTGCCTCCAGACTAAAGGTTCCAGGGGAAACACGGCTGCTCTGCTGCGGCTTGCATCCTTCTAGGCCTTTCTCTCTGCCCTCTGAAGGACGATGGCTGGTCTGTTCAGTGGTGGGACTGAGCCAGGGAGGCGTGTGCATGCACGTCCGGGTCTCTCTTCCCTGCCTGTGGACCTCAGCCCAGGTATAAAGGTGCCAAGGCAGGGAGGGTGCCAGTGGCCATGCTCCTGGAGAAAGGCAGGCACTCCTCAGCACATTGCTTTGGGGCCTTCGGCTGACCGTGCCGATGCTGGAGTGCAGAGAGTCAATAGATGGAGCATCCCCTCTGTCTGCAGCCCTTCGTGGTCCAGAGGGTCAGGCCTTGCGAATTCACGGGGACAGGCTGTGTTTTTCACGGGCTATTCTTCGAAGGAGGATCGTGTTCTGCCTTGCCTAATCCCCAGGGATGTCTATTGTCCTCCTATTGCACCCCCCATCAGAAAGGCTTGTGGACCCAGGTTGTGTCACGGCTTGT
>ML675620.1:71754540-71864342 GCA_007922155.1 Mesoclemmys tuberculata | reverse complement strand
CTCTCTGTCCCCATGGGGCTGGCGCTGGCCAGGGTCCATGGGGAGCGCTGGTGGACTGCCTGGCCATCTCTTTGAAAGGGCCGCTTTGGTGTCCATCCTGCCTTTGGAGACGCCGGTTGGAGGTGGGAGAAAATGGGCACACGGCTGGGAAGGGCAGTGCAGGGAAAGCGAGGCAGATGAGGGTGTGTTCCTGGAGGGCTGGGCTAAGAATCCCCGTCACCTGCTTGAGCCAGCGTGGCCCGGACCTAGAGCTGGGTCAGCCCTGGGCTAGGGAATCCAGCCATCCCTCTGATGACCCATACATACCCTCGCTTCACCCACTTGATGTTTCCCTGCCTGCTCTCTGGAGTGCTGTGGGGAAGAGGGGCTGGGTGAGGTGTCAGCCCGAGACACGCGAGGCCCAGGTTCACGTCCCTGCTTCGCTGCTGACTTCCTGTGTGACCTTCGCCTCGCTGTGCCTCAGTTTCCCATTTGCACAGCAGGGCTTGAGGGGAATAAATACACAGGCAGGTGAGGCGCTCAGATCTTACGTGCTACCACCCCTGCCCGAGGGAGACGGCCCCTGCATTCACCTTCCATCTTCCTTTTTTTCATGCTGGTTCTTCCCTCTTGTGCCATCCGAGCAGCCCCTCCGCCCCATGGCAGCGGCACCTTCCAGTCTGTGTTTCGCATGGCGGTGGGGGAGCTGCTGGTCCCCGAGCGGGCTAAGGCTCCGGTGCAAAGGTTGCGGCCACTTCCTGCCTCCTTGAGGAAGGGGGACGCTTTTTCCATAGGAGCAGCCAAGGCCGGGTCCGTGGGGAACAGCCGAGGGAGGACGACAGCTGGGTGGATTTTGCAAACCTCTTCTGCTCCCTCCACCAGGAGCCTGGGTTTGCTCCCGCCATCGCCAGCTGAGCCGGGCAGAACCCCTCCCCCCGGGCATGCCCGTTACCCATCTGCCTGGTGAGACCCTCAGGAGGCGCTGCCCACCCCCTTTATTCGCCAGCTCCCCAGCTCACAGCGGGCTGGCAGGAGCTGGGCAAACGTTGCCCGTGTCCTCCGTGGCCCTCACTCTGCTCATCGTACCGAGAGCATTTGCATCAAAGCGGGATCTTTGGATCCTAAAGGTCCTTGCTGCAGCTGTTAGGGTGGGGAGCAGCGTTCCCCCCCCCCAGTTCGTGGCCTGGTGCCGGTGGAGAGTGGCTCACGGGAGATCAGATGGAGATGGCGGCTGCAGCGCTGAGGCTGGAGCCCTAGGTATGCAGCCCGTGGATCAGTGTGTGTCAGGCCCCGATCCCTGGCGAGGGGGAGACTCATGGCCGCGGCTCGGGGGGTCCCTGCTCTGATCCTGGGCCGGCCAAGACAGGAGAGAGCAAACATTCCTCGCAGCGTCATGCTGAAGCATGGGCAGGGCTCTCTGGGCAGCCCTTTGGCTTGGTAACTCCAGCCGCCAGTGCAGGTTTGATCCTCAGACCCTAACTCCCAGGGCTGGGCAGTGCCCCCTCCTTGGCCAGGGTCAGCAGCAGTGCCCCACAGAGCTCAGCAGGAGCTAATAGTGTAGCTTCCTTAGCAGCAGTAGGAGGCTGTTATCCTCCCGTAGACCGGCCACAAGAGAGCGACGTGATGCTGTGCTTGCCCTGTGCAGGGCGTCCACCACCCCACCCATGGCAGCCTGGCGCAGGTCCTGAGAGCTCAGACGGGACCACACACAGGGCGAGGCGGCCCAGAGCCATTGCCAAGGAGCAAAGAGCGCAAACCCGGAAAGGGGCTTGTTCGATCTTCTTCTCCCGGCTTCGCTGCCTGCTTGTTGCGGGTGACACCCAGCGCTTGTGCGAGCTCTGCCTCGGCGGGGCTGGAAGCGCTGAGCAGAGAGGTTGACATTGGCCTCCTTTTACGGCCCGAGAAACCGAGGCACGGAGAAGGGCCTGGCTCCAGGTCACGCTGCGAGCGAGCAGCAGAGCCAGCAGTTGGCCCCATCCCGCCCAGGCACCTTGGCTCATGCCCCTCTGGGAAACGGCTGCTGCGTCTCAGGCCCTTTCCTCGCTGGCACCGGTTCCATGCCCTGGGTTGCGTGGGGGGGGCATGAGCACCAGTCTGCTTCCACCTGGCCCCTGTCCAGCAGCACAGTCTGTTTCCCACTGGCCTGAAATTCCTCCGATTCAGGGGGCAGCACTTTTCCCTCCCAAACTGTCGAGGGGCCACCTCAGCTTCCCGCACCCGGCCTCCCGCAGCGAAACACTCGCCGGTCTCTGCTGTGCCATCTCTTTGCTGGTACCAGCCTGGGCTTTTCTGCCCTGGGCTTTGTAGCCGGGCCGGGGAGGAGGAGACCCAGCAGAGACAGGCAGGGGGTGCTCCTGAGCAGGGAGGCAGCTACGGGGTGCTGGGGGCCCCGGGTGGGGGCGTGGGCGCACGTGCATGTGTTCGTTCCCCACGCCCCCGCTTTCCCTGCCTCCTCGGAGCCGTGCAGAAGATGCTGCTCCTTGCTGGCCCCCCTCCAGAAGCTGCTTGTTTTTGCAAAATATTGTCCCCCGCGCCTTGCAAGCTAAGTTAATGGCCATTTGTACATTATTAAACCGGCTGCTGGAGGGCGGCCAGCGGCGCCGGGGAGCCAAGAGGCAGAGCCGGAACACTGTGTTCTGAGACAAACAATTGCTCCAGGCGCTCAGGAGAGCCAGGAGCAGGTATGGGGCGGGGAGCCCTGACCGGGGCCTTCCCCCCAGCCCGAGCAGGGCCCTACTGCCTGCCAGCGGGGGGGCATGAAAGGCCCCGATGGCTGCTCGGCCCCAGGCCGGTTCTCTCTCTTTCTCTTTCTCGCCTATTTGCAAACCCCAAACAAGTTGCTCTTTGTGCAGCCAGGTGGGTGGGGAAGCTGCCTCCTGAGCGCCCCGTGCCAGGCTTGGGGGAGGAGCGTGGCTGGGCGAGTGAGCCGTTCTCCTCTTTGGGGACTGGGACCCGTTTGGGCATCTGCAACCACAAGAGCCGTGGGAAACGGAAGGTTTCTCTAGGGATTGCTGGCGGGGCCAGGCTGTTGTCCCCACTTTAATGAGGGGGAAACTGAGGCACCGAGGCTAAGTGGCCTACCCAAGGTCACGCAGGGAGGCTGTGGCGGAGCAGGGGACTGCCTCCCAGTCTCCAGGGTGCCAGGCCAACGTCCTGCCCACCAAGGGGTCTTTGCTGGCCTGTCTTTGAGGACAGAACCAAGCTCAGACACCGGCAAAGCATCGGCCTCCCCTACCTCGCGTCTCCCGACTTCTTGGAGACGGAATCCTCCCAGGAGAGGGGCGTGGGGCTGGGCCCAGGACGCCCTGCTTAGGCCTGGCGTGGGACGCGGGTGTGTCAGCGCCCAGCTCCCATCAGCCAGGAAGGCCATGTTCAGAGGTGGGGTGGCTGGTCGTTTGCCAGCCCCCAGGGCAGGGGGTCGCTTGGGAGAGTGGATGTGCGGGCCGGTCTTGGAGCTGCCATGGGAGGAGTCCTCCAGCAGTTCCTGGCCTGTTTCCCGGCACCTCCCCTGTGCAAGAGTTCGCTCGACCTTGAATGGCTTGGGGGAGCGCCATGGGGCAAGAACAGAGGGTGGGGGGGGCAGGGAGATGGGAGATAGCCAGGTGCTGTTGGAGGGGTGGGTGGGGGGTGGCTCGTGCCATGCTGCCTGCCGTGGGTTGCTCTGGGCAATGCCAGGCTGCTTGGGCGTCTCCTGCTCCGTGAGGAACCGGGCCAGGCCGGCAGGGGGGAGTGTCGGGGCGGGAACTAGTGCCAGGGCACGGGGCGGCCGGCAGCGAGTTGCATCACCAGCATTTCTCAGTCCTGGAGCCTGGCTCGGGCCAGGCTGGGGGGCGGTGGCGGGAAGGCAGCGGTGCCTGGCGACCTTCACCCCCCACGGTGCGCCTGGCCCAGCCGCTCACTGACTCGCTCGCTGGCTCCCTGCTGCTGCTCTCTGCAGGCGCCCGCCCTCCGGTCCCTTGTCCCTGTCCTCAGCCTGTCCTCCCGCAGGCGGCCGGCCGGAGCAGCGTGAGCGGCTTCCCGGGGGAGCCGCTCCTGGGCCAAGACGGCCGACGCCGGGCAGGGCCCCGAGATCCTGCGGGGAGGAGAGGAAAACGGGCACAAGCCCTCATCCCTGCCCCACGCCGGTCTCTGGCCTGGCTAGCCTTGTTCAGATGCTGGCACCGCACCCCTCAGCCTGGTGCCCCCTTGGGCAGGGTGGCAGGCCACGGGGCTCTCTCCCTGCAGAGGGGGGAGCTGGCACAGGCGACGGGCAGGCCCAAGCCTACAGAAAGCCGGCAGTTAGGCCACCATCCCACGGGCTGAGCTGTGACACTCCGGCCTAGGACAGAGCCCCCACCCCGACATCCGGGGCGACCGCAGGGTCCGTTGGAGACCCCCGCTCTCCCCGGCAAACATTGCAGCAGGTTCCTCTGTCGTCTCGCTTCCTTTCAAGGTAGAGACCCCGTGGGTCTCTCCCACAGGGGCCGGCAGCTGGCCGGGGGCTGTGCGCGGAGGAACGCAGGAATGCGCGTCCTTGCACTGCTGAGCAGACCCAGCTGGTGCCGCACGGCCCTGGGGAGCAGCGGGCCAGGCGCACCCTCCGTGCACGGCAGGTCATGTTTACTCAGGCGGCGTGGGGGGGGGGCTCCTGTTTATTTTCAGCCCTGCAAAAATATTCAGCATCTGTCTGAGCTGGAGGGGTAAGCTCGGCCCCGGAGAGGAGCTGGACCGTGTCCCTGCGGCACCAGCTTCTCCTCTCATGCCCAGCCGGGAGCCTGTCAGGTGGCTCTAGCCCCCCGGGGTGGAAGCAGTGCAGGGTCCAGCCCTTCTCAGATCCCCTGGGGGGTTCTCTCTGCTCCCGCCAGCCCCCTGCAGAGCTGCAGTGTCGTTTGACCCCCCCAAATCAGCTGGAGCTGTTCCTGCGGGGGGAGCAGCAGCAGAGGCCAGAGCGGGCTGGGAACAGGATGCAAGCTGATGTCTCACTGTCTGGGGCGATGCGATGGTCCCTCCCACATGGTCTGGGCTTTGCTGCGGGGATGGTTTGGGGATGTGTCACTGGCCGGGAGGAGAGAGAGCTCTGCCACACCTGCCCTGCGACAGGGGGTGGGAACGGCACCCCGACTGCCTCATAGCCCCCCGTGCAGCCCCCAGCAGTCCCCTGCGTCTGTGAGCCTCCCAGCCGTGGGGCAGTAACACAGCCCTCTGCAGAGGTTTGCCACCTGTCACACGACCCCGGGGGATGCCCCGTTACCCAAGTCATGTGGGGCGGCATACAATCCTGGACTCGTGAAGAGGGGGCTGGGTTTTTTTATTGCCCACGCCCTGCGACAGTCACTGAGCGCCCGGTGCCTCAGTTTCCCCATCTGCGGCTGGAGGAAGCTGCTGCTGCTATTAGCTCTCCTGTGGGGAGCCCTGAGGGGTGAAAAAGTGCAACGTATCAGTGCGAGCTGGGCCGTGAATCCTGGGTGCAGCCGAGAGTTTAATAACTGTCACGTCGTTACCTCGGCTCTGCTGGCTTCCCCGCCCGGCTGCTCTTGGGAATGCACATGGCTCCGCTGCTGGCTTGAAGGGGCCTTTTCCAATTGGTGCCAGGTTTGCCCGGCGCTCTGGTTGTGACCTCGTCGAACGTGCTAACCTTGTCTGTCCTGGCCAGCTTCCTGGGCCGCTCTCCTCCCCACGGGGCTGAGCACCTCCCAGTCGGCATTCACGCCACGCGACCCACATCTGTCCACACGTGGCTCGTTCCTGCAGCTCAAGGCCAGATGCGATCCCAGCTGCGCCTTGCCGCACCCGGGGCTGTCCGCGGGTCTCCATTCCATCGCCAGGAGAGGCCCTTCTGTCGCTTCTTGGCTCGCGGGCAGGCCTGCCGCCGATCGGTCGCTGCCTTGCGGCTTTGAAGGGGGGTTCCTTGCCACACGCTGAGTTTTCCAAGCATGTGGGACCAGAGCCGTACTGCGCCCTTTACGGTTGGAGGCCTGGTGGCAATCCCGGAAACCCTAGAAGTGTAGGGCTGGAGGGGAGTGTAGGGCTCAAGAGGTCTCCTCGTCCAGTCCCCTGCACTCAAGGCAACACTAAATATTATCCAGACCCTCCCCGACAGGCATCTGTCCAGCCCGCTCTGAAAAAGCTCCAGCGATGGAGCTTCCACAACCTCCCCAGGCTGTTTATTGCCGTGATTAACCGCCCTGACAGCTCGGAAGCTTTTCCTAATGTCCAACCTAAACCTCCCTGGCTGCAATTTCAGCCCATTGCCTCTTATCTCATCCTCAGAGGTTAACGAGAGCAATTTTTCTCCCTCCTCCTTGTAAGAACCTTTGGTGTACTTAAAACCGGTTATCATGTCCCCTTCGGCCTCCTCTTCTCCAGGCTACACAAACCCACCTTTCTCACATGTCCCTTGCAGCTTGGGTTTTCTAGACCTTTGATTGTTTTCGTTGCTCTTCTCTGGACACTCCCCAATTTGTCCACCCCTTTCCTGAAACATGCTGCCCAGCCCTGGACGCAGTACTCCAGCTAGGCCAGTAGCAGGGTGGAGGAGAGGGGAAGAATTACTCCTCGGGTCTTGCTCACAACACTCCTGCTGATGCATCCCAGAATCATGTTTGCTTTTTTTGCAACAGTGCGACCCTGTTGACTCATATTTAGCTTGTGGTCCACAATGACCCCCAGATCCCTTTCCGCAGGACACCTCCCCAGGCAGTGAGGGCCCATTCTGTATGTGTGCAACTGGTTGTTCCTTCCCAAGTGGTGTCTTTTCAATCTTTGCAGCAGAAGAAAACCCCGCCCCGCCAAAAATCCCATGGCTAATCCGGACGGGCTGATTCCAGTTGTGACCCTGTCATGTGGAGATCTCACAGGAAGGTGGACTCTGCATTCAGAAGGCATCTGTCCCTGCAACGCTGTGCTCTGGGTGGGGCAGGGGGACTCCCTCTCCATCCAAAGAGCCGGGAGTGCCTTGCTCGCAGCCTGTGCATTGCTGGCTGTTGTGGCGTCAGTCCCGCCTGGTGCAGGAGCTGTGATTAATTGCGTGACTGTGTCCATGTTTTGGAAGCAGAGAGAGTGTCAGATCTAGAGCCACAGCGAAAATATCTTGGCTTGAACATTCAGTGCTAAGGAGACTTTTCCTCCTCCCCCACCCCTTGCAGCTGGATCTCAATTCAGGGACCGTCCCCGTCGTAGCCTGGGGCATGGATTTCTAGGGTGAGCTCTTCGCTTGGATCTTGCTGGCGCTTGAGTTCTTATAACGAGCGGGCTGTGAAGCAGTCCCCCCGGCCTTGCAACCCATCAGTAATGCCATGCTCTGGCTAGAAACATCCCCGTAAATAGCCATCTTAAAGTGGCAGCTCTCCCTGTTGGCCTTGGCTGGGCTTGGCCGTTGGCTTCCTGTCCGCCGGCTTGTTCTCCCGGGTCTGACGAAGCCTTGCGCTGGACAGAGGGCACTGTTGGCTGCCTCTACCTGCTGGGGGCTGGGCGGTTGTTCTCATGCTGGGTGTGGGGCATCTATGCCATCAGAGGGGTCCACAGGCTTGGGGGTGAGGGTGCTAACCCCGGCCATGGTCCATGTGTTTCTGGGTCGCCCCATCCACAAACGGCCGTCCCCGTTAGGCACCTCTGAGTGTCTTATTCTGGGCCGTGGAGGTTCAGGGGTGAGGCTTGGGGACAGCTCTCCGCCATGCTCCTTGCCCGGCAAAGCTGCTCAGAACATTGGCCTTCAGTGGTATCGGTGACCCAGAGCCGTGATGAGAGTCGTTCCAGAAAACGGGGCCCCTCCTCGTCCGTAACGCCTGGGGGAGCTGGGTGGATGGTTTGGGAAGGGGGCAGTCCCCGTCCCTTTTGATAGATTGTGAAGATCACAGCTGGGCCATCTTGCCCTTCGATGGACTCCCAGCGGATGAGATGTACTGGGAGATCCAGGGGTAGGAGAGGACCCAGACTGGAGTCTTGCCCTAAAAATATAACGAAATGCCCCTCCTGGGCACGTCGTGGAACAGTGGGTGACAGACAGGGATTTGAATGCAGGGAGGATGATGTGAGATATGGAGGGTGGCATGGTAAAATGCACAGGTTGTAGCGGAGACGTCGAATCTTGATGTAGAACCCACTGGGTGAAAAAGCTGTTGTCCTGCGGGGGGGCCCCCAGTCTTGCAGGTGGAGACGTAGCCTCCATACGGGGAGGACAATATTTGGGAGTGGACCCGGGTCAGAACACAGCAATCAATCTCTCTTTCATTCATGAATCTGGAACCTTGTGTGTATTAAATCCCGGTGGCTGGGTGCGGGCGGCGGAAGTCACCGGCTGGCCCGGTTGTTTATCTGCACGGTGTCTGGCTTTTCCGGCGCCTGGCGTTTCCCAGGATGTTCTGGGCCTTTGGGAGCTAAAAAGGTTTGCTGCAGTTGCCCAAGCGGATGCCTCTGGCGAGGCGGAGCAAGCAGTTGCTGGAATCTCTGGAATCTCGTCAGGCCCAGAGACGGACACACAGCGTGACTTCATGCATAGCTGGCGGAGGTCAGGCTGCTCGGACCCCTAGAGATGTGAGAGAGAATGTGTGACTCACTTATCGCGCCCAGGATCCCAGAGCCCTCAGCCAGCTTCTCTCCAGTGCTGATGTGCAGCCATCTCTGGGGTGGAACGCCGCAGCTGCTGCGCGGCGCTTGGGGAAGAAGCAGGCGGCTGCGTCGCGCTGTGAATGGCAGAGGGGGGGATGTGAGGGAGGCCGCATTAGCCACATTGGAATTTGGCCAGACTCCAGGCACTGAGAGCCTTGCTCCTGGGGAAAAGCATGGCGTCTGTAATGGTGACGGGGCTGCGGGCCTTGGCTGATCGCCTCACCCGAAAGGCATCTCCGCTAAGTCCTGTCTCAGTGAGGAGGAGCGTCCCTGCTTGGGTCCATCTCCTGTAGCGCCCTGGGGCTTTTTCACCCATGGAGGGAGTCTCAGCCAAGTGCTGCCCCCGGGCCAATGTGTGGGACGCACCCCAGACTGTCTCCGCCTGCTCAGATGGGCTCAGAAGCGACCTAAGCCTGGGCCCTGCCCGTCTGGCCTTGCGAGCCTTTCGCTTCCGCCGTGCTGGAGCTCACTTGAAATGTCTTGCAAAGCTCTTGGGGACTGAGGTTCTCTCCCGGAGATCGCCCAGCTGGTTCCCCCTCCTTCGGTCTGGTCCCGCGCCTTGCTGCAGCCCCCCCAGAGCAGGTTTGCTGCCAGGGCTTGCATGGCTAGCTGGAAGGACACCAGAAACGCGCCCCCCATCCTGCAACCCACCGACCCAGCCCCCTGACTTTCCCCCTCTAGGGCTTCCATTAAAGTCCATGGCAAAACTCCAGTGGTGGCAGGATGAGGCCTTGATATCCCCTGTGCCTGTGGTGGAGGAAGTGGAGCTGGGTTGAACCCCTGACAGTCCCCTGGCCCGGAGGTTGAGCCACACGGAGTGACCCCAGTGGGGGATCCAGCCCTAACCCCCCCCCCTGCAGCGTGGTTGGGGGGGAGCGTGCTAGAGGGGGGAACAAACGTGAGCCGGTCGGGGATGGGATGCAAACAGCTGGGCTGTGATGGGTGCAGCACAGGGACAGGAGTGAGCGCGGATACGGGATCTCCCCTCGCCCGCGGCTCTGCCCGTGGTGCCCCTGCCCTCCGCAGCCTTCTACGGCGAGTCCCAGCCCTTTGGCCTGGCCTGGCACAGCTCTCTCCTGCCCTGCTCTGCTCCCTCATTGCATCCATGCCAGCCTGGGTCATTGTCCTCTCCCCCAGCTGGTCTGTGAGCCCTCCCCCCTTTCCTCCTTCCCCTCCCCTCTTGAGACCCGCTGCTTCCCCGCCACCACGTTCTCATGGCGAGCTGAAGGGCAGAGGGGGTCAGCTCGAGGGTAGTGCGTTAATTAACTGACAGTGGTGCCGATGCATGCCAAGGTCTGTGTTCTGATCGTATCGTCTGGGCTCTTGGAGACCAGGGCTGGGCCTCTGCGTGTGTCTGGACCGTGCCTCGCGCATGAGAGGTGCAAACGGGGCACAAATTCATCGCAAGGAAATGTCCATGGAGTTGTCTGGATGGGCCACCCGGGGGAGAGGTCCTGTGAGTTTGGGGGCGCGGTGCAGGGACGCCCATGGCCGGGGACACTCTGCGGAGGGCTGAGCTGCCCCATGGGTGGTGGATGGGCAGACGCTGATCCTAACGAAGCGAAGGCGAAGAGACAACTGGATTACAGTTGATAAGTATCTACTCGGGGGATAAATGTTTCACGGGGGCTCTTAGCCGCAGAAGGTCTGACACGGTGGGTTTCAGCCTGTGGCCCGCGGACCCCTGGGGATCTGCAGCTGACGCTGAAGATTTGCAAAGGGGTCTGCACCGCCATTTGAAATGTTGTAGGGGTCGGCAAAGGAAAACACCGGTTGCTCTAGCAGGATCCCGTGGCTGGGGTTGGAACTAGACAAATTCAGCTGACCCAGGGCCGGGGTGGAGTCCCCATCTCTGGCACCCCCCGTTTGTCTGGGCCTGCCCTCCGGTTCACCTGGTCTCCAGGGCAGGGTCCGAGCTGTCTGGGGCTGTGTCCTGTGGTGCATCTGCCCGATGCAGGTAACGCAGCGCTCAGGCTCCCCGTGTTACTGCCCCCTGGCGTACACCGGCTGGAGGAGTCTGGCCTGGGACCTCGCTCCAGTAGGGCAATGGAAGGGAGCTGGATGGGGAGCGGGGTGAAGAGAAACGTCCTTTCATGCGGCTGCTCGAAAGTTGGGAGATCTGTATGGCTTCCCGGCTGTGGTGAGCCAAACCCTCACCTGGCCGAGTCTTTCCATAGGATGCAGCTGGGGGACGGGAGGCAGAGTAGGAAACAGGTGAAAAATGTTAAGCCGGGGTTTGGCGCAGCATCTGGGCCTTTTTTCACTGTGCCCGGGGCAATGCTGGGGCTGTTGGGAGTTGCAATGGGGGTTTCTCCTCTGGCTTGTCTTCAGTCCAACCCTTCGCCCCCGTCAGCAGCAGGGCTGTGCCCGTAACCACTGGGCAGAGGGGTAGCGGTTCGCCCCTTCCTAATGACAATGGGGCCTGTCTCTGCGACCCTCCGGAGGCACGTGGGAGCCCGCCTGTGTCCGTGTGCCAGGCTGGTGTCCTGAGGGAGGTCCCAGCGCTTGCTCACATCATCCTGGCTCTAGGCAATTGCTGGGCGCCTGCGGGTGTCGCTCTGCAGGATTTCCCCACACTCACAACCCCACCTTTGCCTGTGGGGCCGGAGAAGGAGAGGCCCTTTGTCTCCAGGCGAAAGGACGACGACCCAGCCATCCTTGGGACGCCGGAAGCAGTCCACGCACTCTGATAGCTGGAAGGCGGGGGTCCCGCTCCTGTGTGACGCCCTGCCAGGCCGCGCAGGGCTGTCAGCCACAGGCCCGTCGCCATCAGAGTCCTGCCGAGATGGCCTGATCTGGCGGGGAGAAGATTCCCGCTGGCGTTCGGCAGGCTCGGTGTCAAACCCCTAACCACCAGCAGCCGGCTGTGTGTGCGCTCTCCAGCCCGCAGTCCAGCCAAGCGGGAGCCCATTGCAGCTGCGTTCGGAGCTGAGCCAGCTCTGCCGAGGGGGCTTGGTGACGAGAAAGGGGAGCTGTTCCCTCTCTCCTGGAGGAGCTGCCTCTGGCGCACCCCCGGTCCCTGCCCCCTCCACCCCCCCGGGGCTGTTTGGTGCCTCAGGCTAGCTCGGAGCCCACACCAGGTCTCGGGGCCTAACCCCTCCCTTGGCCAGCGGTTCCCAGGGGCGGGGGTGTGTTAAGGCAGGCGCCAACTGGGCGGGTTTCTTCGAAGAGCTCTGGCTGTCAGCCCCTGGTAGCTGGGGCTTAGGGCCGGGCACAGCCAGGAATCAGGGATAAAGGGGATCCCCACTACCCGGGCTTGAGGTTTCCCCTCAGATCCCCCACCGCTCTGGTGGTCGCCGCCGGGGTGCCAGCAGCAGCGCAGAAAGGAGGGCGGCAAAGGGACCCTGGGTCTGCTGTGAAAAGTGGTCCTGACGAAGATCCCTTTGCACATGGCCACCCGTCCTCCTGCACTGCCGCGGGCACGGCACGCTGCCTTCAGAGCCGGGGTCGGTCTATGTGCAGGGGGGCGTAAACGACTACAGACGCAGAGAAGGGGGCCCATGCCAATGCTTTGAGAGCTGCTGGCCTCGTCCTTTAACGCAGTGTTTCTCAACCAGGGGTACTCCAACCCCTGGGGTACACGGAGGTCTTCCGTTTCATCAACTCATCTAGATCTTTGCCTAGTTTTACAACAGGCTCCGTGGAAAGCACTAGCCGAGTCGGCGCTCACTACGGTTTCATACAGACAGTGACTTGTTTATAGAGCATGCGCTGAGCTGTAACTACAAGATTCCTATCCCAGTCGATTTATTTGATAGTTACATGATAAAAATGAGAAAGGCAGCAATTTTAAAGGAATAGCTTGCTGCAACTCTGGTATTTTTATGTCTGATTTTGTAAGCAAGTAGCTTTCAAGTGAGGGGAAACGTGGGGGTACCCAGGACACATCAGGTCCCTGAAAGGGGTACCGGCATCTGGAAAGGTTGAGAGCCGCTGTTTTGACAAATTTCGTCTCAAAAGTTTTGACTGGAAAGGGGGACTAGACTAGAGCAGCAACCAGACCAGCCGGGCTCAGTATCTGGAGGGGGACCTGTCGAGCCAGCCCAGGCCAAGGGGCCCAATTTTGGCCGGTGTGAGGGCCAAGCTGGGGAGCTATGCCGAGCCCTTCTGGGCGCCGCAGGCCCTCACGCGGGCGATTCAGCAGGGTTGGCATTGGACCTGCCGGTGCTGTGGGGGTTGGAAGCAGGGTCCGGAGCTCCTGCAGCTGTTAGTCACCCCGGTGTTTTACGCCGGAGAAAGGGCCGTTCTCATGAGCTCTGGTTCCCAAAGAATGGCCGAGAAAGGTCTGGAGTAATGGAGGGGAAACCAGTGCATTGCCCTCCAGATTTGCTCCCTGCAGATGCGGCCGTCTGCCTGTGGGGCAGGGTTGGGATCTGTTGCATAAAATAAAGCCTCTCCTTGTATCCTGCCCATCAGGATGGGAAATCCCTGGGGACCTCGTGCTCTTGGGAGGGGCCCGGCTATTCTGCAGTGGTTCAGGGAAGCAAGCAGGTTTTGGGACGGCGACGTGGGCTTTTCCAAATGGAGCCGAGCTCATAGGAGTTTGTCTGGCTAGTGGAGTCCAGCCTGGGGGGAGACGCAGGGCTGGGTTACCTAGCCTCTGGCCCCTAGCCAAAATGCACATAGTTATTAAAGGGCTAATTTTCAGGCGTGCTGAGTCCCGACGCCCCCCCCTCCCTCCCGCCCTTCCCTCCTAGCGGAAATCAACGGCGGCCCCTCTGCCAAATCAGCTCCGACGTTCATTTCAATCATTGATGACGTGCCCATCACCCAAAGTCGCTTGTGGCTCTGTGCGTTTAAAAGAAAAAAGAGAAAATCAATATGAGTAATGGACTTGGCCCAGGCACAGCCTCCACCCGCTGTCCCGACGACCCAGATCTGCACGGAGGAGGAGATTGAATCACAGAGGTGAAATGGCCATGCGGGAAGCGGTCCTACGAGAGCAGCTTTCGGAGCGGCGCGTGGCGCTGGCGAGCGGACCCCACCCAGCGACTTGCCAGCCTTGCAGGACCTAACGTGAGGGCTCTCTTGCCCAGAAGATCTTGCTCGGGTAGGTTCCCTCTCTCTGGTATTTATCAGGGGCTAGGGCTTGAACGTGATTGCCCGTGACTAAGAGCAGAGCTGGCCTGGATATGCCTCCATGTGGCCTGGGCGGCCAAACCGGAGATAACACGAGCCTGCAGGGAAAGGCCGAGGAACAGAAGCAAACCCTTTCACACTCGTTTAACTTCACTTTCCCCGATCTCCTTCTTCCTATCCCCTCCCTTATATATATATATATATATTTTTAAAACCTCCATTTTGGCTAGTCTTGCTTTCAGAGGAAGCCGTCGGATCTGCCCCTCGCTTACAAAACCACAACTGGAACCAGATGTGCAATAAAGCCCAACGCGGGGAGGGAGGGCGGGAAGGCCGGGAAAGCTTGACTCATCAATGGCTGGTTGTTTTTGGGGAGGCCGGCTGGGGCGGGGAGCAGCACTGGGTTTGGGGACAGCCCGGGTGGAGGGGGGCGCCTCGTTCCTCATGGAACAGAAGGGGAGCCAGTGGCACGAAATGAATGAATCTTCCTGGCAGGGAGTGACGGGCGCCTCCAAGGGAAAGCCCCTGGGAGGTAGTTCCACCATCCCCATTTGGGGAAACTGAGGCACAGAGCGGCTGAGTGACCTACCCCAGATCACACATGGAGTGTGGCGGAGCAGGGCTGGGCTCTAACCACTGGGCCACCCGGGTTGCGTTCAGATCGGGCTCAGCTCGCACGCTGGTCACTAGTTATGGGTGCAAGGGTGGGGTGAATTACACCCGGAGCCACAGTTTGCTGTCTCTGGGAGCTGTGCCGTTGGCAGTGGGAGGGCCCGGGCATGTCCCTCCCTCGGGATGCTGTGGAAATCTGCACTGCCCTGTCTGGGGGTGGAGGGGAGGGGTGCTGAGGAGCGAACATGCTCGGGGCATAGTGCATTGTGGGCTAGTGAGCTGTGGAGCCAGGTCCTTGAGAACATGCCATGCTGTCGAGGGCCCTAGGTCTCCAAGAGGGAGGCTTGCCCAATGGTCAGGGCACTTGAGAGACCCGAGTTCATGTTCTTGCTCTGGAACAGATGTTCTGTGGCCTTGGGCATGTCCCTTATTCTCTCAGTGCCTCAGTTTCCCTCTGTGCCTCACTTTCCTGATGGCCCTGCTCCGCCACACGAGGCGGGCCGTGAGAGTCAATACATTAAAGCGGGACATGCTCAGGTACTGCGGCGGGGGCTGGAGGGTGGCCACCCAAGCAGGACAGGTGCCACTAGAAACAGACAAAGCGGCCCAAGGGCTGAGCGACGCTGGGCCTTTTCCAGGTAACTTTCCTCCGCCACCTTAATGACCCCTCCGGTGTGACAGATATGCCCCATCGCTCCCCCCGTGCGGCTGGCGATAAGGCTCAGACAGGCGGCCTCTCCGTCTGTTTGCATGGGAGCCTTTGGAAACAGGACCGATGACCTAGTTTGTTGTTGAATTTGACTCCCCCAGCCTGTGCTTTTCCAGCCCCCCACCCTCCGCCTTGCCCGCCCTGCCTGGTTACACAGATGGGACGTTTTTATGGCTGCCATGCCCTTTAAGGCTGAAGGGGGGGACGGCCCAGCCAGCGGTGGTGGTGTGTGTGTGTGGGTGTGTGTTATACTTGGACGGCAGAGCACATGAGGAGGGAAGAAGGAAAAAAAAAAAAGCTGCACTAATGAGGTGGAGATTGGGCGGGTGGGAAGGAAAAACCCCTTCCCGCAGTCCTGAAAGCTTTTCCTCTGCACTCAGCCGCTTCACGCTTCGCTCTCCAGGGCTCACCCGGCCCAGACGCTTGTGGCTGCCCTGATTTTTCCCTTCGCCTGTGGGAATCCAAACCCCTGGTGCCTGGCTTCTTTCTCTCTTTCCTGGGGGAGGGGGGGCAGCTATTTAATTTCTTCACGCCCGCCAGCCTTCACTGCAACTGGGACCCTCCCCGCCCTGGCCCCACGCTTTCCCCAGCCCGCTCGCCGCGCTCGCCCCGATAGGACACGCCGAAGGGGAGCGCATTGGCCTTGGATGTAGCTGTTTTGGGGGCCGATTGAAAGCAGATGGATTTCGGGAGCGTGATGAAACAGGTAACAGCCGTCCCAGGCATCGAAAGCTCCTCCGGGAGGGGGAGGACAGGGGGGAAGTGGTTCCTTTTTGAGAGGCAAGAAGCAGCTCCTCTAGGGTTGCGATGTTGGCAGGGGGTTGTCGGAGAAGTTAGCGGGGCTGGGACACCTGATGAAGCTAAATAGCCTCCTAGGAAGCTTGTTCTCTGGTGCGAGATGGTGATTGAACCCGGTAGCTGGCATACCCCCCCGAAACCCACCAGAATGAGGAGGACGCCTTGGTGCCTTCTGCGCCCCTGGCTCCGTGCAACAGCTCTTTGGATCGTGTCTGACATTTGTGTGCTAAGCCGCTATCGCTGCGTTTTGCCCCCTTCCCTTTGGGACATGCAAAGGAGATGCTCTGGGTCCGGGTCTCTCTCCATGTTGCCCACCACCGCGGCATCGGATCTCCCAAGTGGGAGGGCAAAGGAAGCGGATGCTGAAGGGAGCGTGGACGGCTTTTGGATCTCACTGAAGCAGCTGGGAAAGGGGGGTCGGAGGTGGGGCCAGGAAAGGTGCGAGTGGTTCCTGGCTGTTATCTCAGCAGTGAAAGCCACGGGCACCCACTGATGCCTGAGCGTGCAGTGGAATGAGATCCCTGACGGTGTGTGTCTGTGTGCAGGGAGTGAAGGGGCTGAGGAGGAGGAAGATGTGATGAGGAAGGCTGTGCCAAAGTGTCAACCCAAAGGGGCAAGTGTTTCCCTGACCAGCTGTAACATGCTGGGGTCCCCAGCCGGCCCCACACAAGGGCTCAGACCCCTCCCTGGGGGCTGGGTGAGACGTGCCGTCCGCTTGGCATATCTACTCCTTCCAGAGAGCCAGGGCTGTAGGGGACAGCCAGCTCGTCCCCTCTCCCTCGGCAGTGCGCAGGGACCCGGAGAGCCAAGGGTTAATTCATCCCTCCCCCCGTCTTGGCTCACACTGGCTTCTGCTCCAAACGCTAGAGCCGGGAGGCCGGGGAGTCAGCAATGGTTAATCCAGCCGGTTAATGAGTGCCCGGGCGATTTAGTGGCATGGAAATTAAAGAGCTGGGATCCAGAAATCACGGGCCCTACTGCCCGCTGTAATTCCTGTCTGAGGGGGTCCCGAGGACCCACCTGGGGCCTCCCACGCCCAGGGGGTCTCTGAGCCGGGGGGGCAGGGACTGGGGGCGCAGGGTGACCCAGTCCAGGAACGGGTTCAGCGGAAGCCGCAGTTCGCCTTGCTCCCCGCACAGCTGGTTTTAGGCTTGGTCTCTGCTGTGTTCCTAGAAAAGGAAACGGCCGGAGCAGGCCTGGAAATGACCCAGGCATTAGCCCTGGGAAAAAAAAAAAGGCAAAACAAAGGCCTTGGTCGGAAACGCCTGATGAGCAGCTGGAGCTGTGCAGGGGTCAAGGAGCTGGTGCAGAAGGGCGGCGTGTGTGTGCGGAGACCAGCGCGCCGAGGGCGGTCAGGGCAGGGGCCGGTGTGCACGGGGGAGAAGGGACCAGGGCAGGGCAGGGGGATCCCTCCATGCCATCCGGAGAGGACTTCAGGTGGGGCAGGCCTGCTTCGTCCTTAGGGCGGGGGCTCCGATCCGATGCGCCTCGCTGGCTGGCTGGGGTCCTGGGTGACATGGGTGGCCGGGCGGGAGGGGGCGTCTCAGCCCCAACCCTGCCAGACGGGATTGGTGATGTTGATGGCCTTGGCTGCGCCTGGGGCTGAAGCAGGTAACGCCCAGAGCTAACGGCTGTAATGCACCCACCCTCCGTGGGCCTGGCCCGGGGGGGGAAAGCGCATGGGCCCAAGCATAATTTTTTCTGGCCTGGTACAAACGTGTAACACAGGCTCCCTTGCACAGACATACACATGGAGCTTGCAGCCTGGGCCAGCCCCGGTAAAGTGCACCCTCCCTCCCCCCCGGCCCCACGTGGGGGCCCTGCGTATGGGGGAAGTGTGCCCTGGAGGTGCCCGTTATGCTGCGGATGTTCAGAGTACTTCAGTCTCTGGCACAAGGATCTTGCATGGACCCCAAAGGCCAGGGCATGGTGCTGGGACCCCCCCGGGGCTTTCTCTCTTCTAGCAGGACTTGTCTGCTCCCTGGGGGCTGACCGCTGGGTGGGGAGCTGGATCTGCGGGGCAGATGGGGGGGGGCAGAGCCCCTTTAAAGGGCTCGTGCACCGGCAACCAAAGAACCCCCCAGTGCCCAGATGAATCTGGGGGTGGTCTTAAAGGGACATGCCACTGCGGAGAATACAAGGGGGGGCCCCAACGGAAGGACGATCTAGTCCTTCAAATAGCTGCTTTCGCCATTCAAGCAGGGCGGGCGGCCCATAGGTCTCCGGAGGAGCACAATGTGTTAGTGAGGCTGCGGACTTTGCAATGGTCAGAGGTTCTCCCCGCCACCCCCCACACTTTGGGCTTCTCTTTCCCCTGCTGCCCTGGGCCTGGGCGGGGCGGCTCTCCCTAACCCTTCCCTTATCTGCGCTCCGGCCGGATGATACAGCTGTCCGCGCCGGGGGTGGCGTGGCTGGATCAGCGCTGCGTTGCCTACGCCTCTCGCCAGGGAACGGGGTGTACGTGGCAGAGCGTGAGGTTGGGGCTTTGATACCCGGGGTCCCGGCACCTTGCAGGGCCAGGCACTCCTGATCTGTGATCAGGCCTGGACCGAGAATGGCCCTGGGATGAAACTGGTCCAAGGGCTTTATTCCAGCTCACCCCTTTGTCCTGGAGTTCTTCGGTCACCTGCCAACGGGGCGTGAAGGAAGAAGCAGAAGTTGTTTCCACATGATGGCTGCCGGTGGCCTGTGGATGGGCTCCAAGCGGCCCTGGGTCTCTGCAACTGGGCGATTCCCGGAAGAAAAGAGCAAGTGGATGAAATCAATGGCATAATGCCGTTGCCTCCAGCAGGAGCAGGACTGATCTTGTCGTGCGACGGCCCTGCCCCAGCCTGCGCTTTCTGGTGCCCCAGGGTCTGGTCTGCGCCTAGAGCAGTGGTTGCCAACCTTTTTGTCTCCAGGGCCGCAGGTATCATTTTTACAACCCTGAAGGGCCACCAGTCTCCGCCAGCAACTCCACCACTGCAGCCAATGGAAGGAGTTAATCGAGGAGCTGCCTCCTCGCTGATCTCCCGACCCCCTGGCTGCAGCAAGGAAACTGCACGGGTCCTGTAGCCTTGTGCATCCATCTGGGTCCCTAGGCAGTGGCTCCCCTCTGCAGCCAGCGGGAGGGGAGTGGTGGGCCACTTTGAATGACCCCATGGGCCACTTTTGGCCCCCAGACCACAGGTTGGCCTAGAGCGACTTCCCCACCTTCCTGATGGGGTGAAACATTGTAGGCAGCCTGTCGCCTGGGTGCGGGGTGCTTGGCAAGCGCCCCCGCCGTGGCCTGGGCAGGGAGAGGATGTGGTTTTGTCCTTCTCCCGGTGTTGTCTGCTCCGCTCGCCCCACTCCCACCATGGCCCCTCTCGACCGGGGGCCCCCCGGCTGCTGTTGGCTTCTGCATACACCTTTCCCTGATGATGGGCTCGGAGGATCTGCTGGTTGGCATGCGGGGGCCGGGGTGGCGTGCTGGGGCATGCTAGGCCCTGCGCCGGGTGACGGGGCCATTATTTCGTGGTGTGGCTGGACGGAGGCACTGGTTTTTGCAGGCTCAGGCTGTTGTGCGAATTCCCACCCACCGAGTCCCAGGGACCCCCCGAGCCCGCCTGTACAGCGGAGACGGACGTGCCAGCAACCCAGGGTGGGCTGGGGTCCAGCATCGCCAGGCTTGTCTTGAGCGTTGCCAACCCGCCCCCAGCCCTCAGCCCTCCTGTGGGGCAGGTGACGTCATCTCATGGGCACCTCCCCTCCCAGCTGTGCCCGTGGCAACACCCGGGCTCGCTCCCATGGCAACCTGCCCACGGTGACAGCGTTTCCGAGTGTGACACGGGATCCGAGCTTTGGCCTTCATTAACGATAATTAAACGAATTCTTTCCCCACGATTCCTTGCTGCCTGATCTCTCCCACCCTGCATCTTCCACCCTCGCAGGGCGGCCTTTCTCCCCACTCCTTGCACCTTTCTCCTCCGCGCCTGGCCCGTGCTAGGCCCAGGTGAGAGCTGTTTGCCCGGGAGAAGGGCTGCAAGCAGGGCTCTTGCTCCGGTGTTAGGGGCTAGCCGTGGGGGGGGTTGCTAGCCGTGGGGGGGTGCTGGCAGCTCCAGGCTGCAGGTGGCATTCATGACGGGAAGAGCAGAGCACTGCTGGGAGGTCCCTCTGCCCGGGTTTCCCAGGGGAGCGGCGCTGGCTAAGAGTCTCTGCTAGGGTCCAATGGGGGGGGTGATCCCAGGGTTCAGGGGAGTCTGCAAGGAGAGAAGCTCCCTTGGTTCCAGTCCCTTGATCCGTTCCCCTGGGCAAGTGGCTGATAAATCCCTGAGCGGGTCGGACGTTTCAGTGGCTCTTCGTCACCTCCTCCGGTGGTCGTGTGGCAGGGGGCGAAGGAGTTGCCGTAATCAAGCAGCCCCATCCTGCCGAAATCGGGGTGACGGCTCCGGCCTGCCCACCTGCCCAGAGGCCCAGGGTGCTTTCGGGACATCAAGGTTGGAATGGAACCGGGAGGCAATCGGCGCTGTTCCCTTGGCGTCTCAGTGCCAGGCAAGGCATTTATCCGGTCCCTCGTGGCAAAACCCCCAGTGCCTTTCCCCTCCTACACGTGCGCATCTTGCCGGTGCCTTTGTCACTGGGGCGGGATGTGGGGACCGCACCTGGGCAGGTCTGAGCCCAGCAGCTGGCCGGCGACACTGCCGGGGGCGGTCAGTGCTCGGGCACTCAGCCACGGCATCCTCCCTCCCTGCTTTCCGCCACCTGGCTGGACGTCCTGCCGCCCGATCCCCACGCAACTTGGTGTCGTGAAGCACTATTGGCTTGAGTCCTGCCCATCTGTCTGGGGTGTTCTGGGCGTCGGGGTGGCAATGGAGTCCTGGCCAAATCAGGAGGGCGGCCACCCCGCCTCTCCTGCTTCTGCAGCCATCACCGTTCTGCCTCGGAGTCTAACCCACGCGGCCGAGCCATTTTTTTCTGGCTTCTGTCTGATCGTGTCAGGACGGTGACAATTGGGGCAGGGACAATGTGGAGAGATCAGACACCCGGCCCCCAATGCAGGGAGATCATGGCGGGTGGGTGAGGGCTTTTGTCTACCTCAGAATACCGCCGGCTTGACTGGGGGTCAGCCCATAAGCCCAGCAGCGAGGTGACAGTGGTTGCGGGAATGCGGATCAGTAGAGTTGGATGCTGTTATAAGTGTAGTGTCATGAGATCAGCTGCCCTATATTTTGATGCCTGGTGTCCCATGCCTGGCCGGAAGTTTTCAATCAGAATCCAAGTGTCTTTTCCAGCGTGCAAAGGATCTCAAGCCTAGGACACAAGTGTTTTCCTTTTGTGTGGTGAATAAAACACTCAGGAACCTTGCAAATCAACTCTGTCCCCTCTTCTTTTTCCCATTAATTCCTTTAAGAGGCAGGTGAGACTCCTCTAGTGGAGTTGTTTCAGGAAGTTCCGCCTTCCAGAGGCAGGACTTCCTGGACTGCTGGAGGAGAAGGAGAGAATCGCCAGGCTCAGAAGTGGAGTGGTGTAGACGGACTTCCTAACTGAGAGCCACCCTCTGCTCCCTGACTGGAAGGACAGGCCATAGGACTTTTCGAGCACAAACCCCAGGCTGCCTTCGCATGGCTTTGTCCTGCCTTGGAGTTCAAACTTGCTCTCGGTGTGGAAGAAAGGAGCCCACGGCGGGACACACCCGGCACCTTCGCCTGGGGGCCGTGAGCCATGACATACGCTGGGAGCCCAGGAATGCTGCATTCCCGAGCACGGGATTATACAGGCCATGGGCTGGGTACACAGCCGAGGCAGATGGCAGGGTCAGATCAGGAGAGCGCCTGCAGACTGGAGCCCGGGGGTCAGAGCCAACCCTGGGTGCCGTATGCCCGGGAAACGTTGCCTTTTTAGGCCTTGGAGCTGAGGCATTTCAGCAGCGAGCTCCACTCCTCAGCTGTGCACAAAACCCTCCCTTCTGCCAGTGACGCTGGGGAAGAAGCTGCTGGCCGGAGACTGACCCAGAACGGCCTAGTGGCGAGCCTAGCCTCCGGTCCGAAATGGACAGTGTGTGGAATGCTTGCAGACGCCACCCGCCTGATCAGATTGCGGACTCCAGCTTCTTGGGCCTCGTGGTCGTCAGAAGCGAACCGGGGCCAAAGGGAGACTTTCTTCTCCCTCAGCCTGCTCCCCAGGTCCAAGGGGTGCATGCAGAGCTGCACTGGTGTGGCCTGAGATGTGATGGGAAACTGATTCTGCTATCTCCGTGCCGCCCGCTTTGGTTTAAACCTGGGAGATTTCAGTTCAGTTGGGCTCCGTCTGGAACTGGTTTAAGCTCAGCTGCGATGCGCCCATTGGGGCTAAACCAGTTTAGCTAAGCTAGTGGAAATCCTCTGTTCTGCAGGGGCTTCGTTAATCACACTGGTCCCTTCGTGCCTTGACATCGGGTGTGTACAAATCCTAGGGGACAAGGACTGGGTGCTTTTTCCTCCGTCACTCTGGTCAGCCTTGCCAAGCCGACATGGCTCTGGAAAGGGGAACTGGATTCTGCTGGGCCTCCCGCGTGGTCAGCAGAATTGCCAACGAGGCCCCAAAGGCAGGGCCTCCCTCCCTGGGGACACGATCTCAGCCAGCCCCACCCCGCTGGGCCCTCGGCTCCCAGGGGCAGTTCCTGGGGCCGGCGGGGAATCAAAGCTGTTTCTAATCTGCAGCGAGTGGGCGAGGAGCCACGGCATTATTTTTAGATACCGCTGCGTCGGATTGGGGCACATGGCCGCTGACATGCAGGGTGCGATTGATGGGAGGCAGGGCAGTGGGGAGCCGTGGGGGAGCCGGTAATAAAGAGGAGGACTGTCTAGTTTGGAAGAGAGATGGGGAGCTCTGATACAGGTGCACAGGACGAGGCGTGGGCCAGAGAAGGCCATCCAGGAGCTCCTGCATTCCCTGCCCTGTAACGTGAGACCAGGATGGCGCACAGTACACCTAAACTTATTGGGACAGGGACTGTCGGTTTGTACAGCCCCTAGCACCACAATGGGGCCCTGGCCCATGCCTGGGGCTTCTATGAGACTAGCTGACAGGCACTATATGGGCAGCACTAATCTCTGTGTGCCAGGGATTGAACGAAACATCAGATGGAATCAGGCAGGGGTCCCCCGAACGGCACAGTAGTCCTCAGTTTGAGAAGGGGAGGGGGTGACTTGATCATGATCTGTAAGTACCCACCTGGGAACAGAAATCCGATAGTAGAGGTTCATCAGTCTAAAAACAAGGTGCAAACTTTGAAGAGTGAGGTAACAAATCCTTGGAACAAGTTATCCCGTGGCATGGTGGATTCTCGATCATTTTAAAATGACGATTGGCTGCTTTTCTAAATGCTCTGCTCTAGGAGTGATTTGGGAGACGTTCTCTGACCTGTGTTGGGTAGCAGGTCCGACTCAGAGGATCGCCGTGGTCCCTGCTAGCCTTACACACCAGCAATCTGGGGAAATCCATCCTTTTTGCCCAGACCTACGTGAGCCCTGAACTCTTCCCTCTTCCCTGTCAGTTTGCCCTTTGCAGAAAGCACAGGCTGAGACTGAGAGATGGGAAGGGACGCGGTGCACCACCCAACACAACACAAACACAGCAAATACGGTGGCACAGCTCCCGGCACGCCAGCACAGAAGCCAGCAGGCCCCCGGGAGAGGAATTCCAACGTGGAAGGCAGATTTCCCCTGACCTTTACAATGCAGCTGGAGAATTTGCAAATAACCTGCTTGGGCCCAAGCGCAGCCTGATGCAAGGAGCTGCGCGTGGGCTACGATCCTGTCTCCTGAGACTCCGAAAGAGCCAGTGGGTCACATCTTCTCCATTGCTTTGTGGTACAGTGGGCGGGTTCCCCCTGGCTTTTGCCAGCTGAGTTCTAACGCTTCCATCCCTTCCCTTAGGAGAATGTCCCTCTGCCGTAGGAAATCTCAGTGGAAAGGAGATGTTTTTCAGCCTAAAATTCCATTTCGTCATTGGTAATTCTCATTTACAGTACGGGAACCCAACCGTGAGCGTAGCTGCATTGCGCTAGGTGCTGAACAGACCTCTAATGAGGGACGGTCGCAGCCTAAGCAGGCAAAGGATGGGAGGCCGCACGGGACTCCCCAGAGGTACGACTAGAACTCGTGATCTCCTGAGTCCGCGTGTGATGCCTTATCCATTGGACCACGCTGCCTCTCTTTCATCGCCTCCCGTCTTGCTCTACCTCCTTATCTCCTCCCCTAGCATTAGCGGGCCCCAGATTACCTGCTATCGGTGTGTGCAAACAGCAGATGACCTTGTATTGCAGCGCGGCTTGCTCCTGGGGTAGCCTGCGGGCCCAGGCGGCTAGCTCCTTGCACAACAGCCCTGCCCCTGCACACAGCAGGTGGGGGCACGGGCCGGTGGGTGCGCCGAGCCTTTTCTCTGGGCTCTGCCTCCCCCCCCAGGTGAGGTCGGGGTAACTCATGGATCAGCAAAGCTTCCTGCTGGGGGAGGTCCCAGCCTGTCCGAGTGCCCGTCCCCTGCCCGGCCTGCTGCTCTGGGCAGGCCAGGATGCCGAGGAACGAGGAACGTAGGCCAATCCATCAGCTGCTGAATGCCGCCTTCTCTGTCCCTATCTCAAGGGCCCCCCCAGCCCTCACCTCCCTCCCTACGGCTGGGAGGAGGAAGGGCTTGGTGGAGTCAACTGGCGGCCCCTCCGAACGCCTGTGGGATTCGTAAGTAAAACCCGGAGATCCAGGTGAGAAAACCTGTGTCTTAGGGCTCGCCCGCCAGCTGCAACAGTCTGAGCCTTCCATTGACCTCCACGGGCTCCGGAGGCAGCCCTGCCTTTGGCCCGGGAACAGTCTTCAGAGGGAGCTAAAGCCGAGCCAGAAAGACAAGAGCAAAGGCACAGCTGTCCCTGACCCTCACCCTTTCTGTTCTCTCCCTGTCAGCCCCCCACCTGCGAGGGCTGGCGGGATTCTTTGCTCCCTCTGCCTGGGACGTAAGCAGCAGCGACCTTGCGTCTGAGCCTGGCGCTGTTTAAACGGTGCAGGGAAGCGACAGGCGACGGCTGTTCGTAGGATGGCCCGGAGGGTGGAACAGGGACCCGTGCTGATACGCGTTAGAGCAGAGGGGCGTATTTTCTGCAGGGACTGGCTCAGAACCAAAGGCTGCTAGCCCAGTATCCTGTCTCTGACAATGACCAGCACTAGATGCGTCGGAGGAAGGTGTGAGAAGCTCCTAGTAGCAGACAGCCTGTGCCAATGTCAGGTCTGATCCTGGTCTCTGATGGGTAGGGATCGGCTCAAGCCATACAGCAGAAGGTTTAATGGCCCTTCCATGAGTGTTAGGCCAAGTCTGGATATTCTTGTTATCTGTGTGGACTTTTGAATCCTGTAAAGTTCTTGGTTTCCATGCTTTCTGCGGCAGTGAGTTCCACAGCTAATTTCCTGTTGTGTAAAAAAGCGTTTCCTTCGATCCATTCTAAATCTCTAATTTCGTTGCCTTTCCTGGGTTCTTGTACTATGGGAGAGGGAAGGCAGAATCTTCTGATCTCCCATCTTATTTCAGTCTGTGTATGAGAGGCTTTTTTCCCTAGGCCCTGATCATTTTTGTAGCTTATGCCAAGTGCAATCAGACTTTTTCTTTCTTGCTTTGCTTTACTGAGTCTTCTTCCCTTTGTGTGTCCTTGTGAAATGATGGATACAGGACAGAGCATGAGACAGCTGTTACAGGGCGCTGCGTGGAGCGCTAGAGCTGGGTGCAGTTTACTAGCGGGGTGGCTATTTGGGAGACGGTCACAGATATCTACAAAGGCTCTTTGACTTAGTATTAGGAATGGACCCATCAATCTGATCCCCTGGGGAGCTTTCAGACAGTGTGGGTCAACCCCATCGTTATTTACAGAGTGCTCTAGACTCCAATCCTTTAAAGTCAATGGAGAGTCTCCCCTTGCCTTTGGGAGCTGGATGAGGCCCCAAGTGTGTCATGAAAGGTGAAAGGGGGCTGGGATCTTCACTGCCTTGCACTACTTGTCGCTGCCCCCCGTCCCCTCCTGGTGCAAAGTACTAGGAGCTGGAACACTGGCCGTGGAGAATCAGGTTCCTGTCCTACCCCCGTGGACGTGCTTACGGTCTGACCAACTGCTGGTTCCAGAGGGAGCCGGGTGCCAAGGGGGCGTGGGGAAAGAGCTGCTTGGAGGGAGTGCTAACTTCCCCAAGAAGGAAACCTTTTCTTTGCCTCGGGTGTGTCTTCCTCAGCTTTCAGCATCAGGCGCACGGCTGGAGGGGGCTGGAGCAGGGGGGCGTGGATGGAGGAGAACAAACCAAAAGAAAGGAGTTTCCAGGAGGGACCAGATGGAGAGCAGGGAGGTTGTCCCAGACATAGAGGGCGCTGTGAAGAAAGGGGCAGGGGGGCAAATACCTTTGTAAATACCGAGTACCAGAGCACCTGCCCTGGCCCATCTGAAATACGGCAGGAGGGACGGTTCTCCTTCCTGTGAAGCACTAGACGAAGCCCTGGCTGGGATGATTCAGTTGGGGTTGGTCCTGCTTTGAGCAGGAGGTTGGTTTAGCCGATCACCAGTTGTGGGGTGGGGCGGGAATTGTCCCTCAGGTCAGAGCAGTAGGGACCTTGGGGGTTAGGGTTTTGCCTTCGTCGGCAGCGTGGGGGGCGCGGGTGACCTGGGTGTCTCTGGGAGTCATTTCCCTGCCGTTGCGGGCACCTCTAGCATGGTCCTGTCTTGGAGGGTTTCTAGGTAGACTAGCCGGAACGCTGGACCGGGTGAGACGATGCGGTGGGGTCCTGGGAACAGTCTCCCCCCGGAGAGCCCCAGGCAGGACCATCTGTATCGCCGGTCACGATACAGCGGCCAGGGCAACACGTGGAAAGCAGCATTTCATGACCTTATGGGCAGTTCTTCCTTAACTGGCCCGGATGAGATTTCTTGCACCTTCCATGGGACAAGCTGATGTTGGCCATGGTCTGCGATTGGCTGCTTGGATAGAAGGACCAGCAGGCTGGCCATTTCCATGCTCCTAGCACAGCGTTTAAATCTCCTGGGCGTCCGGACTGAAATCAGCAGCCAGGAGTGGGGAAACCTCTGAGCTGTGATGCCCGTGCGGCCACTGACTCACCGGTGGCTTTGGTCAAACCACACGACTGCCCTACGTCTCAGCTGAGCACCAAGAAAGCAGGGCCCCCACCGAAAGCCAGATGGCCCCATCTGAGCATCGATGGCCCTGGAAAAATAAACCAACTCCCCGCAGGTTTGGAATGGGATAGTGCTCCTGCCTTCCCACTCCCAAATTGGACGTGCGGCTCACCCCAGTGTGGTCCTGCTCTCCTGTCTTCATCCCATCGAGGGGCATCTTGCCAGCACGCCCCTTGCCCCAGTGGCGGCCCTTCTGCACTGAGTGGCCGGTGATTGTCCAGGATCCTGCTGGCAGGCAGCGGTTTGTGGGGTGGGGCGGTGGAAGCAGCTGAGAAATTCTCTGTGCATGGAAAAAACCCCGCTGGAAACATGCCGTGCTCCTTGTGTGTTACTCGTGGAATAAACAGAAGATTAGCCAGGGCTGTTAGTAATCTGCCACTGAAAGGAAAAAAAACAAGACAAGATAGAGGCAGATTATGGGGCCAGCTGACGCGCTGTGGCTGGTGATGGCAAAGATTCACAGCGGGACTGGAGTGTGGGGCTGGGTGGAGAGGAAGGGCCAGCCGTGATGGTAAAATACCCCTGGGACTGGTGACTAGCTGAGGACGTGTTGTGACAGATCCTGGGCCAGGATGGCAAAAGCATTTGCAAGACCAAGAGATCGAAACTCGGGCACCTCCTTCGAGAGAGGCCAAGGCCTCGTGAAGTGTGTTGGCTGGGCCTAGACCACCCTAAGCAATAGTTACCGCCGCAGCGTCAGCGTACGGTTGGAGGGCCAAGGAAGGGAATTATTCCCAGCTTCCCTTGGTAGGGGGCAGGTGCAGGGTTACACGCCTGCCTGTCAGCGTACGGGCTCGAGCCGATCTCCAGCTGGGTCTGGAAGACCTTCCCCTCTGGGAGCCCCAGGAAAAAGCCTTGTGACGAAACAAGGAGCCCCGGTAGGAATTCGGACCAGGGGGTTTTCTCCGGTGCTGGAGGCTGGAACCAAGCCGGTAGGATTTGCCTGGAGTCCCTGTCCATCCAAGATGAGTGGGTGGAGCCGAAGTGAGGCGGAGAGTCACACCTGGTTCTCCCAGGGAAGGGGCTGTGGGGCGTTGCTTTGGGGCGATGGGTGGTGGCGGGGGGAGCTGTCCCTGAGCAGCTGGGCGAGTGGCTCAGCTGGTTTGTGATGCTGACGCCCGGAGAAGTTATCCTGAATCTTGGTTGCTTTGGTATTGAACAGCATTTGCCTTGCTCCCAGATGCCCCTGTCCCTGGGATTTGCCACTCCACGCCCCCCCGCATTAGCCCTGCATGGGATGCAGCCAGTCGCTCTGCTGTGCCCCAGAGCTCTCCCCCATTACACAACATGCAGCGGGTCTCCGGAGCAAAGGGAACAAGCTGGATGCAGGGTGCCAGGAAGAGGAGGTGTCGACGCACCTCTTCCGCCCTGGAGGTGTTGCAGGGGGAGCTGTGGGGGACGGGGAGGGGGCGCCCATCCCTGGGAGATACGCGGGCTGTCCTGAAAGGCTCCGGCAGCGGAGAGCGTTCTGGACTCCCTTACGTTAACCGGCGAACGGCCTTTCCCTGTCATGAAGCCACGGCCATGGGGCCTAACGCTAATCGAGCTCAGGGGCGCCCACTCAAATCTCCACATTCACGGCGCGGCAGCTGAACACGGGGAGGTGGGAGACTGGCAAATGCCCTCCCCCTCTCTGGGAGTTAGCCAAGTGGCACTTGGGAACGGGGGATTTAGTTCATCTTCCTATGCCCTCCACCTCAAACCCTCCGCCCGCCCTCCCCCGTGGGCACCTACAATGGCGAGGGCTCTGGACCGCATGCTCCACGCCCGACCAGGAATGTCACCTGCAGCTGCTGCTAAAATGATCTCCAGTGTCCAGACCTCGTCAGCCCCGTCCACTGAGCCCCTCCGTGTCCTCCTTTCGGAGCTGGTCTCCGGGCATGTCCCTGGCGCCCCTTTGGCACCGCCGACCTCGGCATGCCTCGTGTACCCCCTTCCTCCACGCTGCCCCCGGTGCTGGGAAGGGTGTCCCGATCCCAGCGCTCGTGGCCCCCTTTCTCCGTCGGCGTCTGCGGCTCTCTCTCGAAGGCACGTCTCCAGTGGCCCTGCAGCCGCACTCCTGTGCCGAAGGGAGCCGGTGCTAGTTGGGTTTTATCCAGCGGCAAGGACGTGGAGGGCACTGAGCCAGGGATAACCGCCAGGCCTGACCCCCCCTCCCCGACCCGGATGGGGCTGCATTGAGTGACTCTCGATTTACTCGGGGGCAGCGCGAGGAGAGTTAGGCCCAGCAGATTTACCCCGGCGCTTTGGGGAGCGTAGCTGTCAATGGCTCAAGCCGTGTGACTTTGCCACGCCCCTGGGAAAACCCTCCCGCTATCTAGTAGGGTGGAGGGGAGCTGGGGGGGGTGCATGTGAGAAGCGTGTGGATAGGGGCGTAGCGGCCAGTCGCTCTTCTCTGTGTCCGGGGGTGTCGTCCTGGGTGTTGCATGATTGTGATTGATTGGCGTTTGACACCTCTCCACGCCCTGATCTCTGAACCCAACAGCCTCTGGCAGCACGAGCGCCACCTCCCAGGCCTCCCGGCGACCGGCATGCAAGCCCCCGAAAACTCAGAGCATTCCCTACCAAAGCCGGGCCCCAGCGGGACCAGGCTTGCTTTCCCCAAAGGACCAGTCCACCCCGCTAGTCAGACAGCCCTTGGCCTCACCCTCCGGCACTGAGGTATATTTACCATGAAAACCAGATGGGCGTCGTGTTCAGCGAGTCGAGCAACAGGAAAACGAAGAGCAGAGATTCGGCAGGTGGAGAGGAAGGAGGGTGGAAACCAAGGGTTCCCTATAAAACAAGATCATAGCACGCTTGCTCCAGCCTGCACTTCGCTAATGGGATCACCTCCCACCTAGAGCAGCTTCGCTCCCCCTAAGTTTGCGGCAGCGTTTTTCAAGCAACCCTTGTTTGTGACGCTGATGTCCTGGGGGGGGCAAACCCCCTGGGTTTCTTTGCAGAGGGGCTGTCCTGCCCTGCCACCAGTCCCTTCTTGCTAGCTGCTCTCTGCAGACCACCCAACCTGTCATTTGCATTCAGTTCAGACCAGTGTGGGAGGCCTTCGGGGAGCGAGCCGATACTGAATTTCCATGTGAACGGACAGACGGATAAACAGCTAGTTTGCCAGAAAAACCTGGGTTTCACCTTTGCTGCTGACTATGAGGGCTTGTCGGCAAGTCAAACGCTAGCCACAGCAGCGCTCCAGTGTAGATCCTCCTTATGCTGGCCGGAGCAGAGGTTTTCAAAAAAGCCCACGCCAGTTGGGTGCCAAAGTCCCCCTGGAATCATGTCAAGTCTCGTGGAAATGTGGGCCTTTGGCCGTCTGACCTCCTGGCTTGTTCTGCGTGGTGCCAAGGGCTGTTGCGTCTGTGGCAATGGCATTGTGGACCTGACCCACTCTCAGCTGGGCTTGGGCATCAATGAACGATGGCCAGGTTTGGCTCTGCATGCCCTAACTGCATGGGGAGGCCCAGGCTTGTAAGATATTTAGGTGCTGCTGCACTCAGCGTTGCAGTGCTGACCTGAGTTGGGGGCCTAAAGATCCTTTTCAAAAGGGATTTAGGCATGGAGGCACCAAGAGCCCATTGGCAGCGGCTGGCATTTAGGCCTGAGTCCCTGCTCCAAAGACCTTACAAGAGAGATGGAGAAAGGGTGGGAGGGGAAACTGAGGCACAGAAGGGTGACCTCACACAGCAGGTCAGACATGGGACTAGAACCTGGGTTTCCTCAGTCTGGTGGCCCACCCAGCCTGAAATTCCCCCTTCCTTTACTAAATAACTAATACTTAACGCTTTGGATTGCTCTAGCCAGCAGGGCACGGGAATATCGTCGGCTGTGGTTTGTTGACGGGTCTCTGCGGCCCATAATGATGACTTGGGGTGAAAGGTCCCTCCGGGGAGCAGCTGGATCCCAGCTGGGAGCGGAGCGGTTGAGGAGCCGAGTTGCTTTGGGTAGGTGGCTGGTTGGGGGGAGACGCCAGGCGCAGGGGAAGCGGAGTTGATTCTCAGGCTGCGTTTGCCTGTGGCTCCCCGTGCTCGGAAGCGTGTTCTCTGGTGCAGCAAGTCGAACTGCCTGTGGGCAGCTGGGGGACGGGGGTGACTGTTTCACAAGGCCCGAGGTGGTGGTGGTGGGTGCCAGAGAAGAAACTATCCCCATGCATCGGCCAATCCCACCTGAGACCCTAGGAACGTGCTCAGGTGGCTAGCCCCTCCGAGAACCCCTGCTGCTTGGCTACTCTGCAATTAGCCAGGTGTGTCTGCCCAAGCTGGGAATTACCCTGGCAGCTGCATCTGGGGGGTCACCTCGCTCACTGCTGCAAAGAGGAACGTACCAACGTCCTTTATCTGGGCAGGGTAAAAAGCCACCCCCCGAGTTGCAGGCCGGGCGCAAATGGGGGGCCGGGAACACAAAAGTGCTTTTCCCCTCCAGCTGCATGTTGTTTTCTCCTCTCTGAGGTTTCGCTCCCCTGGGATTCCTCAGCCCTCGTCCTTCCGGGTGCAAGAGTTAGCAGCCGGGGAGGCCCCATTTCCTCTGTGGGGATCTGCGTCTCCCTTGCCGCTCGACCTTCCCTTCGTGGGAAGCGGACAGGGCCGGGGAAAGAGGCCAGCGTTCTGGCCCCCGAGCAAAACATCTGGGGAGGTTTTCAGCCAGTTGGACGGTGGGAACCGGGTTAGGGTTTTTTTTGGTGTGTTTTCATGCTGCAAAAGGAAGCCGGCCCCTAATCCCCTTCTCTTGCCGTGCCCAGCCTGGCGCGTGTCCCCAGACTCAGCCTCGCGCTTCACAGCCTGCCTGCGCAGCTGCTGCTTGGTGTTCTTGAGCCGCTTCCACCTGTGACATCAGCTGCGCGGTTTAAGCATAACCCTTTCCGGGCCGGTCTCTCTTCTCCCCCGGGCCTGAACCCTGCTGCTGCCACCCGCCAGAAATAAATCAAAAGAAGAGCAGGATCTTAGTCGGGGGGACCAGGCACCATGTCGTGTTCATCGTACACGTGAAAATATCAAAAAGCCGTCACATTCACAAAGTGCTGCGAGCTGGGGAGATATAATCACCAGTCCTTTGATGCGTTGCTCGAGCCAGCCTGGTGGCCAACGAGGCTGGGCATGAGGAGGGAGCCGGGGCTCTGTCGGTAGTGAAACCGATGCTCCAGGTGACAACTGCAGAGCGAGACCCAAAGTGTCCATGTTTTTACCCCCTCTTTTATACTTGCTGCCTCTCATGTAAGTCTTGGGGCCTGGCTGTGTCAAGCTGCCTCTAGGTTCAGTAGAGCTGTTAATCACCAGCTAATTGCAAGCAGGACTATTCTCCTATTTCTGTACTTTGTCTGTTCCCAGCGTGGATCCTTCTGTACTTTAGGGTGTCGATAGTCATTCTTCGGCCTGCAGGGTGTCTTGTTAAAGCAGCGTAGGTTGGCGTCTTTTTATGGCCTGCCCGTACTTCCGTCACTCACACACACCAAGAAAATTCATCAAGATATTTTTAGGTTCAATAGTACACGTTTCAGGAAAGCGCTCAGTTCAAGAAATGAACAAGATGGAGTCAGCTTATGCCCCACTGAACAGTCCTGTACCATTATCATAACAGTAAAGGGAAAACCTCTCTCTACCTCCGTCTCACTTCCACAACAGAACAAGGAGCCTTCGTCTGATTTGTTTGCACAGCTCCTGCGGAGGGCTCACCGAATCCGTGCCTTGTAACTGATCTCCCAGGCCTCCTTGGGAAGAGGCATTACGGGGCCTGGCTGCTGCCTGCGCGGTGATTAACTTTCTTGGCTGGGACGGCTCCAGAAAGACCTCTGGGGGGCTCTGAGTCTGTTCTCAGTTACTGCTCCCCGGGGCAAGCCAAGGAGATCGGATTTTAAAAATAGAGCAAACCGAGCCCTCTGGCGGCGCTGGGTTCGGTTTGTGTGCTGCAGACGAGCGCCTTCCAGAGCCACTTCCTGCTTTCGCCGGAGCTGTCCCGGGTGTCCCCCTCCAGCCCCGTTCGTGCCCAGTGCAGCACCTCCGGGTGTCCCAACCCACGCATCACATCGTGCCTGGCGTGGCGGCTCCGGCTCTCAACTCTCCGGCCGGCGTTAATCCAAAGGGAGGATCAGACTAGGGAAGGTCCCAGGGATCCCATCTGGCCCTAAAGTCGATGACCCGAGCTGACCGTGTTGGGGGACGGCCCGGACGATTCGGTGCCACGGGTGCGGCCGGAGGTGAGAGCAGCAGCGGAGGAGCCGCATGGGAGGCGTCGGAGCCCTGGATTGGAATAGCAGGGGGTGCGACTGGAATAGCAGGGGGTGCGACTGGAATAGCAGGGGGTGCTGCCCGTCAGGTGGGGGATGTGGCCAAGCTGGGCATGGAGAAGGTTGCGGTTGCCTATGCAATGCCTTGTCCAGGCCCCATAATTAATCTCTCCCTTTTAGGAGCATCACATTTATTAATCCACCCCAGCCCTCTCTTCTAGCCCTCAATCTCCCGTCTCCCGTCGCCTGGGGCTGCCCAAGAGATGGTGCTGCTCCGCTCCGTCAGGCCCAGCGCATTGGGGATCGGCGATCGGTTTCTGACAGAGCCACCCGGGCTTGCAGGAGGAATATGGTCCTCTGACTTGCCCACCTGTCGGTCTATCCCGCCGGGCAAATTGGTGCGTTTTCCACCGCCCCTTGGCGCTGTCGACTCGCCTCGGCGTCTGAATGTGGGGGGGCCGGGACCGTGTTTTGGGCCCACAAGCTGGGCCGCTGCCTGGCCCAGTTGCTCCACTGAAATCAGGCTCCCGCTAGAGGAATGAGCATCAGGCCTGCAGGAAAACCTTGTGGAGTCCAACCTTCCCTGGAGGCTTCTTCCCTGGCAGCCGTTTTGGGGGTCTGGTGGGGGTGTGTGGAAGAACAAGGAGCCTTTTCCCGCTCCCGCGCGGCGGGCGCTGCCAGTGCAGAATGTCTGGTGTGCAGATCTGTGCGAGCTGGCTGGTGCGCTCCGGGAGGCTTTGGTGGGCTCTTGGCAGTGCCACATGTCACGGGTGCTTGGCAGGACCGTTTCAGGGGTCCCTGGCCTGCAGGAGAATGAGCCACGGACCAGAAGGTGTCATGCCCAGTTTTCCCTGGCAGCGGCACAGGGGCTGGATGACCATTCCTGGATGACCATTCCTGGCACTGCCTCCTGGAAGGGAGAAGGAAAAGAGATTTGCTGAGCATGGGGCCAGCTCCTCCGCGGCTGGGATGGGTGCGGTGTTCTGCCAACGTGTGCCGGGGAGGATGTGGCCCTTTAACTCACAGGCAGAGGGCCTCTGCCAGGACTCCAAGACATTCCTCTTCAGAGCTGCTTCCGATTGGTCCCCCCATCATCATCGTTCAACCTGTTCGGCTGCCCTGTTCGACCCTCCCTTTTGCCTCCTTCGCCCGCCTCCCATCCAGCCCTCACCATCACGGCTCTCCTGGCGTCCTGCTGGATGTAGACGTGCGCGCCTAGCTTTCCATCCTCCTGCCTCAAGCCACCCAGGAGCTCTCCCCTCACGTCACCCCACTGCCCTGCCTGTTCCCCGCCCAGCTCGCCCAGTCCTTGTCTCACTGGCCCCCCATGGTGCCATTGTGAGAATTGCTTTTTCTCTCTCAGTGCTGACATGGCCACCAATGCACTGTGGGATATTCTGCTTATCCCTGCCGGTGTCTAACCCTCTCTGGATCCCCCCTGAGCGCGTGCTCCGTAATGATGACAACGGACTTGCAGTAATGACAGGCAGTTAGCGGTCCAGGCAGACGATACCTCAGGGGTGCTGGACCCCCAGCCCATCGCACAGAGAAGCTGACAAAACAGGAAGGAGCCCAAGCCAAAGCCTGAGTGCAGCAACGGGAGAGAAGGGCCGCAGAGGATGTACATCTCCTGTCTCTCCTGCTGGGTGGTCGATAGTGCCAGGCCAGGACAGCGGGGCCCCGGACAAACAAAAGGAGTAGGCTGGCTCACCTTTATTTCAGGGCATCATGCTCATAGAGTTTAAGGTCATGCCTCGTCTGATCTCCCGGACATCACAGGCCAGAGGATTTCATTCAGTTACCCTCAGCGCTGAACCCCAAAACGCGTGTTGGCTAAAGTGCATCGTCTAGAAAGGCAGCCGTGGAGATGGAGAGCCCGCCACGTCCCTAGGGAGTTGGTTCCCGTGGTCCCCGCTATACAGTGGTGCCTCATTTCCAGCTGGAATTTGTCAGGCTGCTGCTTCCTGCCATGGGCTCCGGTTCTGCCTTTCGTCGCTTGATTAAAGAGCCCTTTAGGGCCCGGGTACCTTCTCCCTCGGGGAAGGCTGCTGACAATCCAGAGAAGCCGGATGCAAATGGATGAGGGCTTGATGGAGGAGGACAAGCGACTAATTACCATTCTCATGTCTGTCTGGACTAAGCCATCCGGCCTGGCAGAGAGGAGGAGTTGAGGGAGTAAAATAATGCCGAGTGAACGAAAACGTAGGCTGACACCTGGGTAGTGGAGGCATGGTCACCGTTAGTGAAGGGAGGGTGGGAAACCTTGTTGCTAGACTTATTAAACCTAGAGCAGGGTAGGCTGGGATGGGGTCAGCCATCATAGGGACGTTTTCCATCGCTGATATCTAGGATCCGGCAGACAGCTCTCCTCCATGGACAGCTCTTTGTGGGATGCCCCGAATGACAGGTGTGGAGTGCAAGCAGGAAGCAGTTTGGCCAGCCCCATCCGTAGAAGCTTCGTGAGTCCGGCCTCCCCACGCCCCAGTCACGAGACGGGCTTCAAACTCGTGAGATTTTCAAAACCGTAATGGGCTCTAGGGTCTTCCTCTTCACCTCACGAGGCTTTCAGCTCTCTCGCCTCCCCCCTTCCCAACGCTCCTCTGCCCGCGTGAGGAACGGAAGCTGAGATTTCGCTGCTGTTTTCAGGATTCCAGGAGCTTGAAGCTGGAAAATTGCGAGGCTCACGAGCCAATGGCCAGAGCCGGCAATGCTGAGGTTATCAAGCGGGTATAGATCAGGGAGAGCCACGTCTCTGCCCTGCTTTGTACCAGCAGGCCAGCCATGGGGGGTGGAGAAGCTCGGTGCACCCTATCAAGGGGCATCACAAATGGACCATGCTTCTCCGAGCTGCACTGCCTCTCGGTGGTCGGCCAGGGTCGGGCCACTCCCCATCGCGACGGGGGGCTTCCTGAAGGGGGCAATTGCGCCCCACAGGAGGGGATGCTTTGGGGGAACCCACTGATTTAGCTTCAAAATCCCCAGCACAGCCCTGGCCCTGGCGTCGGACGGCTCTGCCAAGGGCCTGGCATCGAACTGCCAGGGATGTTTACAGGAGCCTGTGGACAACGCCCCCCGAAGGAAAGGATATGCGTCAGAGATGGGCCTAAACAATCAATCCTCTGCCATGCACGCAGCCTTGCTGCTGGGCTGCGGGCCAGCTTTCAGTCCTGGGCCTGGTGCTGAGTGGAAGACGCAGCGCTCACTTCCTGAGATGCAGCTGGAGAACTGGGGATGGGGGTGGGAGGGGTGGCGGAGATGAATATCTGCTGCCCCGTTAGGATAATAAAGGCGGGAGGAATGGAGGGCACCCGTGGATGCTGTTTGTTGGCTCCCGGCGTTTCCTGGGGCTGGGATAGCGACTCTGACCTCCATCAAAGCGAGCATGGGTGGGTCTGCCCCGGCTGGGAATGACACCTCCGGTTGCAGTCCCTGATCGCTCTGCCTCCCGTCCTAGTCGAAACGTCTCAAGGACTGCTCAGGCTTGGTGTGCGTTGCTTTGCGTCCTTGTAGGGAGACTTCAAACCCTTGATCCTCAGTGGAGCTAAATTGACTTAAACCGATTCCAGAGGGTCTGGTGCCTGCGTTTGTGCCGGAGAGACAAGGTGAGGAAGTTTCGTCTTTCAGTGGATGCAGTTTCTGTTGGTGAGAGAGACGCTTTCGAGTTTGGGGTTCCACCCGCTTAACTTAGAGTCTAATTGGTTCGATTTCTAATTGCTGATCAGCTTGTTGCTATTTAATGCTTTGAATGTGGTGGCAATTAAAAGCCACTCAGAACTCTCCTGTGCAAGGTGCTGTACAAACATGCATTAAGACCGTTCCGGCCACAAAAGTCTGAGAGTTTTAGGACGACTTGAGGATAACCTGAATGAGGTTATCCCTTTTCAGAGACACTTGGATGGGCAGGCCCATTCATCGTTGAAAGGCGATTGAGCGGACAAATTCTTTTATGCCTCACTTAGAAAATTTGACTCCAGTGTCTTTTCATTGGGCTCCGCTTGGGAGGGTCTGGGAAAATAGGAGAGGAGCAGAAAAGCCCAGTGGAAGAAGAAATGGGGGAAACAATCAGAGAGGCAGAGAGTGAAAAACAATGCTAATGAAAAGATAGATCCATTATCTAGTTCGGCCCCCGGGGGAGGCTCTGTGATCTAGTTGATGGAGTACTGAACTGAGATTCAAGAGAGCTTTTCTGGCTCTGCTGTTGACTTGCTGTGGGACCATGTGCAGGTCCCCTCACCGCTGTGTGCCTCAGTTTCCCTCTCACCCATTGTCTGTTCTATTATGTTTGTAAGCTCTATGGGGCAGGGACTGTAAATTGCTGTATATCTGTGCAGTGCCCGGCATAGGTGGCCCTGATCTCAGCCGGGACAGAATCTGTCTCTCGCTGTGTGTCTATGCAGCGCCTGGCACAAAGGGGCTCCTCCATGTTACCATAACAATAATTATGTGGTTCCTACATTTTGGAAATCTAAACCCCACTTTGGGAAAGTGAAACCAAATGCACTCCTCCTCTTTTGCAGCCTTATCATCTTGTTAAAGCCCTACACACCTGAATGCCCACAACTTTATACCCCCACTGGGGGTCACGTCACATACTTGGGAAAATGCTGTACACCGGATGCCCAGAACAGTGTGTCCTGGGCTGCGTTTGCTAGCAGCCTCGCCTCTGGTGCTGCTGGGATCCCTAACATACAGCACAGTCTTTCTCTTTTTCTAGAAAAACATCTTTTGAAAAATGCCACCACTCTTGAATGAAGCCGTTACGTTCACGGCGCACACATGGAGGCGTGATATAAAAACAGAAATCTTCTCGCTGGAAGGGTGGAACGTAACCCGGCTTCATGTCTTCGACTCCAGACCCGAAACCCGAGAGAGACAAAGCAGGCTGCTCCGTAAGGCGCAGAGGCCCAACTCTAGGCTGGCTCGCTGCAGACTGACTGCTGCGAGCCCAGAGTGCAAGCTTTCCTTCAAAGCTTCCTAGCCTGCAGGCAGGACCAGGAAATCCCTTCTAACTTAAAGTGACAGCTTGTAATTTTAACAGCGTTTTCAATGCACAACAGAAACCTGGGAGTACATGAGAGGGGTAGTAGGGCTGGTGTATCGGGCAGAGTCCTGAACTAGTTGGTAGGTTTGCAAACCCTGCTCCAAGAGGTTGATCCTCTTCTTTGACATTGGTGAAATGGGGCAAGAAATACTTTGTAACCAACAATTTCAGTGAATTTCCCTCTGCTTGCTCTTTGTGATTTGTCCACGACTGGATCATGCGATTCATGTGCCATTACTCTGCAAACTCCCACCATGAGAAATTATTGCTGGGCACATGGTTCGCGAACCGGTCCTGGCCAAGGTTTGCCATTTCGCTTGGTGTTGGTTAGTGCCGTAAGTCACAGGCTGTTGTTTTGGTCCCCCAACTGGATGAACGATGTAAGTAACCAGCAGAACGCTAACTGCTAATGCGACCCGTCGTGTTCTCATGGTGTCCATCGCTGAGGCACCTGAGTGTCTCAAATGTGCTGTCCTTAAGGAAAGGTCCTAGAGAATTGAGTGGAAACAAAAATCTTCCAAAGCATCTTTTTAAGTGTCATATAAAATTTACTGTGACACCATATCCCTGCTGCAGAATTGGTTTAAAAAGCCCAAGCGCTCACAGAGCACACAGAAAGGATCTTGGAATATTTTTTAGAATTTTAGAGTAATTTCCTGCAGCATTTCGACAGGAGTCTGGTTTTTTCCCTGTGAAATCCACTAGGACTTTTCCCACAGGATTTGGTCAGCATCTGAGCTAAAAAAATACCCTTTTCACAAGAATTCACACTAGCAACATCTGGGGACTAGAAAGTTCATGAAAAGCAACCACAAAAGAGTGGTAAGTGTGGATAAATTATATTCTGCTATTTGCTGAGCTCTGACTTTTAGTGATCCCTGATTTAACTCCAGTGTGCTGCTTATATCCTACACATGAGGATCCCAAACACACTGGCTCATGGCAACTTTCTAGGTGTTTATGCCTCCCCCGTTAATGAGTGTCTCACAGTGTTTAATGAATATATCCTTGTGGGGCAGCACAAGGCTGAGAGACAGAGACACTGAGAAACTAGCTGATTTGTTCAAGGTCACACAGGGGGTCCCTGGTGGGACAGCGGATTGAATCAGGGTCCCCCCACCCTAGGTGTAATACTCTAACCATTGGACCATCCTTCCTTGCTGAACCAATTGTGTGAAAGGGGTGGGAAGATTCTGGTTTACAAGGAAAATACATCTGTCTGCACTCATGTATCTGGGTAAGCAGAATGCAAGGAAGAAATAAAACGACGTGTGCAGCCGGGTGGGATTTTAGTTGAGTCATATGTAGCTGTCTAAATGTGAAGAGAATTGGCTTTGTTTGCTGGCCCTCCCTCATGTTCCATCTATCCTAGGAAACGGAGCATGCCAGGAGAATCACAGGACAGTCCTATGACAAAGTGTGTCAGAGCTCTGCGGAACACGCTGTTTCATGGCGTGAGACACGGCTTGGCCTGACTGCACAGTTGGGAGATTTCCACGGTCAAACATGATCCCTTGATGCCGTGGTTTATGCTAGCATAGATGGGCCCATTTAGAGGGCTGGCCCCTTCGCCCCATGCCATGGATCATCGAGTACCCCTCCTGGCCTGGCTGTCCCCAGAGTCGGTCGGGGTGGGTTGGCTGATGTCTGGTTCCTGCAGTTTATAATCCATACGTGTTCTCTGCATTCCTGAGCAGGACAGCACTTGAGGGGCTGTGCTCATATTCGGAGATTTCTAGGAATGTAAACACAGGAGCAGGGAGGGAGAAAAAGCTTCTGTGTTTTCAATTAGCCTGCCTCTACATTCGAGGGAGGCTCCCGGAAGGCGGAGCGGGGGCAAATCTCACATTCCATTGCCTCTGACAACATCTCTCGAAACCCTGCAGCAGGGCAAGGTAGGGTTGGAGGATGTCAGGGCAATCTCCCTGCCCCAGGGCAAGCCAGGGGCCCTTTCTGGTTGCAAAGCCGTGCAAAGAATGCAGACTCAGAGGTAAAAAGAAACCGCCTCCCCACCGCTGCAGTAGCACGCTCCACCCCAGAAGCAGCTGCATTTCAAAGGTGGTGAAGCCATGCCTATATAGCATGGATGTCTGCAGTTTGCAGAGCGTGTTGGGATCTGTCGGGTGAAAGACCCTCTGGAAACGCGAGCTCAAATTGCGAGCAAGGCTGCCTGCACCAACTTGCTTCTGGTCCCAATTAGCACCGTCACCTTAATGAAGCTTCATGCAATAGCTTCTTACTCCTGCTTCATCAGGCAGTTTCCCTTTGCTCATTGCCTTTGCTCCTCCAAACTCTTCTGTGAAGTCTTGTAGTATTTCTGCACCAGCGGGAGGAGCATGTCCTCTTGTCCACACTTCCTGGTGTGGTTTGTCCACACTTCCTGGCTGGTGGCCGTTGACTTTCCAGTTTAGACTGCAGGTATCTGGTTATGGGCAGGGCTGGTTGGGAAAGTAGCAACCGGATCTTTTTTGCTGGAAAATGCCGATTTGGTCAAATGGAGCCTTTTTGCGGGAAGGGGTCGGTTTTGCCAGATTTCCCACTTCAGCCAAGAGGGATTGAAATTGTTGAAACGTTTGGACATATTTTTAAACAAAATCTCTGGCGGTCTTTTGTTTTGAAAACAGACTTCAGTCAGAAATTTAAGTTCATTGACATTAAAAAGACAAAGAAAAGGGAGGGGAGATTTAAAAAGTCGAAATCTAAATAAAATCATCTAAACAAAACCTCTTGCTGGACCCCTCCAATTTTTTTTTCCAATTTCCAGTTCACAGAAAAATTCAAGATTTTGCCTTTTTGTCTCCCTTTGGGTGAGAAATTTTTTGAAACTCCAACAGTTTGCAGGGGTGAGAAAACCCAGCTCCGTCAGTGTCTCCCTCCATGTTCTGAGCAGCGCAGCTTACGCTTCTCGAGGTGCCGGGGCCACTCTCGAGATACTTTGAGCCCAATTTCCACCTGCCAGCCCAGCTGCTATAATCTGATTAGTGCTTTGAGGGGAGACCTGAGGCTGTAGCATCAGAAGACCCAAAGACAAGGAGCAGAGGGGAGCTGGCGTGCAACACACTAAATGAGCCCCTGGCATCTCCTAGGAACTCAGGGCCCATTAATGGAAGATGTTCAATCCAGACATGAGCCGAGCAGCCTTGCCGAGGACAATCAGAGCTTTGCCAAGGTCCTTTAAAGAGCAGGACGCCGTGTCTCTCCCAGCAATAGCACCGTATGCTTTCTCATTTTTGCAATATGCAGGCAAGCAAGCTGCAGTTGCTAAACCGTGTTTCCTCCCCGAGGGTTCCTAGTCATCTCGTCAGACTGATGGAGACAGCTGAGTGATGGATGCTGCTAGGGGAGTGCCGGTCCCCCAGAACAACGTTTTTTTTTTCTCCTCCTTGTCCCTCTCCCCCAAGCCCAGGGTAAAAAAAGTTCTATATAAGGGAAAGGCACAGGAGGAAAAACAAGAGTGGAGCTGGGCTCGGAGCAGGGGCGGCTTTCCAGGAACGGCCCAAGGAGGAGGACGTGGGAGGAGAAATGGCAACGCTTCCAAGAAAAAGGAGCAATGTGGAGTGCATGGCACCTCGCCCGGCCGCAGGTGCTGCCCTGTGGCCCCCTGCCTCGTGGGAGCCCTGCGGGGCCTGCTTTCTGTCAGTGCGGCTCTGTCTCCCCGGGGAGCGCGTGTGCCATGCTTTATAAGGGGCTGCAGAAAGACTGGGTGCTGCCGTCGAGGGCCAGAGCACCTGGCGCCGTGCCGCGCTGGCCTCGGCCATGCGTTGGGCCCTGGTGCAGTGACGGTTGTGGCGTGACCTCTGGCACGGGGTGTGGGGAGGAACTGGGTCTGATCGAATTACCTGCCCGGGTTTCTCCCTGCAGCCTAGCGCCCCTTAACTGTGTGCTGGAAAATTGGGGCCACAAGTTACAGCCCTCCCCACTCAGTTCCCAGGCCCCTTCCCACAAGGCCCTGCTCAGCTTGTGGGAGCTGTTGAGAGCAGCCACCCGCCGGAGGGCTCAGCCCCCCAGCAATGAGGGGAGAAGGCCCATGGCCTAGAGCTACCTGATCCCGCAAGAAGTAGGGGCTGTGATTCTCCTCACTCAGTCCTTGCACCAGGACGGACGAGGGGACCCGGCGCCCCAGCGGAGCTGCTCCGACAGCCCCAGAACAACGGGAGCTCCCCGTTGAAGAGATGTCCCAAGCCGCTCGGTGGCCAGTGGCCCCGAAAGCCCATCCACAGCTGCGCTTTCCTGCTTGTGTTTCAGGCCTGCTGGCTCAGGTGTTCTTTGCAGGGGGACTGGAGGAAGGGCGGAGACTTGGGCAGGGCAGCGCTTTGTTAGCGGCCAGCTAACGTGCATCACACCGTCCGTCTGCTAGCGGAAAGCAGGCGCCCGTGTTTGCATCGGGCCGTGCGAGGCCCTGGAAATGAACAGACACGAGCCAACCCCAGCTCTGCCAGCGGGTCGCAAGGTCTGCGGAGGGGGCTTGTCCTGACCGCAGCAGCGTGTCTGTCGAGGGAGGCCGAGCTGGCAGCGAAGGAGCGCCCTGCCCCGTGTGCTGGCTGTCGTGATCTCCGAGAGAGACGTGGCCGGTGCCTCTCCATCGGTTCAGCCGTACGGCAGCCTGGATCAAAGGCAGGCTGTGATCTGGGGCGCCCAGGGGCAGCGCGCCCAGGCTTGAATCACTTGAGGGGGAGTCGACGTTTTGTCTCGCTCCGGATAAGCATTGTAGCCCCTGGAAGAAGCGGAGGCAGTAGCAGACAAGGACGGGCGGATAAAAACCCCGAGCTGCATGCAAAAGTCTGCTGCGTATTTATTTAGCAAGTGCAGCTGGGCTCGGCTGCCAGGGCTGTGCGTGGGGGCGGGGGGAGCATAACCCTAAGGTTTAGCTAGCTGCTGTGTCTCATGTACATGCCCGGGCGCCTGGTCTCTGATCCCTTCAGCTTCCATGCGGAGGAGCCAGCGGACGGAGGGGAGATGAGAGGGAAGCGAGGGGGCACGGTGGTGCAGAGATGCGGGAGAAGCCCGCTCGCCCGCGGTGATGGGCTGGCCAGTGTGGGCAGGGAGGAGGCCGGCGTTAGATGGGACGAGTTCCACGCGATCGGCTGGGGAGAGCCCAGAGCCGGGTTTAGCCACAGTGGGATCTTTGCATGAGCTGGGAGTCACTGGTGCCTCCTGTCCCCCTGGCAGCTCACTGACTCCCCTGGCCTGGCTGCATCGTTATCAGTCTGTGTCTTGCCCCAGGCTTCCATCGCAGAGCCCCCTGGCGCTTGGTGCGGCACAAGGCCAGACCAAAGCGACACGCCGTCCTGGCCTTGCGGAGTCGTGCGTGCGTGTGCGGGAAGATAGAGGGGTCGTGGGTTAGTCGCCTGTGGCAGGGTTGTGAGGAGGTTGCAGGGCAGACGCTGATCCCCGGCAAAGGGCCAACGTCCTACCCGGCACGACAGGGGCTCTGTGCCTTCTGGGCGTTTTTTGGCCTGCCTCTGGAACCCACAGCGTTGGCCGGTGCTGGAGGCCGGGACTGGCTGGGTCACCCTTGGCTAGGACGGGAGATGGGTCTGGGAAGACGGTACCCTCTCGATGGGTCATTCCATGATTGCCCACTGGGGGGGGGATCTTACCCCTTCCCCCAATGCAGGTGGGGCTGGCCACTGCTGGAGGCGGGATATTGCAATTCGGTGGACCAATGGTCTCCTCCAGTGTGGGCAGGAGGCGGGGACGTCAGACTAGATGGACCTATGGTCTCCTCCGGTGTGGGCAGGAGGCGGGACACTGGACTGCAGGAACCTGGGGCCAGATCCTGAGCTGGTGTAAATGGGTGTAATCAGCTGAGGATCTGGCCCTGGAACCGGGGCACCTCCTGCTGGAGGGCGGGGGAGGGGGCTGTGATGGGAGTCGCCAGGGAGTAGCCGGTGCCTTGGCGTGTGAAGCTCGGCCCGGAGCTGTCCTGTACGATGCCCGGGCTGAGGATCTCCAAGGAGCCAGGCTGGGCGGGAGTTTCCATTGCCTGCTTCGCCCCCCCTCCACCCGATTCCTGGATCCACCTCCGACGTGAGCCCGCCCTGCACGCGCCAGCCCTCGTACGCGGCTGTGCCCTGGGGCAGCAGGACGCGCTGTGGGCCAGCACCGGGCCCTGCTCCCAGTGCCAACGGTTTCCCCAGGCGCTGCTTTCGCATCCAGCCGGCAGGCCGAGGGGCCAGGGCGCTGCCCACTGCCCAGGGCGGCTGTTTGAAGAGCGGCGTCTCTGCTGCCAGGGCCATCGAACGAACCCGCCGGGCGGACAGCTCGAGGGTCGCGTGCAAACGAAGGGCGAGATCCATCCAGCTCCCCCAAAGCCAGGGCAGGCACTACCTGCCACGCCGCAGGTTGCGGGGTCAGGCTGGAGGCGTAGCCCCCTCACCCCCAGTTCCCGCCCCTTGAACAGATTGCTGGGGGTCATGCAGCGGCGAGGGGCCTGCTGGGATTTCTGATGGTGCTGGGTGCGTGAGAGCGAAGGCGGGCGAGGGAACATCTTTTCCTGGACCCACGGAGGTGAGGGAAGGGAAGCTCTCGTGCTGGGGCTGGGACAGGGTCTCCCAGGTGGTCGTTCAAGACGCAGCGGCCCATTGACACCTCTGCAGTCACGGGACCAAATCAGAGCAAGTCAGCAGGTTGCAGGGGGCTGTGACAGGCCATCGATCCCACGTCTCCAGTCAGTCCAGGCGTTTAGTGTCCAGCAGTTATGAACTGACCTCCCAATGGAAGTGTTGTGTAGAGTTCCTTCGAGAGCGAGTAGTGGAGTAATAGTAGAACAGGGTGACCCTCAGGAGACACAGGGGGCTTTGGTGTTTTATCATTTTCCTGTGCGAATTCGTTTCGCCCCACCCCCCTGGTCGTCATTGGGCAGGCGGGTGGGGTGCCCCGTGTGGTGGGAAGCATGCCTCGGATCTTGAAAGGTGTGTTGAGTGAGCATTTATCGTCCCCTCCCGGGGCTGCCGTGTATGGTACAGAAGGTTCAGATGGAGTGCAAGGCAAAAGATCGGGTGAAATGTTGGCTCCATTCATGGGATTTTACTGTTGACTTACCTGGGCCAGGGTTTCCCCCCAAGTTCTCCTTTTCTAGGTGCCAGCTTGTGGGTCCTTGTGCTTCGCCCCAGGGAAATGGTTCATACGTTACCCTTGGAAGCTGCGTTGCTGGAGACCTGCGCACGCCCAGGAATACCCTTTAGGGGCTGGCAGCCATGCCTCTGCAGCAGGCAGACGCTGGCACCTTTCCTTCTCTCGCCCCGTGCCCTCTCGCCTCATGGCAGTGAGGTGCTCCGCGTACCGCGTGGGCATCCAACAGCCCCCGATGCCTCCATCTGCCCTCGCCTGCGTGTGCGAAGAAAGAATATGGGCAGGGAGCCGGATCGGCAGGAGGCTTCCAAGGTCCTGCACGTGTCTTGTGGGGACAGAATTCATGCCTGCTGGTGAGAGGAGCTGGGACGCTGCGACTCCCGCTGCTGTCCCAGGATCAGGTCCTTGCAGAGAGCAAAGCTGGGGCTGCGCAGGCGTCTCTGATTTGCCTCAGGCCTGGGGTCAGGGCAGCGCTGCCTCTCCGGCCATTGATCCCGAGATGCTACGCTGTCGATACCATGGTCTGAGACGTCACTGGCCAGAGATGGTCGCAGGAAGGGCCTGGGAGCGCCCGTCGCTGGGCTGGGACCGGTGCACGCTGTTGAACTCTGCCCCATTCCTGCTCTCCCCACCCTGCGGTGTCCCGGCACGTACCCCCGCTTCCCGCTGGGGTGCCCTTCAAACTCCCTTTTGGAAGCAGCCACTGGAAAAACATCTCCCTCTTGCGTGGGGCAGGGAGCCAGCGCCTTTCTTAGCAGCTGGCAGAAAGCCCCATGTGGCGGGCACAGGGAGGCTAGTGGCTCTCCGAGCCTTGGCATTGGCCGTAGCCAAATTAAACTTAGATCCAGCCCTGAGCCTCTGGGCAATCACAGCTGAAACGCTGGCCCCCCTGCAGTTAATGGGGCCCAGGATTTCACCCCATGCTCTCATCTTCTAGGCCCGAGCTGGCACGACCCTGTGTTTGCCCCAAGGAAGGGGCTTATCTGGGGCCTGGCGCATTGCTGGCATGGAGGCACGATACGGGGCTGGTCCCGTTTCTGCCCAGGATAGAACGCATGAGCTGGAGGATGCACCGGTCCCCGTTTGCCCAGACTGTGCAGACTCTTGGGGGACGCCGGCGCAATGGGCGTCTCTGTTCACTTTCACTCCCCTCTCCTGGCTGATTTGATGGTCACTGACCAGTTCCATTATGCGCCAGATGCCCAACGAGGATTGGGTCTTTGGCACGTAAATCCACTGCTGACTTCGGGGCCGCCAATCGGCGTGAACGATGGCTGAGAGCGGGGGGCGGTTGGGGAATGCCGTCTGCCTGAGATACGAACTAGGGGCAGGGTGCAGAGCTGTGAGCCAGGACTGCTGCTCTGCGTCTCGGAGATGCTCCGGGTTTCTCTGTGCTGGCGGCTTAAGTGGGGGTGATACCAGATGCCAGCCGGTGTCATTCCCTGGAGGCTGGTGGAGTTTACCCCCTGGGATGGATTTGGTTGCCCGGGCGGACGTTCTGGGAGGATGAATGCAAGCCGCAGCCTCCTTTCGAGGGTTAACCGGCCTCGCTGGCTCGGAGCATGGGTGAGGGACACAGGCTACCGTGCGGCTGGACGGGGATGGATGAAATTCCGTGGCCCTGTCACGTGCCGGCGCTCTTGTGTGAAGCCTGACTCCTGGGCTGCCCTACAGGAAACCTCAGTCCCGACCCACAGCCCTCTCTTATCCCAGCTGTGGGTCCTGAGCTCTGCCGATACCCCTCAATCCCGACCCACAGCCCCCCTGCTACCCAGCCCTGAGCTCTGCCCCCCACTCCCTCTGCTTTGCTGCGGCCCCTCCCCTGACCTGTCTGCACTCTGCAATTCAGGGTTAACCAACAGTCACTGAACGATTAAGGACTAAAGTGAAGCGACCAGTCCCAGTTCTGGTCTTGGCTTCCCCTGCATCCCACATCCCCATGATTGCACCTGGCGCTGTATTCGTCACTGCGTACCGGTCCCTTGTATTACTTGTATCCCAGGGTGGGCTTGTCTTTCTTCCCCTTCCTCTGACCCAGCTGGCTGGGGTGAACCAGTGCGCCGAGAAGGGGCAGAGACCCCCTTTTTCTAGAGGCCTGGCTTGCGTGCCGGATCGCCACGATTAGGGGTGGGAAGGAATTTCCCCCGGGTCAGACAGGCTTTCTCTGCGGCGTGGGGCATAGATCACCTGCTGGAATGAGCGTGGCATCTCTCACCTGCCAGCAGAGAGGCTTCAGGCAACAGTTGCCCTTTGGTCCCTCCTTCATTCCCCATGGCCCAGAACTGTTTAGCTCCTTGAGGACTGAAACCCTTTGTCTAACTGAAGTTGCTAGAGAGGGAGAGCTCAATAAGAGCGTGCAACCGCCAGTGCTATACAGAAAGGAAGACTGGTCATCAAACCCTCCCTTCTCCAGCATTCTTCTCACGGCAAAGATCTAAGCTCTCCATTGCTGACCGGGTCTCAATCAGGACCCAAGACACGAAGCTCCTTCCCTGGATGCTGGCACGTCATTTTTTTTTTTTTGGGTCGTGCAAATTCTTAGAGACGCTGTGTAAACAGAACGTCGGCCTGCAGCCAGAACTCTCCCCGTTTGTAACTCGTGAGCGGGTCCAAGCAGAACATTCCAAGCGCTCCATGGATCGGCGCCAGCCCCGGAGGGCAGGAGAACGGAGCCTTTTATGGTAGCGTTTCTCCATGAAAATAAAAAAACCCCAACCCAAACCAAAACAGAGACGGGAACGCACGCCCGGCCGCTGGAAGGCCCTGCGTGGGCCAGGGGAGCCGAGAGCTCGCGTTGGAAGGAAGAGCTGGTCATTAGGAGCACGGCGCGGGTGCAGGGATGCGCGTCAGCAAGGGGATGGATGGGGTGTGGACAGAGGACGAGTTTGTTCCCTGACGATGGGTTTCATTTGGCTAAGTGGTGATGTATCCTGAGGGCTTGGGGTTGGGGGGACACAGCAAATAACCCTGCTGCTATTGGATGGTTGGGGAGGAGAAACGCTCTTTCATTTTCAGTGCAGTTGGCTAGTTATTTGGACGAACGAATCTGGCTCGGAAGTGGATGGGCTCCAAGGCCTCCGCAGAGGCATGGGGCAAGCACGGGCCAAGGGCAAGATTCCTGTCCTCTGCCCTCCGTCGCCCTGTCAGTGTGCTAGAGGGAGCATCTCGAAGGGACGAAATGCCCTAGTCCATGCCTGGTCCCCTCTGATGAGCCTTCCGCCAAGAGGGCCAGGCCTTGCCAAGCGTGGGGAGTGGAGGGGCATTTGTCCTTTGGAAACGTGATGGAGGCTAGATGCCGGTTACACACTGGTGTCTGGGAAGCTGGCAGGTGTTGGCGTATCCTTCTGTGGAGAAGTGATTGAGACCATGAGGACGTAGCGACTGCCAGACAAGACCAGACCAGCGATGCGGTGGGTGAGGGCTTGTCTTACACTGGGACATTTTCCGCAGTAGCTCTTCGGGAGTAATTATTTAGGTGTGCGCTCCGTGTGGACTCAGAATAAGAGCACCTTCTTGTGATTTCGCTGACTCCACTTTGGAATGGTGGTTTCAGAATAGCTACCTGGGCCAGTTTCCAGGTGTAGACAAGGCCCTACGTGGGGGATCGTGCTCCTTGGAAGAATCAACAAGGGGAGACCAAGCAGGAGCTGGCAGTGGTGCTGCTTCGGTCGGCAGCATTAGTGAAACCGTGACCGGAGACTCTGCCCGCACCTGGCGCCCACACTTCGAAAAGAATGTTGACAATTGGAAAGGGTCCGAAAGGAGCTAGAAAACCCAACCGAGCTCTGAAAAGCAGGCCTGGGAGGGGAAGACTTGAGTCCTGTTTTGCCTGATAAAGAGGTCAGGCATTGACTTGATCGTGGTCTACAAGTACCTACGTGGAGGAGATTTCTGATAGTCGGTGGCTTCATGTAGCAGAAGAAGGCACAGTGACATCTGTGGCGGGAAGTTGAAGCTTGAACAAGAAATAAGGCACCCATTTTTAACAGGGAGAGCAATTAACCAAGGCGTTAACTTACCTAGGAGTGTGGTAGATTCTCCTTCACCTGAAGTCTTTTTAATTCCAGACCGGATCTCTGTCTGAAAGCTCTGCTCTAGTGGAACCAGAAATGGCAGGGCTTGAGGAAAGAGGCTCTGCCAGCGTGGGCAGAATATCAGACTCGATGATCATAATGGCCCCTTCTGGCTTTAAAGTCTGACCTCTGTGCTCTGTGGAACTGAGGGACTCTGGATTCCCACCAGGGTAACCAAGAATGAGCCCTACATCGGTTGGCTGTTCCTTCCTGGTCCCCGGCCAAGTGACTCCTGGGGTGGGTGGGTCTTGGGCGATGGAAGGGCAGCCTTGCTCACCGCACGTGGCAGGAATTGTCCAGGGTGACTCCCTGCAGAGCAGCAGTTTCTGGACAATGTCTCTGAGCTCCCAGGAAAGACAGAGGCCTGCGGTGGGAGCTGACTCAAAGGAAGCCGTCTGGGAAATAGGGAGAGCTGAGCGTAGCTGTCCAGTCGGAAGGAGGTTTGGTCCGAACCCCCATTGAGGCTCAGCCCAAGTTGGATTGCTTCGGGCAATGTGAAATAGCTGGATTCTTCTAAATGGCTTTTGTCTTTCCACATGGAGACTGGGAGCAGAAATACGGGGACAGAAAGGGTCCTGATCCCAGGGTGCGAGAGCTGGACAATTCAGAGAACCTCTGGTGCAAACAGCCGGATGTTGGGCTCTTACCCCAAGCGTGATGGCCCTGTTGGTTGGCGTGCCTGGGTTTTTGGCGAGTGACAGGACACATCAGTGAGGGGTTTAAGCCCAGAGAGAAGTCTGTTTGTTCCTGGCTCTGCTCTGGACATAATGGGGGGGTGAGGAACCACGGGGCTGGAACCTGGCTGGGTCCCAGGGTGGCTGCCGTGTCCACACCACCGTCTCTGCAGCTTGTGAGCCCTACGGGTTCAAGCACCACTTGAAGTCCTGCCCCCACAGGTCCCAGCCGGCCCAGCCTACAGCATTCCCTGATTGGCCCAGCCTACCGCATTCCCTGATTGGCCCAGGCACCTTATTTAAGGCCGAGGGAGAGCACAGGGAGGCTCTCTGTGCAATGAGGCGGATCCCTGGTTGCTGCTGGCACAGACCCTGCTGCGTGCTCCTGATACCTGACCATGCTCCTTGTTCTGTGCCACACCCCTGACATCTTGCCCTGCCTCTGTTCTCCTACCTAGCCCTCCTGTGGCTGGCTCTCTTGGCTCTGACCGGGGCAGTTCATCGTGACACTGGAAAGGCTACTGCTTCTGCCCTCGACCGTCTGCACTGAACTGGGACCATGTTCCTGAGTCCCCTCTCCACCCCAAGCCCTGGCCTCAGCCCGCGACCCGTAGCTGGGCTCCTGATGCCGCGAGACCCCGGGGCAGGTCACTTGCTCTTTCTGGGCCTCGATGGTCCCGTCTGTAAAATGGGGACAAGGATCCTGCCCGCACAGGTGCCTGGCAGTCTGACTTCGCGGCTGGTTGTGAAGTGCTTGCAGAGCCTTGGATGGAAGGTGCTAGTGGAAAGGCAAAGGATCATTGTGTGAAATGGGCCTGGAGATGAGGATCCAGAACTATGTCTCAGCTGCCCCCACTGTGTCCGGGGTGTTTGCATCAGGGCCTTCGTAGATTTTGAGTCCAGAAGGGAGCAGTGTCTCCTCCATCATCCAGGTCAGAGAACCCCCTCCAGCGACTCCTGCGTCAAAGCCCGTAATTGGAGCCGAGCGAAATTATCGTTTCAGACAACTTAACGTCATTTTAAAGACTTCAAGTGGCGGAGAATAGGCTACATCTTTAGATCCATGACTCCAGTGGTTAATTAGCCTCACTGTAAAAGATCAGAGCCTCGTTCACAGCCTGAATTTCTCTAGCTCCAGCTTCTAGTCATCACGTCATTGTCAGCCTCTGTCTGCTCGATTAAAGAGTCCTCTGCTCTCAGAAATCTTCTCCCCTCGCGGGAGCTTGGAGACCGTACTCTGGTCACCTCTTACCCTTCTCTTGGCTAAGCTATCCATAAAGAGCTCTCGCAGGGTGAGCGACCTGGAATCCTTCCTGTAGCTCATTTCTGAGCGCTCTCCAGAGTTTTCGGCTTGGTCTGGCTGGTTACCGAGATGTGGAATTCGGGTCTGGGGCCGGTTCCAAGGCCTTGGGCTGCAGGATTGACTCTGGGATGCTGGGAAGTTGCTCAGAGGACCACTCGGAAATCTTCGTCCATCTCGGGAGTCTCAGCGCAGGGATGGAGTCACTCTGCCATGATGGGAGCAAGAAAATTCCAGTTGCTTCCCTGAACGTTCATCCCTCCCGGGCAAACATGCAGGGGCTTCGGTGCTTAGCTGCTTCTGGCTCTTCTAGGAAGTGGCTGTGGCTTCCCTGGCATCGACCTCATGTCAATATTCACAAATAGTTTTGAGCCACAAGCTCCTGACAGGAAATGAGGGGTTGGATTGACAGTGTGAGCTGCAGGATAGGCTGGGATGGACACCCTGCTGAGCGGAGCTGGGGGGGAGGGGGGGCGGCATGGGAAAATGAGCCAGCACAACAGCCCTCCACTGCCTTTGGGGAAAAAGGGGTCCGCCAGGGAGCAGTCTGGATGAGCTGCTGCTGGCCAGCGGGAGGCCTGGCTGTTGTCGCAGTTCGGACGCTAGCTGGGTCACTGCGTTCTGCTCTGCAAGGTTTGAGCCCCGTCCAGAGCCATTCAGCAACAGGATGGATACCCAGAGCCAGGGACCAGAACAGGGCCCCAGGAGGAATACAGCACAAACAATGAGCGAGGGGAATTGGCCTCTGTTAATTACAGAAACGGTGGCTTGGCTCTTTTCTCTGGCATCTGCAGAAACGCTCTTTGGTTCCACGGCAAAGGTTCGGACAGGCTGCTGAATTCAAGCTGATGTAATGACCCTGGGCCTCGCTCCCTGAGCCCAGGTTCTTCGACTCTTGGAGCAGAGACCTCTGGCATTTGTGCTAAAGGAGCTACTCTGTTGGCCAGTGGCAGTAGTAGGCTGTTACCCTCTGTCTACCAGCCATTAGGGGAAGACGCTGTAGTAGTATGGCCTGAGATCTCCCTTCACACGGGCCTGCAGGCCGGTGCTGCCTCTGGCGTGCAGAGGGCTGCGTCTATACAAGCAGACAGCGGGGTCATCCGCTACTGCAGCCCCCCGTGTCTGCGGCACACGGAATAGAACTGGTGACCTGCCCGCCTAACACACAGGCCCCGGCCCCTCAGTTCGAACAGCAGTCTCCCTCAGAGAGGCCCAGCTCCAAAGAGCTCTCGCAATGAACTCATTAGTTAATTGAGCTCTCCGTCGGATTACCCCTAAATACTCCCCTGGTATGAACGCAGAGCACTGGAACGGCATTTTCCAAACGCCAACCCGCGGCTCAGCAGCTTCAGACCCCTGCAGCCGAGGGGGAAACTGAGTCACAGTGGGGGCAGGGACGCATCGGAGCTCAGAGAGGGCGTCAGCCTCAGAACCAGCAGTCAGAATCAGGTCGTCCCATTCACGGGCTCAGGCCGTGATCCTCAGCCTCTTTTCCTTCGGTTGGGGCTTCTCTTTTCGCCTTGCCTTCAGCCCCCTAGACAAACGCAGCCGCAGGGTCTGGCGTGTCCCAGTCTGCAGCGGGCAGTGGCACATCCATCCATCCGCCCGTGCTGTCACCGGGGCGGCTGAGCACTGAGCCAGTCCCTGTAGGCTCCCCTGGCTATGGCTACAATAGCGCGCTGGGGAAGGCGCAGTAACGCAGCACCGCGTGATGGATCTTTTCCCCCCAGCATCTTTCGTTTAAGCGGCTTCTCGCAGCGCTGGGCAGAGGCAGATGTAACGGTGGCAGCGAAGTCACAGGGCGTTGCGGGGACTGCACGTACGGACCGAGGCTCTCGCCTGTGCGTTGGGCAGACGGCGTGGGCTGCCGGAGCGGACTGATGCTTGCTGAGTGGCGGGCGCTGGGAAGGAGGAAGGCTGTGAGACGTGGGGAGGGACTGGGCGTTCTGTTCTGCTCTGTCACCTGGAATTAGGGACCTTGACTAAAAGATAATGCCCTCCACACGTGACAGTCAGTGGCTCCTGTGACAAGCTGCCAGTGAAGAAGGTCAGCCCTGTGGCATGGCTTCATCACCCCAGACACTGAGCATCGCCTTCCGTCTGCTGCAGCCACTGGGTCTTGGGAGGGAGCAGTTGGAGAGGGAGCTCCTCGTGTATGGGGGAGGAGAGCTGCAAGGGGGACAGCCTCGGGGGGCTGGGGCTCGAGGCTGGCAGAGCAGCTGCTTTCCGTGTTTGGTGTTTTGGCCCAAGTTCGAACTTTGAAGAATAAAACTGTGCCTGGAAAGCAACTCGTTGGGAGTGCGGGGGTGGGGGAGTGTCATCGAGGCAAAGGCTGAGGCTGGACTCCCTAGCACCTGTAACTTTTATGCTGTGAGAGCTGAAGTGGTGTTTCAAAGGGAGCCACCCTCATGCTTCAGGGCTGATCATCTGCTGGGATCAGGAGGAATTTCTCCTTCCCTTCAGATAACACACATCTCTTGGTCGGGCTGATTGGTTTGTTCCCTTCCACCTCTAAAGCCTCAGGTATGGGTCAACACCAGAGCAGATGGAACCGTATGCTGAGTACCACATTTCCTGCTGGGGTGTTACACGTCAATCTATTACATTCTGGACACCGGGGTTCAGCTACGAAGGAAACCATCATGGGGTTTTGTAGATGTGTGTGTGTGTGTGTGTGAATCCCATGCTGTTGCCTCAAAGTTCTCCTATGATTAGAGAAATGGCCCCTGTGACTGCGATGTACCACCAGCCTCATGCTCTGATCTTGTGGGAGGGTAAAGCTGCCTGTGTGAAAAGCAGTAGCCAGTGTGCTCAGATTTAATACAGCAGCTGTCCAGCACATAGTCCCTGGGCCATCCGGGACTATGAGTAGAAAGGTATGAACCCCGCTGACTTGGATTCTAGCCTGGGTCATTGCCCTTTTCCACCTGGCCAGCCGTAGCGTCCCTATATAGGTCAGCCCTTTCCTGTCCCATGTGCACGAACACAGCCATTCGCTAGAGCTGACAAGAGCCGCAGCAGCGCTCAGTGCAGCTGGCGTCCGTGGATGGGCGGAGAGGAGGAGGAGGGGGCTCCCGGGGGCTGGGTCCTAGAGGCAGCCACCCCAGTCCAAGTCACACTGCACCGAGGATGGTCGAGAGCCCAGTTTCTGCTTTGCCGCGTTGAGGAACTGGTGAAATTCTAATGCTGGCCCTTTCTGTGTTTGCTTCACAGGCGGCTACCCCGTGTGTGCCTCCCGTCAACTATGAGCTGGTAAGTGAGCCGACCCCTCTTTTCCCGGGCGCTCCCGCAGCAGCTTCATGGCCTCTCTTGCCATCACAGAAAAGAACAGAAGGAAACTGCATTGGCACCTGGGGAGGGAGCGTTGCCTATTGAGCAGAGCGCAGGGCTGGTAATCAAGGCAGCCACATTCTTGGGTCTGCCACAGAGCCAACAGGGCCTCGCATTGCTGCTCTGGGCCTCAGTTTCCCCTCTTTGTCCAACATGGTCCTTCCCTGTGATGAGGGAAGGAGCAGAATTATTCCAGACCATCCATAGAGCTGATTAGGGTTTCTGGGACCAACTAGCCGGCAATGCTGAGGGTCGCCCACTTGAAAATGCCAAGGCCAGGCTGCAAAAGGAGAGCCGATTCTCCCAGACTAGTGGCTAACGCTGCAGTTAGATGTCACGAGGAGTGCCTCTGCTCCCCCACGGTGGTTGTCAAGAAGCTAAAACAAAAAAATTACACAGCCCTCTTTACTGCATTTCAGTCTCTGGCTCCCAGTGAGCCGCGACGTCCAGTAAAGAGAGAAGTTATTTAAAACTCTCTGCTCTTTACCAAAATATTCTCCTGACCCCAAAGGACCCATCACATTTCCAGAGAATATTAGTCTGGATCTTACCCAACATCCCACGCTGCCAGCCAATCCTTGAGTAACTGAACGAAAGGTTTATTATAAAAGGAAAGAAACAAACGATACAAGGGATGTTAAATGGTCAAAGCAATCAGACGTGTACAGATGACTGTAAAGTCCAAATACGTCAGGCTCTCAGCAGAACTGTAGCGTTTGCAGGCTGGTACGGTCCCTCTGGTGCACATCCAGTAGCTGGATGGGTCTCCATCTTTTCTTTCACAGCTTCAGTTGCGGACGAAGAAGCAGGAATGAAGACAGGAGGGGGTGGCACAGCTGCCTTTTACGTCCCTTTGTCACGTGGCTTGCCCCAAACACAGCTGCACAACACCCGGTGTGGCAAAGCCTGACTCCCTCTCCCTGGGCGTGCTCTTACATGCCCTGGGGACTCACAAGTGGCGTCTTTCAGCGGGTTCGTTGTACGTTTGAGTTCCCTTGATGGGCTATTCAGTGCTGCTGCCCGCCTGGCTGGGGTGTCACCCAGAAACACGGCCCACGTGAGACACCGGCATAGCGTCCGTGTTTAGAACTCATGATATAACACTGACAGCTACGTATCAAGGTGCGCACCAGGCTTCGCGGACTAGAACCTTTCCACCAGTCCCTGGCAGGGCAGAGCTTGTACGAATGATTGCACTTTTGCTATATTATTATTAAATAATATGAAAAATGATCCCTTAGACACCAGACAGCGTCAGGGCCCCCACGGAGGGTGGGGGGGGGAGAAGGGGACACTTTACCAGGGTCTGGAGGCCCTGGGAGGCTGCAACCCCCATGGGTATGTGTGTGGGAAGGGGTCTGTATTACAAGTTTGTCCTGTGCCCGAAAAAATTACGCTGAGGCCCTGGACAGCGTCACGCCCTCCACTCCCCGGGCGTGGCAGCCGGCTGAGAAAATCTGGCTCACTCTGAGCACGGCCATTGGACCCATCGTCAGCCCCGGGACATCGTGGCCCCGATGGGGCAGCACAGCGGCAAAGACGCGGCCTGCTTGGAAGTGGGACCGGGATGTGATCTGGGCTGGTGGCTCACTAGAGGGCAGGGTTCCTTGCAAATCCCTGCTGAACTGCTGCACGACTCGGGGAGCCAGCTGGGCGAGGGGCTGTCAGCCGTGGCTAATGGTGATCAGAAAGTTTCTTATGGCACCCGTGGTACAGGTCTTAGCCCCGGGCTAAGGATAGTTACACCCTCCCTCCCCCCGTCCGGGGTAGTTACACACCCCCTGCCTCACTGATGAATGCCCCCTGCAGGTTGTGTTTCTCTTAACTGCTGCATTGGTTACAACCCTGTCCCTCCTTTCCACTCTGGGTGAATTCACTCCTGATGTGACAAATCTGTGCTCAGACCCCAGAGACAGCAGTGGGGGTAAGACATGGATTCTCTCCCCCACCCTCTGCTCTGAAAGAGGCTGCTCGAGCTACTGGAGAATCTCCATTAACAGTACAGGGCCCATGGCACACACAAGAGCAGTTCTAATTCCCTCCAGCAGAGGACAGTGGTGCACATGTCCACGAGCCATTTATAGGTAGGGAGGGCATCACGGGAGCAAACTGCTGGTGTATGACGTGTTTTTGCCTCATGATCCTTATAGGTGGTCTATATTCACTGCCTGAGGCCTATCGTCAGCACTCCTGTGACGCCAGCAGGCGTTCAACTCCCCACTCCTCCTTCTGTTGCTTTGGCCTGGGAAAGTTATTTAGAACTTGAAGGCAGCTCGGTTCTGGTTCAGCCTGGAACCGGGGCTGATCCATGTGCCACCGTGGGGCGACAGCAAAGGGCGCAGCGCGCAGACGCAGCAAACGTTCCGTGATCTCTTCTCTGCCCTGTCCCCTGAGCATTAGCCAGGTGGGTGGGGAATTCCCGGAAGCAGGTATTTATCTCGGCGCACTCGCTGGGAAAGCCCTGCAGGAAATCAGCTTGGGGAACCTACGTTCAGGGGAGCCGATTCTCCTGGCTGAATTCTAGGAGATGTTTAGTCAGGATGTCCTGATGGAAACAGGACCGAGATGTAACACTCACATCCAGATCTGTGTTAAGCTCCGGACCCCAAACCCGTGGGCACTTGGTCTTGGGATTAGATTCAGCCTCCGGGAGAGATCCAGGCCAGCCGTCCAGTTCAGGGCTAGATATGCCATGGGATCTCAAGCTGACATGAAGCCTGGGGAGGGGTTTGGGCCAGGATCCATTTATAACACTCGATTCTTAAACCACCCAAACGACGTTTGATTTGCATCATGCCAGAGCCCCCTCGGATTCCACCAAAGCCAAGGAATTCCTGTCCTCAGCTCACCCCGGTGGTCTCCTCTGACATTGCTCGGGCTGCCAGTTTAGCAGCCGTGCCAGGACTGTGTTGGGAACCATACAACTTGGGGCGCGGGCATCTGCCGGTTTTACGGCTGAGGCCAGAGAAATCTGCGCCTGCTTTGGCCTCTCGAAGGTTTAAATTCTCTTCTTTCTGCATGAGGCTCTGCCGTCCTCAGGAAACTAAAACTCCTGTGCCATGGGCAGAGCCTCGCAGAGACCCGTCCCCCCGGCAGCAGGGGGAGTGAATTTCTAGCACGTGCCCTGGGGGTTTGTGGGCCAGCACGGAGCAGGGCATTCTAGAAGCGGCAGGGGGCCGGTGCTGTGCCTTCCCTTTGCCTGATTGGCATGGAGCCATTGCAAGGGGCCTCAATCCAACCGGGTACCTCAACCCGGGCTCAACATTAAACACTTGAGTGGCCGCGTTTGAAACACACGGGCGGGGGCAGGCCTGTGGCTTTTTGCCTTCGCTGGGCTCTTTGAACCTGCGGGCCGACCATCCCGCTGAGCTTGGCCCCCTGGTTCTCCCCACTCCCCCAGCCGCAGGCAGAACACATGCCACGCCGGAGCCTGGCAGCTGGGAGATAGGGGATTTAAGTGGGCCCCGTGCCAGCAAAGGGTTATTTTGACATCTCTGCGGTTAACATAAGGAGCCAGCGAGAACTCCACCCGCTGCCCCCAGGGTGGGCTTTTTCCCTGCCTAGAAAAGCATCTGGGTTTTAGGAGGTGCTGGCTCCTACTTGGTGTGGATGTGGGGTGCTGGGCTGGGGGCGGAGGGGGGGCCAATTCTGCATGGATCGAGCTAGTCCTAGCCTGATTTCTTCGGCAGGCCTCCAGCTGCCGAAGTGCGACCAGGGGGTCTTGAATGTCCAAAGCGTTGGTGTCGCCGGCCCTCAAACAGTCAGAAGCCGGGGATCAGCCCCCTTCTTCTCCTGCTCCTCACCACATCAGCAGAGTGGCATAAAAATCTCAAACTTTTTGAAAGTAAGGCCTGGGGCAGGGAGAGTCTTTGCCTTCTAGTTTCTGAGCCTTTTGGGCGGCTCCTCGTGTCTTGCTTTCAAGCTTTTCTCTGTAGAAACTCGTTTATTTGAAACACGAGCTCAGAGTGTCCTCCAGTTCCCTGACTCTGGGAGCTGGGCCTTTAAGAACATCAACTAGTGCACGAAAATCACCAGAGCTGGGAGACCCCCAGCTCTGCCCTGCAAGGACGGTGCTGGGGTCCTCAGGAGGGCAGCTCAAATCAATGAAAGGCAGGCGTGGAGGCTGACCGGTTCCCCACCTGCCCTCCGCTGGCCAGGTAGATTGGTCGCCAGCATGGCAAGCAGAGCCAGGCAGCACCGTGTGCCAGCGCCGTGCCAGGAAAGTGGGACACAGTCACATCTCCAGAATGGCGTAGGTCCTGTCCAAAGGCTAGGCTCTGTCTTCCTTCAGAGCGTGGGGCGTTTGCTTCCCGCCCAGAGAGATCACTCTAGCAGATGTCCCTGGGCTCTTTTTTTTCTTTCTTATGTTAATATCAAGGGAGGTTATTATTTTCATCCCTTGTTTTCCCTGGAAATCTTCATGTAAGTCAGAAACAATTATGCTGACGGGCTGCAGGGATTTGTTCAGCAGAGCAACACACAGGGACAATTCCCAACAGGTCTCTGCTGCTGGAAGAGGAACAGGGAATTGCTAAACCAGCTGCCATGTGCAACGGCCCCTGTTGTTCCATCCAAATGATGAACCGTGCGTGTCCTAGGGGACAAGGCGCTGCCTTCTCTTGTAAACAAGATCTCCTCTGTGTTCAGCTCCAAAAGCCTCAACGTGTGTATCTTGACATGTAACGCTCTTTGTTATTGTAGGGTTGCACGTGAGTGGTGGGCCGTGCCCTCTGCTTTGTCAATGGAGGGCTGGACTAGGCTGATTATTGTAGGGTTCCTTGTGGGAACCAGGCACTGCTCACTGGTTTGGTTTTGTAGGGTTACTCCTGAGAGTCGGCCATTGCGTATTGCTTTCCTAGGACGTGGTGGCTCATTGCTGTGTGAGCTGGCTGGGGTAAGGTCACCCAACAGCCCCTCTAGGCTGCCATGCGCTCGCTGTAAAAGCTTCCCCTGTCCCACAGCCCTAGCCACCCGGGCAGTGTCAGGCCCAGGGCTTAGGCGGGGCCCAAGGGAGGTGAGAAGCTGGTGCCGCCTGTGCTGGGATCTCCTGGGAGGGCACATGGACTCCGTTTGGTGACCCTCTCCCCGGGGCGGCAGTCATGGCCCCTGGGGTGCCGTCTCCTGTGAAATTGGTGCCCGTGAATGGCTCCTTCCCAGGCTGGTCCTTCCAACCCGGCCTGCCCCAGGCTCGGCTCCTCCCTCCATGCCGCAGGCAATCCACGACCCAGGGTGCGAGGCTGGAGGGCACGGACAGAGCAGCACCTTTCCCCCAACCCTCAGATCCAGGCTTCTGTCCCCTGGTTGCAGGCAGCAGGGGGATGTTACCAAGGGAAAACGGGCGAGATAATAAATGCAGAGTCAATCTGAGACCCTCTGTGTGACAAGCTGGGGCTCGGGTCTCTCTTCGGGTCTGCAGAGAGCCTACGGCACCGGCCCAGCCCGAGGAGAGATCGCAGTAAGGGCTGTTGTCCCTGCCTGTGCACACCTGGGGGGCACACCAGGCAGCAAGTGGGATGCATTGGGACCGGGCTGGGGGGTAAGAGGCATCTACATAGGAAAAAAACCCCGAATGTTGGGAGTGGCCCATAAAATCAGGACGTCGGGTCACCCTGGTGCCCGGGAGCGGGTGAGTGCGTGCCCAGGAGCCGTGGAAGAAGGGTTAAGCTGGGCGTGGCAGTAGGACACCCTTCTCCCTCGCCATCTCCAGAGGCCACCCCATGTCCTCTCCAGGGAGCCCGCGCAGCTGGCCAGAGGCAGCTGGCCTGGCAGCTCCACAGGTTTGTGTGTGTGTGTGTATGTAGATCAGTCGGTTTTGGGGGCGTGTTTGGGCTTGTATGTAGATCAGGGCTCAACAAATTTGTTCTGGAGCTAGGAGCCAGCCCAAAAATGAAGGAGCCAGGCAACGTGGCTGGGGCGCCCTGGCCGGAGCGTGGTGGCCGCTCCCCCTGGAAAAATTTAGGCTCCAGAATTAAATTTCTAGCTGCCAGCACCCAGGGTTTGTCGAGCCCTGATGTAGACCATACGGTTTTGTGTGTGTGTTTGTGAGCGGATCAGTCGGTTTTATGTGTGTGTGTGTTTGTGTGTGGATCAGTCGGTTTTTGTGTGTGTGTGTTTGTGTGCGGATCAGTCGGTTTTGTGTGTCCTCTGTTCTCATCAGGTTCTCACACGGCGCTCGCCACCGTCTCCTCCGAGCCCCTGCCAGGTGCGCGTTAATCAAGGCGACTAACATCTGTCACATGTCCCTGCAGGGAGAAGTGTGCGCAGCAGTGTCTTGTTTTGGTAGGGTCTCAGGCATGCCCTCTCTTTTCCAGCCCCCTTTGTCTCAGGGACAGGGTTTCTGGGCGCATCACTGTGAGACGGGATTTGCAGGCCAAGGGCATGATATTAACAAGCGCTGAGTGATTTTTGGCCTGTCTACGATCCTGGCCCCCAGGATGGGCACTCGGAATCACTCGTCTCTTTTGAAAATCTTGGCCTGACGTCTCCTGTGGTTGCACGGCGCAGTTACACCGTCTCAGATCAGCCCTCCCAAAGGGGACGATCTCTCAAAGGTACTTATCTGGTTCCCGCGACTGTCTTCTCCGAGCACCTCACAATCTTGGGTGTGTGTCTACTCTCAATGCCCCCCTTCCCTTTTTAACCAGGACAGGGCTCTCATCCCTATTGTGCAGATGGGAAACTGAGGCACGGAGAGACACAGCCCAGATCCACAAAGGTGTTTAGCCCAAGGGGGCTGGAAGACTGAATTCAGTGGAAGTTTGGGGCTAAACACTTTTGTGGCTATGGATGTAAGTGACTTGACCAAGGTGGCAGAGAGAGTCTGTAGCGGACCAGGGATTTGAACTCCCATCTCCCATGTGTTAGGCTGACCTCTTTACTATCCACCATCTCAGCTCTGCCCGCATGGCCTAATCAATCCTTGATCGCTCCACCAGTGGGAGGTGAGCCGAGCAGCCCCTTACTCCTTTCACACCAGCTGCCAAATCTCCCAGAGCCCTGATCTGTGCATTCCCGCCAGCCACCGTGGTGTGTCTAGCCTTCATCCAGCTGCTATTATCACAGGCTGCGGTTTAATCTCCCCCGCCCCATCCCTGCCACGAACGCCGCCAGGAGCGCGCCGGTCCCAGAGGACGCTCGACAGCCGGCTCCAGGAGAGTTATCTGGAGAAAAAACATGGTCTTGTCTGTTTGGGACCGTTAAAGTGGCTTCAGAAGGAAACCAAAAAGGGGTGTGAATCACCCAGCCCAGTCTGGAGATTACAGCCCAGGCGCTTTCACCAGCCAGAAATGAGAGGGAGAGGGTTGTGTCTGGCTAATCCAGGTCATGGCTAGAACTGGGGCAGGGCGGAGGATCGTGGGCTGGAGTGGGGGGGCTGTGGGGTGCAGCAGGTGGGGTGGGGGGCTTGGAACATCCGTAAACCCCTGCCTCATCCCAGGCAGATGAACGGGGTGGCTGCAAAGGCATTTCCCACCGCCGGCAGCGCCGACACATCCCAGGGTCTCGGCCCGGGATTCCCTGCCAAAATGGGCACATAGCCGGGTCCTGGGGCCTCAGGGTTCTGTAACCATCAGCGATAGCTCAGCGCTCAGGGAGGGCATTATCGCAGCCCTGGGGGATCCTCCGGGACGAGCTCATTTATCTGGGGTGAGATGGGCCGGCTTTGCCCTGAGACCTCTGCGTTACCGCGGCCCGGAGCCCAAACTCGACCAGAGCTAGCCACAGGAGCGAGGCCTGACCGGGATCCTCTAGCACATCGAAGATGCTGGCAGACAGATGCCAGAGCCCCACTGACCCGCCATCCTGCATGCAGCACTCCCACCCATCGGCTGCCTCCTAGCTCCGTGCCCACCCACGGGGCAGCCTGCGAGGCTTCTCCGCTGCAGGAGGATGGGCCCTTTGCCCAGCCACCTGGGTCTGGCCTGGAGACCTTTGCTGGGGAGGAGCTTGCGGCTCAGAGGAGATGGGGCAGGTCGTGTGAGCCAGCTGCTGGGGGGCTGTTTGGGGTGGAGAAGTGGGAAAGTTTGGCTGCTCGCTCTGCTGCTGCTAGCAGGAATGCAGCCATTCAGGTTTGCTCGCTCTCCGACTGAGGCTTGGCTTGGCAGAGGCGCGCCAGGAGGCCACGGCGGCTCTACCCCCGAATGACTCTCTGGTTTCACTTACCCTTTTCGAAGTGGCTGTTGCATTCGTGACCCAGTGCTCAGCCCTCCCGCCTCCTGGGAATTGAACCTGGAAATTGCCTGAATGAGGGATCCTCTGGGGCTGCCCCCAGAGCAGAGCGGCGTCCCTAACGCCTACCCCTCCAACTTGCTATTCTAGCTGGAATTCCTGCAAGCAGAAGGAAGGTCCCTGGGGCCCCTCCTCCGTTTTCAAGTTTCCAGAAGACAGGGGAGTCTTAAACCTGTAAGGGCTTGGTGCTCCACGTGCGCCTGCACTGAGCGTGGCTCCCTTGAATCCTGGAGCTACGGCAGATGCTTGGTTCTGGAGGCAGCTCCCTCTGTGTCGCCAAGCGGCACGAGCCGCCTCTGGGGGAACCGATGGGCATTGGGGTGGATTCATTTTGCTGCCTGGCCCCTGGAGCAGGCTGGAAGGAGGAACGCGGCTGAAGTTCAGTCCCTGGAAGTTTCGCCTTCCTAGATCCAAGCTGACCAGCCTCTTCCCCTGCTTCTCTGAAGCCTTGGCTAGTTTTCCATTCAGCATAAGACCTGGGCAGGGCTGGAGCCACCGGCCCATCATGTCTTGTGTGGAACATTCAGCTCTGCAGGTGGTTCTTAGCATGAGCTGATTTAGCGCCGGTCCTACCTGGGGCTCACATCCTCCAGGCAGACCCTCGGGATTGGCTGCCCGCTTCGGGAGGGAGGGCGGTCAGCGTTGTGCTGGACCAGGCACATAGAACAGGCCTGGGGTTTGCCAGGGTCTCCTGCCGGGCGGCTCTGCAGAGGCATTGCACTTGGCGAATGCCACGCTGGTAAATAACCATCCCTGCCTCGGGCCGTTCAGGGTATGAAGGCAGTGCAACTAGGCCTCAATGGGATGGATGTCTGGGAGGCTCAGGGTGACCTAATGATGTTCAAAGCCATTCCAGGGACCCGTCCACCTCCTGTGGCGTTTGTGTGCCTAGCAAAACACCTTAATGAGTAAACGGGCAGCACAACCAATAAACCGTGGCAGGCCGCGGCTGGTGGCAGGGAGCCAGCAGGCCTGATTGCTGGCAAGGTGGGGCTTTCTCTCCCACTGGCGTTTGTTCATTACATCGATTCTTCGGGGGGACGTCGGGGAGCGGGCTGAGATCTGGGAGGTTTTCCCAGAGACGGCTCCCTCGTTTCTTGTGTCCAGAGCTTGGACTGGGAGGTCTGGAACATTTCCCATGGCTGTTCGGTGCAAGAAGCCCGCGGGAAATTGGCTTTCTCCAGCAGGTGCTGTTTGGAAATTGCTTTATTTCTATAGGGCCACTCTATAAAATAACCGGCCTCTGCCCTGTGGGATACACAGGGGTCCTTTTTCCTGCTCAGACTCTGCCCGATACATATATAAACCCATCTCTAAGGCAAGTCTTCCTTTGTGAGTTATCTCCTTACCTACCTGTCAGTTTTCACTCCTTTATCCCCTCACAGTGGCAGCTGCCGGACCCGTTCGAATATCTCTGCAATAAAAGGATAAGTGATCCCTTTGGAAGGTCGCAGCATTTTACAATGAGCTCTGGATTGACCAAACCTGGGTTTTTCCCCACCCTAATTTACATATAGGCACATTGTCCCTATTTTTGGTCAGTTCCGTGAGGTTAATTTTCTTCCCTCCTGCCTGGGGAATGCAAGCTACCTGCTGTCAATAACGTTAACTCATTGTCTCCCCGGCTAGACCTCAGCTGGGTGATCTATCCCTATTCAGCAAAGCATGGAAGCAAGTATTTAACCGTAAGAACATGCTTATGTCCCGTTGCTCGCTGGAAGTGAAGCAGGCCGCGTTGCCAGCATTCGTGATTTTTGTCATGACTCTCGTGCCAGTCAGTGTGTTTCAGGCCCCCAACTCCTGGCGTCTGAGAGGGTCTCTGTGCTCTTTTTTTTTTTTTTTAAAGGACGTTTCCTGGACCTTGTGGTTGAGACAAGCTTGGAAAAAAAAAGCACCCAGGATCTTTGAGCGATCTCAGGATTTTTTATGGTGTTGGGCTGTTGGGGGCCTGACTCGTGTTTTATGAATGCTTGAAGTGGGCATCGGTGTTGAGTGGGGACCAGGAGCCTTAACTCTCGTGTGCGTCTGCCCTTCAAGCTGGGGGCTGTGATTTCCAGTTCTAGGAGACGTTGATCAAGCTAGCGCGCTGTAGCCATGGTGGCGTGGGGTCCCACTGATCCCACTTGAGACACGGGCACCGACTCCGGTGGATAATCCCTCCCACCATGGCTACTCCGTGTATGTCTCCTGGGGCTGGAAATTACCTCTCCGCTCCCCCAGCTTGGAGTGTCTGGGGAAAATCCTGTTTCCCTCTGCACAGAGCTGGGTTTCCAGGCCTCCCACACTCTCTGAGTCCTGAGTGGGACGTCGGAACCTCTCCTGGGAAGTGTGAAAAATAGCCCAAGGAACTTTTGACACGTATCAAGCCATAACTCTCTCCTCTCTCTTTCCACAGCCGTCCAATGGGGAGAGCACCGCAAAGCATGTAGACACCGCGGCGGTAAGTGAAATGCCCTTGTGCGTTCGTGTCGCTGCCAGAGATCGGTCTGAACTGGGGGGGTCTGGGTTCCGAGGCGACTGATATCATTCTCTAGGGGGACTGCAGCTCTTGTATCAGTTTAACAACCCCTGCTGTGGTGCATGGCCCCCATGTGGGATTTATTTGGTGAGGAAGGGGCGACGGAGGCCTTGCGATTCGGTGCTGGGTCTCGCGTGTGCCTCAATGAACAGGCCCGTGAGAGGAGAGTGGGCCATTGAGAAATTGCCTGTGTTGCGAAGTGCCACTAGAGGACAACAACCCGCTAATGGCGCAGGTTGCAACGGGTACATTTACATGCTAGAATTTGAGGAGCAGAGATCAGAAACCTGTCCCGGATTGGGTGCCTGCTGCGAACTGAGTGGAACGACCATGCCACAAGCACCAGAGCTGGGTAGCCTGGCTTTGAAAACAAGAGCGCTGATTTCAGCTTTCCTCCAGAGATTGTCTGAGCTGAGAAAGGGCTGATCAAAGGTTCTCCTGGTTCATTTTCATTTCCACTGCTTCCTGGTGTCTACGTGGGCAGGAAAATGGATTGGCTGAAGACCCATCCAGGAGGTTTCATGGAGCCTGGCCGGCATTAGAAATCTCCTGTGAGATGCCCCACCTGCGTCCGAGGCTCTGATGTTACTGGATGCGCTTGGATTCCTCTCTCAACAGATCCATCAAATCTTTTGTGGCTGTCCCACCGCAAGGGCCTGTACCCCCATCTCTCTAGACAAGAGCGCATTGGAACCTGGCTCCACTGCTGTGGGCCTAATGATCCAGCCTGAATGAATAACCCGCGAGCTAAATCATGTGGAATTAAAGTGAACGAGGCTTCTGTCTACGGCAGCAAAACAGCCCTTTGTTGGCACCAGGTTTTTTTCCATTACGTGCACAGCTGTAAACATCCTTGCGAGCATCTGACAGCAGGATTAAGGGCTGTTTATTGCCACGAGGCAGCAGCAATGCCCTGGGCTGTGCAGTTGAAATTTGCATCTGACCCACGCCACTGTTCCGTAGGGCACATCGGAGCCACAGCAGAATTCGCCAAAGGGCCAGGTGGCGTTTGTCCTTTATATTGCAGTAGCACCTGGAAGACTCATGGTGCCAGGCGCTGCCTGGACACAGAGTAAAAGCCTCTGCCCCAAAGATCTTCCAGGCTAAGTAGAGAGGAGACAATATATTGGCCCCATTGGACAGATGGGAAATTGAGGCAAAGTGACTTGGCCAAGGTTAAAGAGAAAGTCAGTGGCAGAGTTGGCAATTGAACCGTGAGTTCCTGAGTCTCCATGTATTTCATCGGAGGTAGCAGATGTGCATGGAGTTGGTTTGCTGGAGCAGTTGCCGATCAGTGTATTTATAGGGATATTAGAACTTGGATTTGTAATCTGTTTCAAGAGAATAGCTGGGCTGTATTCCCGGCCAGGACCCAGCGCTTCCCTTACCACCTCTGCTATGGTAAATGTGCTGGTGTGTGGCTGGTGTGATGCAAACCACCTGGGGTTGCACATATTGCCAGACCCGCTGCCCGAGCTGTCTTTTGGATCTTTGCTTCCCCCGTCAGATTTGGGACCATCTCCCCTCTCCCGTCAGAGGTCACTTATGATCCCATCTGTAGAAGGGGAGCGGACGGCAACGTTCAGTCCCAGGAATCGTGGCCCTGGTGATCGTTTCTCAATTAATCAGTACAAGAAACGGTAGTTGCAATACAGTCAGCATGTGCGACCACGTGTCTCCCTCTAGGGCTGGCCCAAGCAACTACAACAGCTGGCTGCTTATGGCCAGGAGGGCTTTCCTTTAGCTCAGGCTGTAGGTGTTGGGTTTTTGGTGCTGAAGGTCCCAGGTTTGATCCTAGCTGCTGGCTTGTGGTCTCAGGTTGGTTACCTTGGGGGGGGCAGTTTTGCCTAGTGGCTAGAGCAGTGCATTGGGACTCATGGGACCTGGCTCTGCCACTGACCTGCTGGGTTACCTTGGGCAAGTCACTGCCCCACTCTGTGCCTCAGTTTCCCCATCTGTCAGGTGGGATTGATGAGACCTGGTTTGCAAAGTGCTTTGAGAGCAGCCGGTGAAAAGAGCCATGATAGATGTAGGGGTGGCTGTTACGTCCTTTTCGCCTGACTTTAGCAGGCAGATTCGGGGCAGGCTTCCCCCACCCAGGGCTGCCGACGCATCTTCAGACTGATCTCTGCAGCCAGGCAGATCGTCTCCTCGGGGCAATCCAGCCACACCCCGCCTTGGGAGACGCCAGACGTCTGCCACTCTGTTGGCTGCAATTTACCTGCGGAGTCTGTTCCGCGGGGAGTGAAATAAGCTGGCGTAGCGCGAGGTCAGACGGGTGGTGGTTCGCTGCAGCCCCCTTTCCCGCCCCCCCACAAGCTCTGCTTCTGCTTTGGCGTCTCCTTTTCAGCTCCGAAGTGAAGTGAGGCGGGGAGCCCCCTCTCCCCGCCAGGGACCAGCCCAGCACAGCCACGGCAGCCGCCACAGGGGTCTTCCCGGAAAACTGGGTGTGGGCGGGGTCACCTGGCAGCACCTTTGCCTCCCGAACCTGGCAGGCCTGGAGGGCGCCCGGCCCGCGAAGGAGGAGTTCTGTCTGTCTGCACACAGAGATGCCCCGGGGCAAGGCATTTTGGGGAGCACCAAGCGCCCTGGCTTGGGCCCTGATTTGGCTTTGTTGCACCGGGGGTTCCCAAACTGGTTTCCCCATAGGCCGGTGTCGTCCCCTCTGGCACTCCCTGCCTGGGAACGAGGAAAAGACTTGGTGGCTGCCAGTGCCGGGCAGAGGCTTGGGCCAGGCGCTGCTGTTACCTTGACGGTCCCGATCACCCACCCCGGTCCCTGGGCTCTGGCGGGGAGTGATACTCCAGAGGTCCCGACACACGGATTGTGGGGCGTGGCGGCTTGAAGCGGGAACAGCCGCCCTGGGAGCCGCCACTTTCTTGGCACCAGTCCCTTCTCCTGGCCCTGCGGCTCCGCTTTGCCCTCTGCCGCGCCCCTGGCTATGCTGCCAACGTGTACAGTTGGGGGGTGCAACGCCCCATGGCTTCCCCCAAACTCAGCCTGTAGCTGGCCCCCCGAGCCTGTGTCGCGGTCCGCAGTTTGGGAACCCCCGTGTCACATAGGGCCTGGATATTTCAGCCTGAGTTCTGACAATGAATGGGGAAGGGCTACTGAACCTCGCACAGCGGGGTACACACCCGTCAGAATGGCTCCAAACGTGGGGGGCAGATTCCCCAGCGGCTGCTACGGTCAGAGACGAGAGGCAGAGCTAGATGGACCCCAGGGTCTGCGCTGTTGGGCTGGATTACTCGGCGGCCCACTAGGTCAATTGGCTGTGGGCAGGGTACGATCTAACCGAGGTGGGGCCAGCCCCATGGGGCAGGGATCGCCCCAGCCCGGGGGCATGTCAAAGGATCTTTTGTAGCTTCCCTCTCCCCAGCAGCTTGTGCGCCAGGAGCCTTTAATAACATCAGCCGGCTGTTCTTATTCCTATCAGCTGATAGCTGCCTGACTCTTCCTCGTGGCAGAGGGCCGGGGGAGCGGATGGGGGAAGGCGGTGGCTCCCTCAGCAAACACACCAGGAGCGCGCTTGTGGTTAGCCTGCCCGCTGCAGAGAGGAGGGGAGGGTGGAGATCAGAGCCCAGAGCTGACGGCCAGGCTCGTGGTGCCAGGATGACTGAGGCTGGCTCGCGCCCGTTAAATAAACCCCAGCGGTTATCTAGCTCTGCTCTGCGCTGCAGCTTGGCTTAGCTGTCCTGGAGGGATTGTCCAGGGGGCTGTGGGGGTCTCGGGGGACAAGAGTGACCATGCCTTGGAAGTGGATTCGCAAGAGCTTCGCCTGGTCCAAGGTAAGTCCGTGGGCCAAGGCGTGAAGGCGCCGAGGCGGGGGGCGGGAGTGGAGAGAGGTCTTGCCCCAGGGCGTAGGCCCCTCCCAGGAAGGGTTGGGAACAGGCTTGTTGCCCCCCTTGGGGAAGGATGGAGATGCCGGCGGTGTAAGTCGCCAGGGCAGCGGAGTGGGAGATGCTCGGGCAGGTGCAGGTGGGGGCCTGAGAAGTACAGGAGCGAGGGATTTCCCGTGGGCAGGCCGGTCTCTTTTCCCGAATGCCAGGACACTGCGCTGGCAGTTGCGACAAGCTGCCAAGACCGCGGGAAGCCTGTGCGTGGGGTACAGTGCCTCTTTCTGCCGGCCTACCTTTGGGCTGGACCCCAGGGTCACCACCCGAAGCCTCTAAGGGGACGTCCACACTGCAAATGGAGCTGCAGCCCGGCCGGAACCCAAGGGCACGGGGCCACTGGTTTTCCTTTGCAGCGTGGACATCCCCGCAGGAGTGCCAGCCGGATGTCCAGTCGTAGGCCAGCCCCGTGACTGCCCCCGCCCCCTTGTGGGCTGCAGGAGGGTGGGCCGAAACCCATTCCCACAGCCAGCCCCTCTTCAGGGTTCGCTGTGGGACTCCGGCAGGCCTGAACCAGAATCCGGTATCCTTCCTGCCATGCCCGCCTGATGGCATGGCATCCTCTCCCAGCCCGGGCAGCAGGACCCCGAGCGGGTGGTGTTGACGTAGCAGCCCCCGGAGGAGATTCCCGAGCCCAGATGCAGGGAATGTGGGGCACGATCCAAGCTGCAGGGAGGGAGGTGCTGCAATAGATCCTTTCACGTGCGACAGGCTGGGGCGATCCCGTGACTATTTTCAGTGCGCCAGCGTGAGCCCCGCTAGCAGGAGCTGCCTCCCCCGGCCGGGAGGCTGGCGGCCAGCTGCGGTGTAGACACAGCCTAAGGGAACGCGTTTTGGCTGGGAGGAAGGGGTCCAGCGTGTGGCATCTCCCCGGCTGATCTCTGCGGTGGGCTCCTGGATGCTGAACCATCTGGAGCCGTGGACGGGCCTGAATTGTTGGGCCACCCACCAGTGTGAACTCGGCTGGCACTCTGCCTGCAGATGAATGTCTCACAGAGAGAGGGGGCTCTCGCTGAGCTGTGACTCGCCCGGGGGACGTGGCTGAATGGTCAGGCGCGAAAAGGGCTTACGGGGGAAGACACACTGCAGCGGGAAGACACACTGGCTTGGCAGCTCTGGCTAACCTTGAAGGGGTCACTTTCCGTTCAGGTAGCGACTGGGAGCTGAGGTAGGAGACAGAGGCTGCGATGTTCTACATCGGCCGAACGCAGAGGCCTTTGGGACACCCCCTCGCCGTGTACAGCCCCTGGGGGGTAGAGGGGGAAATGATCCCTCCTTCCCTTCGGTAAAGCTGATCAAACCGTTTCAAAGGTGATTTGCGGCGTGCGTGATGGCGCCTCCTTTGTTCGTGTTTGGGATTACGTTTCCCACGTGGCGGTGCCTCCCAGCCCCAGCTGCTGAGAGCCTGCAGAAGTGGGGTGGCAGAGGGGTGCCTTTAAAGGGGCAGATCCTCCTGGGAGTGCAGCTGTGACGGAGTGGAGGCCTTTGAGGGGTTTTCTCTGAGTGCTGCATGCGGGTGCCTCAGTTTCTCCCCATATGTTACTCACGTAGTTTGGTGATGAGACCCGGGCATGGGATCATTGCAGAGGCTCCTAGAGGGCGGATGGGCCTTCCCTGGCCACACGTACACAGACCTGGCCAGTTCCCCCTGTCCAGTTGTAACAGGTTGTGACAGGTGGAATCCAAGAGGGCTGGCCACCTTGCCCCGGTAGGAGACAAAGGACCAGGAGGGTGCGGGGGGTGGAGCGATGGGCTGCCTGGAAGGAAGAGTCAGTGCCCCGTGGGGGGCTGGTGGCTGGTTGCGTGGTTGCTGCTGTAACTCCTCATTAAGCTGCTGGCAAAGTCTTTCTACGCTGTGATCCTGAGATCTACTAAACCCTTCTGATGCCCACGCTGGCTGTGAATTGCTCCGGTGCATGGCCCTTTGGGGGCGTGGAAGAGCTCCCTAGGGTTCCATCCCAGGGACCCCACAGGGGGGAGTTCTGGCAGAGCAGGGGTGCTGGACCCCCTGAGGCCAGGGTCAGGAGGCAGCTGCGCTGGGGTGTGGAGACCCAACGGCGGCAGGCTCCGAAGCACCAGCGTCCTGACTGGCGATGTCCCGAGTGGTTCCAGAGCCTGGTTCCTGGGGGACTCCATCACAGCAGCCAAGGGGGAACCAGCCCCTAAATTGAGGTGTCCTGGACAGCTGTAGTTTACCCCTACAGCCAGGGCTGTCCAGTGTGTCATATAAGAATGGTTCCTCAATCGGACCTAGGGTGACCAGAGAGCAAGGGTGAAAAACCGGGGACAAGCTGGAGGGAATAGGTGCCCATATAAGACAAAGCCCCGAATATCGGGACTGTCCCTATAAACTGGGGACACCTTAATCAGACCTAACAAGGGCTTCTTGCTGCGTGTCGTTTCCCGGTAGGTGGTGCTCTGTAGAGTCTGTACTGAACTGATGTCCCTGCACGAGCCCAAATTCCTCCTGCGGTTTCACTCTGGTACAGGATCTTTGCTTGGTGTTCTAAACCTTTTTGTGCCGGGCGTTTTTTAAATAGCTGCCATGCTCCGCCCCAGAGGCAGCTGCATCTCGCTGGGGGCGCAGAGCGACTTGGATCTCTACGGCCGGGTCCCCCATGGTTGCCTGTCGGGATAGCAGTGACAAAAGAGCCAGCTGAGGAACGGGTTCGTGGTTTGCGCAGCGTTGGGGGGCCCTCTGGGAGGTCCGATTTGGCGACTGGAGCCAGATGAGTGTTTAAACGACTCGTAGCTGATGGCTGGAGATGCTAAAACAAATGAGGTGTGAATGTGTGGAGGGTTTTTTGGAAACCTCGCTCTGTTTTTCAGCTGAGGTCATGAAGTCACCCAACAAACTGGCTGCGGATTAAATTCTTGAGGCTGGGGATCATGCATAAATAGATGCTTCCTGCCCTGAGAGCTCAAACATTTCCTCTAATGCGCCAAGCCAAGGCAGACGCTGGGGTGTTTCTGGCCGTTCACGCAGCCCTGCTTGTTAGGTAGCAAATGTGTCCTGCTGGTGCTATAGACCTGGCCTCTGCTTGTCAGAGATTTGCCCTGCATCCAGTACAGAGCTGCTGGGTTTGCCTCCTGATTGCCGGAGCGGGGGGGGTGGATGACACATGCGGGCAGTTCTGTACAGCTGGCGTGGCTGAGACTGGAAGAACTCATGACACTAATTGATCCGTGTGAGTTTCCCTTGGAAATGAATTGGGGGGGGGGTTCAATGCCCCTTCCTTTCATTTGGTCCATCTGCACAATAACTGTAGCGTGCTGAGAGATGGAGTTTACTGGCTGGATCTTAGATACAAAGCACCTGCTAATGGCTGTTTGGGGACGTTGTTGGTCTGCAGGCGGCACTAGCGTGGGTGGGTCCCCAGCAGCGATGACCCAGGGAAGGGATGTGCTACAGGAAGTTCCCACAGCTGGAAAGCCTCAGTGATCTCTGCTTGCTTTCGCCATGTGGCCCACCTCAGAGCTGACCGGAAGGTGAGACACAGATTTGCGGCTAGCCAGCAGGAGAAAGGGAAGTGCATCAGGCTGCCTGTGGGCGCTGTGTGGAGACGGGGTGTGGGGGGGTTGGGTCTGCACTGAGGGAGGGGGAGGAGAGGCTTCAGGAGTCTGGGGCAGGACAGGGTACTTTATAGGACAGAAGGGAAGGCAGAGGTGAAGTGTACAGAGTTCACAGAAGAGCTGACAAACAGAGGACGGATTTTCCTGGCCTGGGTACATTTTGGAGACACTGAAATCTTTTCCCATCCCAAATTGGCCAGAAAGGCAAAACCCCCAAAATTTTCCAGAGCCGAAAATCTGAAATCCTCCCCCCCATCAGCTTGTTTTTCTGATAATGAAATGTTTTTGTTCGATTTCAATCTTCTAACGTGTTTTTTTTAAAACTATAAATCCACTTCCATTGCAAGACGCAACGTCGTTTGGAACCGAACAATCAAACTCCCTGGACATTCCCCCACCAGAATCGTTCGCCCGTTTCCAGGCTTTTAGCTTCACATTTTCAGATGAAATGGGCTGTTTGCCCAAACCGAGCCTTTCCCACGGAAAGGTCCAGTGTTGCTGAAGCAGCGTTTTTCAAGAGAAGAAACATTTGATTGAAATTGCCTGCCACGACTTGGCTTTTCCCTCCCCAGGGTGCTGCGTGTGAGCCAAATGCTCCGTGCCTGGTAGTTAGCACTCCAGGCACCTCAGCTCTCTGAAGTGGTGGAGACGGGCTTGGCTCGAACCCGCATTGATATTGGCCTGCTGGACGGGAGTCGAAAGCCTCATGGTCCTGGCCTAGCTGTGTGCTCATTCCAGCTCTGCGGCTCCTCTGCTGCGTTTTGTCCCACCTGCCTTGATCAAGGGCCGTGTATAATGATCCCTGAAGCAGCTTCAGCTCCCTGCTAATTACCCAATTAGCTCTGCAGAGCTGCAGGGGCCTTCGGAGGAGCGAGTGGATGGGCTGACTGTCTGCTCTGGCATGGCCTGGGTTTACCGACAGAAGCCAAGGGCTGAGCCGGTGAGAATGGCTGAGTGACCTGCCTGTTAATCTGGACCTAGACGCTATCTGTAGGGCTGGTCAGCTGGGTGTGAAATGTTTGCAATGAAGGGAGACGCAACTTGAAACCGGCTGGCGCTGAGAGCAGCTTTGTGCTGCAGCAGTGGAAATTCAGCCTTCAGGTATGCAGAAGTTGGGTGCCAAAATGGCTGTTTTGTGAATTTTGCAGGAAAAGCAGGACATGGCCCAAGCTGCTGTCAGGGTGAGGGCAGCGTTTTCCTGAATTTCATTTCACCAGTGAGCATCGCCCAGCTCCTGGGATGGGGCTGGAAGTAGAGGGAAAACGGCTGACTGTGGAGACACCCAGGAGAGGTTGCGGTGCATGAGCTAGACAGATCCCTGTGGGAGAGAGCTTGGAATGGAAGTTCCAGAGGTGAGAAATGACAGGCAATCTGGGCCGCAGTTTCTCTCTCTGTCTCTGACACCCATCCGCATAGAGGATATTAAACATGGAGGATGTTAAGCACATGCTGCTAATGTTAGACATTGCTAAATGAGCAGGCCCAGAGAACTTGCATTCAAGAGTTTGAAAAGAACTGGCCAAGGAGCTCTCTGGACTGTTCATGTTAATTTTCAAAACGTCTTGGAGCACTGGGGAAGTTCCAGAAGACTGGAAGACTGCTAACGTTGTTCCAGTCTTTAAAAAGGGTAAACAGGAGGAGCCTGTCGTGGTCGATCCGTCAAGCTGACTGCACCCGTACCAGGCACGGAATGAGGATCCAATCCCATGAATGGGAGTTGAGGACCTTTTAGCATCAGAGCTGCCCCACTCCAAGAGGGCGAGCCCCACTGTTAGTTAATTTCCCTGTTTGCAAATCACTCGGCAACATTCACGTAGCGCCTCCACCACAGATGGCCCTGATGTAGGGGGAGCGCAAGGACGGTTGCGATCACGCCATCTGGAGCTGGACTCTCATCTCTGGCTCAGGAGGTGTAAACCAAAGGCCCAATGGCTTTTCTCGCTGCATGCACGGCTCGGGGCCTGGCTTCCCAGCAGTCCACGACCCCCATTTCTCTGCTAATGTAAATGATGACTCCAGTAGAGTTTCGCCTTTTTACATCGGCAGAGAATTTGGCACTGTATTTCCGTGCCCTCCACTCAGACCATTCAAAAGCAGCTTACTGGACTTTACTAAAGGATCTCTGACGGGCTAAAATGAAGGATGGCCAATTTCAGCCCTGGCTGGAGATTTTCAGACAGTGAAAAGGGACTCAAAACAGAGGGACGTTTGCTGGACATCCTCAGCCGTGTTTTCCACCATGCAAGCTACAATTAAAGGACCGAATCCTGCGTGCCTCAGTTGACATCAGTGGAGATTTTGGGTGAAGCTTTTTGGCTCTAGTGCAATATACTCGCCCCCGGGGCTGTGTCAGTCTCCAGTGGCTGGCCCACAGGGAGGTTATGAGATCTACAACTTGTGCTGTGTCCTTGATTCTGCAAGTAGATCCATGATGGCCATGTAGATGCCTCCATAGAGTCAGAGTTTAAGGGTGTTTGCACTGAGCAGAGAAGCCTGAGAAGCCGGAAGACGAGTGTTCTTGTCTAAGGTCCCCATGTGCACGTTCACCTATTTAAATGACTCGTTTCTCCTCTGCTTCCCCAGCCACTCTAAACGGAGTCAATCTGGGGCAGTAACTCGCCAGGTGTCCTTCGGGTCCGGTCGAACCTGCTCTGACTTTGAATGTTGATGGTGGACAAGTGGCTGGCGCTGAATCGGTGGCAGAGATTATATGGCACAGGATGTCTGCTTGAGGAGGAGACCTCGGGGAAATCCCCGTTTTCACTTGGGGAGATTTCGCGTGCAGAGAAAGAGGCCAAACTTTCGACGAGTAACCGAGTGATTTTTGGGTGTCCAATTTGGTGCCCCTGGGACCTGGTTTTTCAGAACAGGCTGGCAGCCCCCATTGGTTCCCTTTGGAATTGCAGATGGTCGGCTCCTCTGAGGACCCAGGGACTGGTGTGGAGCAGCCAAATTCAGAGGCTATGTCTGCAGATTCTGCCCTCGATAACTCACGTTGTGGCTGTATCCCAGATTCCCATGTGGCCACAGTGTGTCCTTGTCCCCGCCTACCCCAGTGGCTACTCTAGGTAGAAGTTTATGACCCTGCTCCTGTGTTTATAGACAACAGATCAACTGGGGGGGCATGACAGCCCACGGGGGCGCTATCTCTCTGTGTGGTCAAGGGGTGATGGAGAGCCACACTGTGTTACTGGGTGGGTATGTGATGAGTTATTCACCTTGAGCCGCAGCCCGGTGGCTAGCGATTTGCTGGGGGGTATTAGCTCCGAGACCCGTGTGGTGGCAGGCACCATTCCCCTGGCTGGGATCTCTGTTGTTTGTTTCCTTCTGCGATGAAACCCCATGATGGTAACTTTGCTTTTCTCTCTCTCACTTTTCTTTAGGAATCCACAAAATCCTCCAAAAGTGCCCAGCCACGACGCAGACCTTCCAGGTACAACCCCTGTGGTGGCCTCTTTCCTCCCGCACCAGGCCACCGGCAGAGACTTCTCCCTCCAGCGAGGAACGCTAGCCTCTAGCTCCTGGCCTCGTTCCCTTCCCTGCCGGGGTTTCCAGCAGTGAGCGATCAGTGTAGACAGGCTTGTTAACTGCTAGATCAACTGGCATTTAAGAGCGGAATCTGGAACTCAGAGCCCACAGGGAGCCGCCTGCTGATGGCCGTGGCCGGGTCTGGCGGCCGGGTGGAAGCCTGAGGTTATAACCAGGGTCCAGCCTTCTTTAAAAAAGGGAAGAATTTCTTTCCCCTGTGGTGGTGGCTCCCGAGTTGTCTCCTCGTCCGCAAGTTGGTAATTCACCAGAGCTCTCGCCCGGCGCTGGGGGGGCTGTGCAGAGCTGCAAGGTGGGGATCTCGGGAGGGAGGCAACGCTCCCCTCTGAATGGTCTCCGTGGGACTGAGCTGCAGCGTCGGGGCCAGAATTTCCCCTTTTCTCAGACCCCTCTTGTCCGCTTTCCCTTGAAGGCCGTCTTGGCGTCTCTCCGCTGCATCTTTCAGCCCCAGCCCTGTGAGGTGCTGAACCCCTTTCGCTTCCAGTGACGTCAGTGGGAAGGAGGGGCACTCAGAGCCTTTCAGGATGGGGCCGGTTCTGGGGGTCACTGTGGGCTCCCCCGTATCTCAGGCATCCCTTCCTTCATCCCACCTCTCTCTGCTGGACACCTGTGGGCTCCAGCCGCGCCCTTCTCCCCCCACTTAGAAACGCTGCGCACCCTTGGGGAGGCCTGCTCTGGCCCACCACTGGCAGGGCGAGGGGTAGGCTGCCTGGCCCACTGTGCCCATCTGGCTTATCTAGGAGCCCCGCGGCCTGTTTGCTCGGTCTGTGGCCGGCTGCCAGGAGCGAGAGGCCGGCTGAGTGCGTTCCAGGCAGGCGTCCCTTTGAGTGAATCTCTCCTTTCTTGTCACCGAGAGAAGCTCCTAGAGATACGGATCTCCTAGCCGAGCTGCATCAAGGGGAACCAGCGGAGATGGGGCTGGGCCAAGGTGGGGCCTGGCTAAGCACAGGGGGCCCCGGCGGGCCATGTAGGGCACAGGCTAGCTGCTCGCCACTCACAGCCCGCTGGCATTGGGCGGGGCTGCTGGGCGGTTTAGCTCTGGACAAGGTTTCCAGGAACCGGGCCCTCTCTCTCTGCCCCGTTCTGGTATTGGCAGTGGCCGTTCTGACAGCTGGCATCTCCCACCCCTTCCGCTGCACGGCAGCAAAGTCGGGGAGCCCCGGCACCTGGTGGAGGTGGCGTCTGGGTGGCCTGTTGTCTCGTGGGAAGAGCGGCTGCACGCTGGCGGGTGCAGGGACCTGCGTGGCGGGGTGGCCAGCCAGGACCCTGAGACGCCGTTCCCAGAACTGTGACGGACTCCCTGCATCTCCTACTCAAGCCACGTCCCCTGTCCGTGCCCTGCCCTGCCCGTCTGTGGATCGGGGACGATGATCATTAGTTGGCTGTGACTTTCCACTTGCAATGTGCAGGAGGGCGCTGTGTAAACGGCTCCTGGCTTGGGAGACCTTCCCCCCCTCCCTCCGCCCCTGCCGTCCTGCTGGGACCTGAGCCGGCTGCTTCTTTCTTGGCCCAGGAGCATGAGTCTGGCCCCGGCCATGGAGGACAGCTGCGAGCTGGACCTGGTGTACATCAGCGAGCGGATCATCGCCGTCTCGTACCCCAGCTCGGCCGAGGAGCAGAACTTCCGCAGCAACCTGAAGGAGGTGGCCCAGATGCTCAGGTCCAAGCATGGAGAGCACTACCTGGTAAGAGGCACCGCCCCGTTCCCCGACAACAGGCAGCCAGCGGGAGGGCCTGAGGCGGGATGGCAGGTCGGGGAGAGCACGGCACTGATGGCGGCATGGGTTTCTGGAGGGAGAGGGAGCCCTCGGGGCTGGGATCCTGCATTCCTGGCATTGCCAAGACTTACACCTCCCCGCAGCAGGGGGAAGGTCCTGGCACCATGTTCCAGAGTCTGATGGGGACTCGGGAATCTCCGGAGAGAAGGACCCGGGTAGTCAGACTCTGGGCTTGATACACTCAGGCATTCATGGTCACAAGGGTCCATTAAAAATATAAGGACGGGTCAGAGCAATGGTCCATCTAGGCCAGGATCCCATCTTTGGTAGTGGCCAGTGCCAGGTGCTTCAGAGGGAATGAACAGAACAGGGCAATTTGTGAGTGATCCACGCCCAGCTTCTGGCCGTCAGAGGCTCAAGAGCATCGGGGTGCATCCCTGACCGCCTTGCCTCATAGCCACTGCTGGACCTGTCCTCCAGGAACTTATCTCATTCTTTTTGAACCTGGTTATGTTTTTGGCCTTCACAGCATCCCCTGGCAATGAGTTCCACAGGTCAACTGTGCATTGTCTGAAGAAGCCCTTCCCTTTGTTTGTTTTAAACCTGCTGCCTATTAATTTCATTGGGTGACCCTGTTTCTTGTGTTGTGTGACACTAAATAACACTTCCCAATTCACTTTCTCCACACCAGTCATGATTTTATAGACCTCTGCCATCTCTCCTGTTAGTCGTCTCTTTTCTAAGATGAACAGTTCCAGTCGTTTTAATCTCTCCTCATCTGGAAGCTATTTCATACCCTGATCCTTTTTGCTGTTCTCTGTACCTTTTCCAATTCTAATATATCTTTTTGGAGATGGGGCAACCAGAACGGCACACGATATTTCAAGGTGTGGACGTACTATGGATTTATATAGAGGCATTTTGATATTTTCTAGCTTATTATCGATCCCTTTCCCAGTGGTTTCTGACATTCTGTCAGCGTTTTTGACTGTCACTGCTCACTGAGTGAGTGTTTTCAGAGAAATACCCACAAGGACTCTAAGATCTCTTTCTCAGCTCAGTTAGATCCCCTCTTTTTGCATGTATAAATGGGATTATGTTTTCCAATGTGCAGGTCTTTGCACTTACCAACATGGAATTTCATTTGCCATTTTGTTGCCCTATCACCCAGTTTTGGGAGATGCCTTTGTAGCTCTTCGCAGTCTGCTTTGGACTTCGTTGTCTTGCATAGTTTTGTATCCTCCGCAAGTTTTGCCACCTCACGGTTTACCCCCTTTTCCAGATGATTTCTGAACACGTTGCACAGCTGTGGTCCCAGTACAGACCCTTGGGGGACCCTGCTATTTGCCCCTTTCCATTGTGAAAAATGACCATTCGGATCATCTAGTTCAGGAGGTCTCGGCTGTCGCTCGTAGAGGGGTCCTGCTCCCCTGGGCCGTGCCTCTCGTTTTGCCAGAGGGAGGGACACCTGTTTGTGACCCGGCCCTGGGGCTCTGCCCCCCCCGCTCTAGTCTGATCTCTTGCATCTTGCAGGCTGTAGGGTTGCACCTAGCGGTCTCTGACACCGGACGCCAGATTCTCCAGTAGCTCTGTGCACCCGACCCCTCTTTGGCCTGTGTTGTCCCCAGACAGGGGCCGCCCTGGGCCAGGCAGTGATCATGCTTGCAGCTGCTTTCCTGAGCTCCTGGGGGCTAATAGCAGCTCGCCTAGTGGAGACTTCCCCGCAGCCATGGCTCTGCAGCGGGCAGGCCTTGATTCCTGCTGCGGGACGAACCCAGCCCCAGGGTCCCCAGCGGGCAGGAGGGCAGAAGAAGGCGGCCGTTTGCACCCTGCACACCAGAGGGGAGAGCTGGGGGACCTAAGGAGCACGGCTAGTTCGGGGGGGCAGCATGGGGCTATCGAGCGTCCCGGGGCAGCAATAAACGAAGCCAATGAAATCCCCCGCGGCTGCCCCTTCTTTTGCGGCATCATGGCCCCGCTCCTTGCCTCGCCTTCCTGGCCCTGCATTACCCCACCCTGCTCTGCCCTGAAGAGCTGCAAGATCCTTCTGCAGTGACTCCGTCCTTCCTCCACCAGCCTGTGCCAGTGCCCCTGTCTGTGTGGTGGGGCTCTGCCCACCATCCTCGGGGCGGGAGCTGGGTCTGTGCGGCGGGGCCCGGGCACGCTGCCTGCCGTCCTTGCTCCTCCGCCGCACCTCTCCTAACTCTTTGCTTTCTTTCTCGCCCAAGCTTTTCAATCTGTCTGAGCGCAGACACGACATCAGCACGCTGCACTCCAAGGTAAGTGCCATGGGGGGGCCAAGAGCAGGGCAGGTGAAGGGATGTCGCCACACCAGAGCTGGTGAATCTTGGCTCCGGGAAGGGGCAGAGCGGGACGCATGCATGCATGCCTGGAGAGAGACGGGCCCACGGGCACCGGATCAGGGGTCCTGCCACCCAGCAGCTAAGGAGGTGCCAGCTGCTTTCCGTTCCAGGCGCGGTGGAGGGCGGGACAGGCTGGGTCCTCTGACCCCGCTGACCCCAGGGCCCTTGGCTGTTGGCGTGGTGCCCTCCCCTTCCCGCTGGGTGCCAGAGGTGGGCGGGTACCCTTGTGGGGGAACCTCAAGAGGGAGGCCCAAGAAGGGAAGGGAATCTCCTGTGTCTCCCACCCGGCCGGGTTACCCGGGGTGGGGGTGCTCATTCAGCCACGTCGGCATGTGGCGACCCTGTGCGTCTCCAGCGACTGGTAATAAAAAAAGCCCCCAAAGGAGCGTTCATCCCTATCCTCTTCCTCCTCCTCCGCTCCTCCCCCCCCACCTCTCTGCGCCCCGCCCAGGTGCTGGATTTCGGGTGGCCTGACCTTCACACGCCTGCCCTGGAGAAGATCTGCAGCGTCTGCAAGGCCATGGACACGTGGCTGAGTGCTGACCCCCGGAACGTGGTCGTCCTCCACAACAAGGTGAGCGTGAGTTCCCCCCCCTCGTGCTCAATGCTTGATCCCACGGACCTGCCCCCGCAGCCCCGCTTGTCCTCCTGTCTAGCCCTACCTTTCTGTTCCCCGGGGTAAGAATTCACCTGTGGGACTGACTGCTCTTGGGAGGCCCGAGAATAGCCACATGTCACGAGGACCTCGGAGCCTGCCGCTTTGCAACGAATGCCGGGAGGGAGGGGAGCAGGGGCAGGGTGGCAGGGGCTGAGTTAGTGAAAGGGGAGCTGAGAGCCAGCGCCATCGGTTTTCTCCGGCACAGCAGCCGGTACTCACGCTAGGGAGGACCCCCGGGAACCTCACCCCTAGCGTAGGGCAAACGTGTGCTACCGGCTGCAGCCCCTGGAGGGTGACATGGGCACCTGTGTCTTACAGATGTCCCTAGTATAATTTAGCCACCGGCGGGGTTAACTCAACCACACTCAGGTCAGGAGTGTAGATAGGGGAGTGGAAAAACACACACACACACTTTCCCTGTTGTTGAAATGCAGCCATCTCTGGGGTGGAACATGGTGGCTGGTCACCAACACCCAGCAATGCAGCGCAGCAGTCCCGGGCCTGGTCTGAAGCCTGTGAAAGTCAATGGGCATCTTTGCCTTCAGTGGGCATCGAATCAGGCCCTTTGCGAAGGACCCTGCCCGCTGGCTGGCTGGCTGACTCTGTGACCACTCCTGGTGCCCCTCCAGGATGCCAAACGCCTTCTTTCTCCTGATCTCTTGCAGGGAAACCGAGGCCGGATGGGGGTGGTGGTTGCTGCCTACATGCACTACAGCAACATTTCAGCCAGGTGAGAGGCGCCCGGCGTGCCCGGGGGGGACGTCTGGAACAGCACCCGCAAGTGTCTCCTCTGAGCCGTCTCTCCGCGGCCTCGGTGCACTGGTGGAGAGAATCGGGCTAGGGACCCGCCTTTTGGAGCCCACCCACTCTTCCTTCGGGCAGCCTCCTCCCTGGTCCGGCTCAGGAGGGCCCATCCACCCAAATCGGCTGCCTGGGAGGCTCAGCTGGGACCCAAAGCAGCCTCTGCTTCTCCTGGGTTCTCCAGTAGCCCTGCCGATGCATGTCACCGGCCTCCAAACACACCCCGAGGGGCCTTTTACCCGAGAAAACCCAAAAGGCCTCGAAATAGCCCCAGTGGCCTCTCCGGCAGCTGTTTATAAATGCAGGGGGAAAGGCTGAATCTCCCTGGAGCCCCCCCACCCCACCCACTGACCGTGTGCATCTTCTCCCCCCGCACAGCGCGGACCAAGCCCTCGACAGGTTTGCCATGAAGAGGTTCTACGAGGACAAGGTGCTGCCGGTCGGACAGCCGTCGCAGAAGAGGTCAGTCCTGCAGCATCTCCCTCCCCCCTGCGGCCACAGCTGTGAGCACTGGTCCGGGGTCCAGGCTGGGGCTTGTTAGGTGTGGGTGATGAAGAGAAGGATGGGGACTGAATCAGCATTTGAGCGGACACGTGGTGCCCCTGGTGGCAGGATGTGGAGTGCGTGGGCCACGGATTCAGTGGGGAGAAGATGCTCCCGTTGGTGGCAGGACGTGGTGTGTGGTGCATCAAATCAGGAGGCTGGAGGACGGAGGCCATGTGAGCTCTGGCCCCCCCGCACCAGTACCCGTGCAGGTTACAGGGCTGAGAAGCACATGCAACGCAGGCGGAGGAGGTCTGACCTAGATCCAGAAAGCAGGGACCCTTGCTGGTTCTGAATCTGATCCAGACCCAGTCCTTACGCATGGAGCTGGACTCAGGAGTTTGATTTCCCCCACTTCCCCCCGCATCTCAGGCTGGGGGGAGGGGTGTTGTGGTTCTGGGTTGGCGCTGTCCTTGATTTAAGGGAAAACATCAAGACTTCCCAGTCAGTGAGAAAAGCGGGGACAGCGTGTGTGGGGCTGCCCCCCAAGGAGCTGGGAGGAGGAGCTGGCCCGTTCTTTGGACCCCGGCCAGGGCACTCAGCCAGGAGCTGAGCGCAGGGCCTTGTGTTCCCGCCGTGTCACCGTGGGCAGGGGCAGAGCTCCCGGAGGCTGGCCCTGGTATCGAAGTGGATGCCCACTGCTGGTGTGTGTGCTGCAGGTCAGATTAATGGGGCAGTGCCCCGCTCAGGCCTCCCCGCTGGGGGGGAAGGGAGCAGCAAATCGATTTCTTTACGGGCGCCGAAATAAAACATGCCTTCCCCTCTACTGCGCTAGGTGGCAGTAAAAGCCTCCACCGTCCCTGCTGCTGTCTGGGTTTATTCCTTAAGGCGCTGGAGCTGCTAAATTGCAGCAGAGGGAGACTTCCCTGGTGCGGCAGGGAGATCTATAAAACCAGAGCGAGCTTTCGGACCTGTCTCCTCTCCCATTGCTGCCTCTGCCTCCAGCTTTGCTCCCCTGCGGGGCTTTCCCTTGTCCTTCCTCGCTCTCACCCCAGCACACCCTGGCCTAGAAACCGGAGCAGCCACCCAGGCAGGTGTGAACGCAGATTGGGAATCCAGATCAGGCTGGCTGGTGGGAGGAAGCCAACCCTAGCTCGACGCCGGGGGATCCACCCACGTCCCTAGCAGCAGCGCAAGAGGAAACCCCAGTGCCTGGGCGCCCAAAACGCCCTGCTGCCAATTGGGGCTGGTGGTTTGATTTAGCAAGGGTTGGGAGCGAGGGGCCACATCCTCTCTGGCAGAGATATCTTGTGGAGGAATCTTGAGTTGCAGTTTAAAAGTTGGTGGTTTTCCCTGTTCTCTCTCTGTGTCTCCACATGCATGATGTGTAAGCAGGTACTGTGGTGATCCGTGTGTCTGTCTGTGGCTAGCTGTCCATCCTCGGCACTATTATCTGAGCCATCTAGAGTAGTCCAGTTCTTCCCCTGTTGGGTTATGGTGTCTGGCATTTACTGGCCTGGGACTGGAACTGCTGGGACAACAGGACCTCATTACCTTGTTCACATCTCTTGGGATTCCTGCGCCAAACCATCTAGTGTGAGCAATGTCTGAGGAAAGGGGTTCTCTTCAGCGAGATGAGCTCAGGACGATAATAAAACCCAGCAAGCCTGCACCGTCTCTTGGGTTGGCTGGTCCGTGTGCCTGGAGATCAAAAACAGCCGGTAACACGCATGCTGCAAGTCCAGCTTGGCATCCTGGTGGAGGCCCAGACGAGATGATCTGTCTAGTGTGCTAAGGCCCAGCTTTCAACCATTAAGAGTCTAGAAGGAGTTCTCCTTTGTTTGCAGAAGAGAAGAATGAGGGGGGATTTGATAGCAGCCTTTAACTCCCTGAAAGGGGGTTCCAGGGAGGATGGAGCTAGGCTGTTCTCAGTGATGGCAGATGGCAGAACTAGGAGCAACTGTCTCAAGTTGCAGTGGGGGAGGTCTAGGCTGGATATTAGGAAAAAAATTTCCCTAGGAAGGTGGTGAAGCACTGGAATGGGTTACCTAGGGACGGGATGGAATCTCTGTCCATAGAGGTTTTTAAGGCCTGGCTTGACAAAGCCCTGGCTGGGATGGTTTATTTGGGGTTGGTCCTGCTTTGAGCAGCGGGTGGGACTAGATAACTCCTGAGGTCCCTTCCAACCCTCATCTTCTAGGGTTCTGTGATTCCAAGATGATCCGTGACACAACCCAATGCTCTGGGTGTCTGTGACTGCCAGAAGCTGGGGTTGGACGACAAGGGATGGACCACTCATGAATTGCCCTGTGTTGTTCATTCCCTCTGAAGCAATCTGGCACCAGCCAATGTCAGAGACAGGAGCCTGACCTAGACGGACCATTGGGCTCTGACCCAGTGTGGCCGTTCTTATGACATTTCATGAGGTGGCGGCATCACAGGGTTAAGCCCCTTTCACACTCTCACCGAGATGGGAAAAGAGAGTGCACGAGGATGTCGTACCCTGGGACAGCCTCAGCTGCAGTCCAAGAAGATGGCCTTCTAGTCTGCCACCTCTGTGGGGCCCCAGGAGAATTGTGGGCTCTCTGTGTCCATCACAGGCCAGCATCATCAGGATCCTGACTGGGGCAGATGGGACCCAGGGTCAGGGCAGGGTCAGACCAGAGGCTGAGAATAGGAGAGGAGTTCGTAGTCGAGTTCCAGGCCGGGGCCGATAGCAGGGGTCAGAGTCTGGGTCAGGTTTCAGGGCCCGGGTCAGGGGACGAGGTGCAAGTCAGGGGGAGGTCCGGAGTTCCAGAGCAGGAATGGACGTGGCCGCCTCCAGGAGAGGGGCACTGTTGTCTGGACAATTCTTGGAATGCCTCCTTGGTTTTATATAGGGCAGGGAGCCAATCAGGTGCCAGGAGGCTGCTGACTGTCCTAGCCCTTGAGGCGGGACTTCCCATGGTCTGTGGCCTCAGTGGGTTGTGGGTAGTGGAACATGAGCTGGCTATAGCTTCTCCTGGGCGGCTGCATGGAGATGGCTGCTGCTTGGCAATTTTAGCCGCCCAGGTTTGAGACCCACCCCAGGACTTACCGCCAGTCCCAAAACCCTGCTCCTTGGCTGTGAAGTTTGTGCCCACCTGGTTGTTCTTCCTGCTGGGCCTCCTTGTTTCTATGCAGCCAGAGCCTTTGAGTCTCAGATGAGCCTGGATCCCATGGTGCCAGCTGCCAAGGCGTCTCCTTTGGAGCAAAGGGTTCTGGGGCACACATGGACTTCAATGCAGACAACCGAGCTGACGGGTTAGAGGTGGGCACCAGACAGTTTATGGAAGGAGAGGGCTGTTTAGCAGGTATGTGGGTGGAAGGAAAGGAGCAGAGGGAATAGGGGGCAGGTGCCCTCCTTCGGTGGCGAGGAGACCCAAGGAGCTTGGGTGGGCTGTGCTTGGACACCGCTAACCTCCTGGACCCACGTTGGTTTCTACGCCAGGTACGTCCATTACTTCAGCGGCCTGCTGTCCGGCACCATCAAAATGAACAACAAGCCGCTGTTCCTGCACCACGTCATCATGCACGGGATCCCCAACTTCGAGTCCAAAGGTGGTAAGTCTCCCCCCTGGCTCTGGCACCCCCAATGTGCCTCTAATTTCCAGGGGCACAGAAGCTGCGTGAGAAGTAGGGGCCACTGTAGGAGGATGGGGGGGATTAACGCTGCAGCATTTCAGAAAGGCTGGGGGTATGCAAGTAAGACCAGATACGGTGTGGGCTCCGGGGACCAGGGGTTGCTGTGTGTAGCTTCCTGCTGGCCGTGTTTGCCTTTAGCAGTGGCCCTTGGCTGGTGGAGCTGCTCTGGTGGGATGGACATTCTCTATAAGGAAGACGTGCCTGTCTGGTTAATACTCTCTCAGTCTTCTCCATCACCGGCATTAGTGGCTGTTGTCGACGCCCTAATGACAGGATGTGTTTGGTCTTCAGCCACATGAGCCTTTTCAGTGACATGGCTCTCCCCTCCCTAGCCACCATGCGGCTCTGCTAGGGTTGGCTGCAGTGGGAGCCCTAGTGTAGACAGAGCATCTTGGCCATCGGCTCATAGATGTGCTGTGTGGTGGCCGTTTCTGGTGGATTCCAGAGCGGAGCCACAACTGGGCTTATTGTGGGAACTGCGTGGCAGCGGCCTTGACTCCATGGGGATTGCTGGCACCCCAACACACAGCCTTCAAGCAGGGGGTAACCATTCTCCGGGTCACCGTCTCAGAAGCTGCATGGGCTCCCTTCTGCTGTCGTCACTTGGGGACAGGAGCACTCCCGGCTGGTGCCATGAGTTCTCTTTGCTTCTCGCCGCCTGGGAGCCCGGACCCAGCCAGGCCCTGAAGGACTGCTGTGTCTCACTTCGGTCTGCCAGGGTGGGCAGTGTGTATGGGCCTCCCTGTTCCCACCTCCGTGGGTTCAAGCCATTGCAAATGTTGCCTTGCCAAGCATTGGGAGGGTGCTGCAAGGGGCAGGCAAAATAGGGATGGGTCCCCAGTGCCCTGTCTCCTCCCCCCTGCTCCCACCGTGGCTGGGCTCTTTGTTTCCCTTCCCCGTGACTAATCCCTTCTCCCCATTTCTGATTGATGTTGTCTAGGTTGCCGACCCTTCCTGAAGATCTACCAGGCCATGCAGCCCGTCTACACATCCGGCATCTAGTAAATATCACCTCTTTCTCTTCTCCTCTCTCCGGACAGGCCCTTATTTCCAGCCCCTGTGACTGTCTCCCCTCTGAGACATGGTCCCGGGTGACCCAGGGGCCTTCTGCATCTCGGTGAAACACGGCTGGCTCCTGTAAGGAAAGGAGAAAGTGTTGCGTAAAGACATGCCTGCACTTTGCCCTTAAGGTTAATGTGGGCCATGCCGAGTCTGGTTGTTTCTAGCACGTTGTTCCCAGCCTCCTCAGGACACTAGGCTGAGATCCTGGCCATTTCAGGAAGCAACTGTCCCTTCCCATCCATCTGTCCTTGCTTTCTCCCACTATGGAGTTTGCGTTGCTCCAGACCCACGCCCGGCATGTGCCATGGAGACTCACATCAGACACGCTGCTGACCTGGCTGCATTGGCTGATCAGCACATCTGGCCTGTAAGCTGGGCCTCCCTGTTTGGTTCGCTTGCGGATGCCCTTTAGTTTGCCACGTGCTCCCTCTCCCCACATTTTGTAGTGCCTTTCCGTGGCGCTCTTCCCTGCCTGCCCGCTGAGGTGCAAGGCTGCAAGGGGAGGAGGTTGAGAGGCTTGTTGTCAGGCGGCTGGCTGGGTGCAGTGATCAGCGTCTGTCTGGGAGTGAGGGCAGTGTAGACAGATGCTCCGAGAACACAATGACAGGCAAGGGTGCGTGGAAAAACGCTCCTCTCTTTCCTTTTCTCCCCTTCGCCTGTCTGACGGCCCTCTCTCTCCCTAACAGCTGGCCCACGCATACAGGACATGCCTCTTTCTAACCAGGCCTGATCCCTCTTCCATGAAATGTACGAGTCTAAGCTGTTAATAGACTCTCCCTGGGAACCCCAAGTTCATCTCACCCGTGAAAGCTGAGCCTCCAAGGCCAACGAGTGACAAACGCTTGGATTAACTCCCGGGGACCATCAGATCCACTGGGCAGGAGCGGGGGCAACGGGACAAGTGAAAAAACTGCACCCGGCTAGCCCAAAGCCCCTAGATAGCCGGGGGCAGAGCTGTGGGGTGCTGTATACGCTGTACTGTACCCTGCTCTAACTGCTAGACTAAGGAGTCGTCTGTTCGACCAGTAGGGCCCTGCTCCTGTATAAATGTTGATCCTTGTGTCGAGGCCCCCTGGGAGAGATGGGGGTGTAGTTTTCCTGCTTCTTTTTGGCTTTACTGTGACACTGTCAAATAATTTAGACCCCAACTGCAACCAGCTGCATATTATAATGTGTTCCGGCCTCTAGAGATCGACTTTCAAAAAGGCTGCAAAATGTTCAAATCCAATAGCTGGTGTTTTTCATAGGACCTACACAAAAACAATGACTGCTGTCATTAACAGGATACTTGTGAGCTTCCCCTGGTGGCTGGGCTGACACCATCTGTAACACCAGGGCACAGATCGGGAATGTGAACAACCCTGGCTGGGCTGATTTTAGGCCCCATTCCCAGCGCGGGAGAGGAACGCAGGCGTTCCCCTGTCTCAAGCTCCTCTCCTCCCCCCAGTCTGTGCTGTCCAGCACTGCCTTGTGCGGGTGCAGATGAGTGATTCCCAGGGCTCATGAAACATGCTAGAGGCACCCGCTCTTCATTTGCACCTGCAGATCTGTCCAGAGCAGATGGACGTGGGGGAGGGTAATGGCTCGGGGGATGGAAGCTGTTTGGGGAAGGGACTGGCTCTGCATCTGTGCAGCATCTAGTGCAAAAGGGCTGGATCCCGGATGGCACCTCTAGGCACCACTGAAATGTAAATGATTCTCGTGATAACATTCCTGGCCTGGATGGCCGCTGGAGAGAGCAGAAAACACATACTCGGAGCTTCTCCTCATGGCATTTCTAGCCAGACCTTGGGAGATCCGGGAAAAGTGCCCAGATCGCCACCCCCAACCCCAGATCCTGTCCCTTGGCTGATTGAGTCCTTGGGCTCTTGCACCCAGACTGAGTTATTTGCCTTCTTCTCTCTCTAGCAACGTGCAAGGAGACAGCGAGACCAGCATCTGTATCACGATAGAGCCCGGATTGCTCCTGAAGGGAGATATCCTGGTAAGAGGCCAAGGTGCTCATAGCTGAACCTCCTATCCAAAGGGGAAGGTCTGGGGGAAGCAGGAGGAGGCTGGTCTGGGAGAAGAAACAGCCCCGAGGGGGAAGATGGGGCGGGGTTCCCAGCTGCGTGTCTTGGTGCAAGGGGGTGAACTGGTGCCTTGTGACGGCCACATGCTCACGTTGCATCAAAGCCGTCTGCATGCTCCACGCGCCGTGGAAGTCACGGCAGGATCCGCCAGGCCTGCCCCACGGCAATCGAGCTGGTCATGCAAAGAGCAGGGTGCGCGGCAGCTGGGAAGCGATGAAAGAATCTGCTCCCACTTGCCAGCTAGATAAGGAATCCGTGCATTGCCCAGGGCTCTCTGGAGCATTTCCTGGCTGGCGTGTGGAGGGTCTGACACCTCTTTCCTTCTCCCGGGCAGCTGAAATGCTACCACAAGAAGTTCCGCAGCCCCACCCGAGACGTCATTTTCCGAGTGCAGTTCCACACCTGCGCCATCCACGACCTCGGCATTGTCTTTGGGAAGGAGGACCTGGATGAAGCTTTTAAAGGTGCTTGGGTCATTCCTGGCAGGCAGGGAGAGGAATGTGGGACCCAGACCGGGAGGGGGAATCAAACCCCCTGGTTTGGGGGGTTTATTGATGAGTAACTTTTCCTGCTTGGTTTTCACATTGCTGTTCCATTGCGGTTCCGATCCAGCGCCCGTCACCCGGGTGTCTGGGAACCTAAAGACATCTCAGCTCTGGACTGGGGGACTTTTCAGAGGACTTGGAATATCATGTCACACGATCGCAAAGGGCTTCCCAAATGATGTCTGCTTTTCTAGCATACCCAGTTGTTACCCAGGTCCGAATCCAGCCCGGGCACCAGGGGTGACAGCTTTCCATAAGTTAAAGGTGGAACGGGAACTGCAGGGACCACAGGTCTTTGCTTTTTATCTCAGATGGCAGCCCAGCGTTTCTCCACCCCAAGGCAGGGCACTGATCCAGGGCTAGCCCCATGGAAAGGACATCACCTGCCACATCCTCCAGCAGCTGGCTTGTCTTTGGAAGTTTCACTCGCCCTCCCACCCCTGCCTCGCTTGTGAGATCTGATTCACTCATTCATAGTCTGCCTGTCTCCTGAGGCTCTTACGTGGCCCTTCGCACCATCATGTCTGATCCCCGGAGGCTGGGAATGTGCTGTCGAAGGCTGGCATTCCCACCCTGTCCCCCTCCAGCGATCGGCGTACCCTAGAGCAGGGTGCGTGGAGGTTCACGCCTGCTCACGTCCAGGGCAGCTGTGAAAACCTCTGCCAGGTGAGGCCAAAGGGTGCAGGAACTCTTCTAAGCTCAGCTCATTTGGAAGTGGCTCTCGACGTATGGGATTGCACAGTGGGTACCTATCTCAGACAGGGGACTTTGTGCTTGATGGAAACCTGCCCTCTAGGCTCCACTAGGTCTTTTCAGACCTGCATGCTACCTTCCACGTCCGTCTGTCCACACTGAGCTGAACACTGACAAATAAACAAATACCAGCTGGACAGCAGACGGTGGTTTTCTTGCCCCCATCACCACTGTATCCTAAGTGGTTCCTGCTGATAATTCATTGAGTCACTCGGTCTGTTCATCCATCCCTAGGCTACTGTAGGGTGAAAGTCCCATCAGCTTACCCCGTTTTCCTTTCTCCGTATCATCCCTTCTCAGTCCCGCTCATGGTTCCTGCTGTCTGTCCCTCTGCAGCTGGCTAGGATACAGCCGAGAAAAATCAAACTTTCCTGACAGCAAAAGTTACTGTTTTCTACATCCATCCACCTCCGCATTCTGAACCACCCATCCATCGTTAGTGGCATCTTTTTACCTCATTGGAGGACAAAGGCCCCGTGCCCAGAGCTGGTTGAACAATTTTTTGATGAAAACATAGCTTTTTGAGAAAAGGGAAATTTGAGTCCCAAAATGTCCGTTTTGGGTGAAAACACACGCACGTGAATTCAGGGAAGAATTCCAACAAAATCCATTTTTCCCCCTCCTTTGCTGGAATCTGACGGAAGGGAAGGAATAATTTCCTGACCAGCTGTATGCCTGAACTCTGCTGCTTCCCTCCGTCCTCATCTCCAGGTCCCTGCCCCACGGCGGGGTAGAGATCTCTTCTGCATTGCTCCTGTCCAACCAGCCCTCCCGGCAGCTCCGCCTCTGCAGATCATTGACCTGGCGGTGCTGTTCCTTAGCCTTTTCCTCCATGGCAGAGTCCCTTCCACTTCACCCACATGGGTGCAGGGGAAAGACCAAAGCATTGCTCCGTCCTTATCAGCCTCAGTGCAGGGGGAAGGCTTCCTCGTCGCTCCTTGTGCCGCGGGGGTTGCCTGGAATCTCTGCACACTTGGCCTGTGTGTGAATCAGGACGTCCTCTGCACCCCGCTGTTCAAAGGGGTCCCCTTGCTCCAGCAGCCCACCTTTGGATGCCCACAGCGAGGAATGTACAATGGCCCCCCTATGGAGAGGTGACCGGCTCTGTGCATGTGGGGGAAGCGGTGGACGTGATATATCTTAACTCTAGCGAAGCTTTTGATACGGTCTCCCACAGTATTCTTATCAGCAAGTTACAGAAGTATGGGTTGGATGAATGGACTGTAAAATGGATAGAGAACTGGCTAGATCATCACTAAGGGGCAATGTGTGATTATGGGAGATTTCAACTTCCCGGATATAGACTGGAAGACGAGTGCTTGCAAGAAAAATAGGGGTCAGATTTTTCTGGATGTGATAGCGGATGGATTTCTTCATCAAGTAGTTGAAGTACCTACGAGAGGGGATGCCATCTTAGATTTGGTTTTGGTGAGTAGGGAGGACCTTGTAGAAGAAATGGTGGTAGGGGACAACCTTGGTTCGAGTGATCATGAGCTGATTCAATTCAAATTAGATGGAAGAATAAACAAACGTAGATCTGGGATTAGGGTTTTCGACTTCTCAAGGGCTAATTTCAAAGAGTTAAGGAAATTAGTTAGGGAAGTGGATTGGACGGAGGAACTTGTGGGTTTAAATGTGGAGGAGGCCTGGAATTACTTTAAGTCGCAGCTGCGGAAACTGTCGGAAGCCTGCGTCCCAAGAAAGGGGAAAAAAACCATGGGCGGGAGTAGTAGGCCAAGCTGGATGAGCAAGCAACTCAGAGAGGGGATTAGGAAAAAGCAGAAAGCTTACAGGGAGTGGAAAAAAGGCGGGATTAGTAAGGGAAGCTACCTTAGTGAGGTCAGAACGTGTAGGGATAAAGTGAGGAAGGCTAAAAGTCGCATAGAACTGGACCTTGCAAAGGGAATCAAAAACAATAGTAAAAGGTTCTACAGCCACATAAATAAGAAGAAAACAAAGAAAGAAGAAGTGGGGCCGCTATACGCTGAGGATGGAATGGAGGTTAAGGATAACCTGGGCATGGCTCAATATCTAAATAGGTACTTTGCCTCGGTCTTTAATAAGTCTAGTGAGGAGTTTAGGGATGATGGAGGGATGACGAACGGGAATCTGGATGTGGTGGTGGATATTACCGTGTCTGAGGTAGAGGCCAAACTTGAACAGCTTGATGGGACAAAATCGGAGGGACCGGACAATCTCCACCCGAGGATATTAAAGGAATTGGCGCGTGAAATTGCGAGCCCGTTAGCGAGAATTTTTACGCAATCGGTAAACTCGGGGGTTGTGCCGTACGACTGGAGAATTGCTAACGTAGTTCCTATTCTTAAGAAAGGGAATAAAAGTGATCCGGGTAATTATAGGCCTGTTAGCTTGACGTCTGTCGTGTGTAAGGTCTTGGAAAAAATTTTAAGGGAGAAAGTAGTTAAGGACATTGAGGTCAATGGTAATTGGGACAAATTGCAACATGGATTTACTAAAGGTAGATCGTGCCAAACCAACCTGATCTCCTTCTTTGAGAAGGTGACGGATTACTTAGACAGAGGCAATGCGGTAGATCTAATTTACCTCGATTTCAGTAAGGCGTTTGACACGGTTCCGCATGGGGAACTGTTAGTTAAATTGGAAAAGATGGGAATGAATGTGAAAGTTGTAAGGTGGATAAGGAACTGGTTAAAGGGGAGATTACAGCGGGTCGTGCTAAAGGGTGAACTGTCAGGCTGGAAGGAGGTTACTAGCGGAGTCCCTCAAGGATCGGTTCTTGGACCGACCTTATTTAATCTTTTTATAACTGACCTTGGCACAAAGAGCGGGAATGTGTTAATAAAGTTTGCGGATGACACGAAGCTGGGGGGAATTGCTAACACGGAGAAGGACCGGGATACTATTCAGGAAGATCTGGACCACCTTGTACGCTGGAGTAATAGTAATAGGATGAAATATAATAGTGAAAAGTGCAAGGTCATGCACTTAGGGATTAATAATAAGAATTTTACATATACGTTGGGGACGCATCAGTTGGAAACGTCAGAGGAGGAGAAGGACCTTGGGGTATTGGTTGATAGCAGGATGACTATGAGCCGCCAATGTGATATGGCTGTTAAAAAAGCAAATGCGGTTTTAGGTTGCATCAGATGAGGTATTTCCAGTAGGGAGAAGGAGGTGTTAGTGCTGTTATATACGGCGCTGGTGAGACCCCACCTGGAATATTGTGTGCAGTTCTCGTGTCCCATGTTTAAGAAGGATGAATTCAAACTGGAACAGGTTCAGAGACGGGCTACTAGGATGATCCGAGGAATGGAAAATCTGCCTTATGAAAGGAGACTCAAAGAGCTTGGCTTGTTTAGCCTGGCCAAAAGAAGGCTCCGGGGGGATATGCTTGCTCTATATAAATATATCAGGGGGATTAACGTTAGGGAGGGAGAGGAATTGTTTAAGTTTAGTACTAATATAGGCACGAGGACGAATGGGTACAAATTGGATATTAGGAAATTTAGACTAGAAATTAGACGAAGGTTTCTAACCATTAGGGGAGTGAAGTTCTGGAATAGCCTTCCGAGGGAAGTAGTGGGGGCAAATGACTTATCTGGCTTTAAGACTAAGCTTGATAAGTATATGGAGGGGATGTTATGATGGGATAGTTTAATTTGAGCAATTGATTTGGATTATCGGCAGATAATTCTGCTCAATGGTCTGTGGGAATGTTGGATGGGATGGGAACTGAGTTACTGCAGAGAATTCTTTTTTGGGTGTTGGCTGGTGAGTCTTGCCCACATGCTCGGGGTTTAGCTGAGGTCTTCAAATCTCACTTTTGAGGATTTCAATAACTCAGTCATGGGTTCGGGGTTGTTATAAATGTGTATGGGTAGGGTTTTGTGGCCTGCCTTGTGCAGGAGGTCAGACTAGATGATCATATTGGTCCCTTCTGACCTATGAGTCTATGAGTCTATGAGTCTATGAATCAGGCTCAACTGGCGGTGATCAACGGCTCCATGTCTAGCTGGCAGCCGGTCACAAGCAGAGCGCCCCAGGGGTTGGTCCTGGGGCCAGTTTTGTTCAACATCTTCATTAATGATTTGGAGGATGGGGTGGATTGCACCCTCAGCAGGCTTGCAGATGACACTAAGATAGGGGGAGCGATAGATACCCTGGAGGGGAGGGATAGGATATAGAGTGACCTAGACAAATTAGAGGATTGGGCCAAAAGAAATCTGATGAGGTTGATTAAGGACAAGTGCAGAGTCCTGCACTTAGGACGGAAGAATCCCATGCACAGCTACAGACTGGGACCGACGGGCTAGGCAGCAGTTCTGCAGAAAAGGATCTGGGGGTTACAGTGGATAAGAAGCTGGATATGAGTCAGCAGTGTGCCCTGGGTGCCAAGAAGGCCAATGGCATATTGGGCTGCGTTAGTAGGAGCATTGCCAGCGGATGGAGGGAAGTGATTATTCCCCTCTATTCGGCACTGGTGAGGCCCATTTGGAGTATTGTGTCCAGTTTTGTGCCCCCACTACAGAAAGGATGTGGACAAGTTGGAGAGAGTCCATCGGAGGGCAACAAAAATGATGAGGGGGCTGGAGCACAAGACTTATGAGCAGAGGCAGAGGGAACTAGGCTTGTTTAGTCTGCAGAAGAGGAGAATGAGGGGGGATTTGATAGCAGCCTTTAACTACCTGAAAGGGGGTTCTAGGGAGGATGGAGCTAGGCTGTTCTCAGTGGTGGCAGATGACAGAAAAAGGAGCAACGGTCTCAAGTTGCAGCGGGGGAGGTCTAGGTTGGATATTAGGAAAAACGTTTTCCCTGGGAGGGTGGTGAAGCACTGGAATGGGTTACCTAGAGAGGTGGTGGCATCTCCATCCTTATAGGTTTTTAAGCTGCGGCTTGACAAAGCCCTGGCTGGGATGATTTAGCTGAGGTTAGTCCTGCTTTGAGCAGGGGTTGGACTAGATACCTCCTGAGGACCCTTCCACTGCTAATATTCTATGATTCTGTGATTGAATCGTAGAGGGACAGGAGGAGGGTGGCCCAGGCTTCCTGGTTATTTCCATTGTGGGCCTGTCTCCAATCTCCCCCAGTGTGAAGAACTCCCACTACAGCAGTGACTGAAAGTGGAGTGGGGAAGTTTGCTCAGATGTTCTGGCATCAAACATGGTCTGAAAGCCTCGCTAGGCAGGTGGGGCCCCTCGCGTTCAGTGACGGGGGTCGATGAGTGGAAGCGGGTGGCCATCCAAAGGCCAGGCTCTGTGAAATGGCGCAGGAGTCTTAGCCCATTTCCTAGCTGAGAATCGTTTGTGTCACGAAACTGGCACGGGTTGGCCCCTTGTGGGTGACCCAGCAGGGAAGCGAAGAATAAATGGCTTTGGGGGTTGGATGTGCCCTGGTGGTTGCTGTTGCATGGTGGCTGGACGCACACCGGCAGGGGCCACGCTGCTGATGGGGCGTGAGTGGTAGATGCATGTGGGGGGTGCCATCCCCATAGTTGGGAGTCTTGACTTTTTACCCAGGCTGAACCCTCCTGGTGGAAACAGCGAAGGGTTGGCCAGGGCCCTGCCTATTCCCGAGAGACCTCTGGACGCTCTGCCCAGAGCCACTGGGGCTGTGATGGGATGAGAGTCAGGGCGTTTGTGCCAGGTGGGAGATTCTGGTGTTAGTGACCAAGGCCCCCGGTATTGCCCGGCTGTCCTGGACGCAGCTGCTCGGGTGTCACTTCCCCCAGTGGCAGGGGAGTTGGCTGCTGTTCCCGTGGGTGCCGCCTGGGACACGTGATGATTTCCCTGTGTCCTCTTTCCATCCTAGATGACCGGTTTCCAGAGTACGGGAAGGTGGAGTTTGTGTTCTCTTACGGCCCCGAGAAAATCCAAGGTAAGGCCAGCTAATGACTGGACCCCGCACCAGCCCCTGCTCCCTCTTCTCTCTCCTTCCCGTGCCTGTCACCTCTGTTCCCTCCTCCTTCAGCCTCTGCCCTTCTCCTTCCGCTGCACACGCTACCCCTTGGTCAAGCACCCCAGGGCATGGGCCCCCGGCAGCTCCCTGCTGGGGTGAGCGAGTGTGGGCGGAGGACGTGGTGTGCGTGTCCCGCGTGGGGGATGCTAATCTTGTCCCGCTCAGTAACACGGCCCTGCTTGGAATGACTTGTCCTCGCGGCGACCTGTCTGGGCAGGGGAGCAGCCCCCATCCCCTCCATTGCCTTCATGGAAGCCAGAGCCCTCCCTGGGTAGGACATCCCGGGGCGTCCCGGAGCCTGCTCTCGAAGCACCACAGCTGCCCACAGGCGTGGGAGACAGTGTGGGAGGGTCACTCTGGGAGACTCTCCTTGGAATCCCATCCACCCAGCCGGTCCCATACGTACCGGTCACCGTCCGCTCACCGCAGAGCGCCCCCTCGTGGCCAGGGGCAGCATAGCAGCTCCTGGCTGCGCGAGGGCCCCATGTCGATGGTCGCTGGGCTGGATTCTCTGTCAGGTCGCTCGGCCCTGCACTGCCCCTCCCGGGGTCCCAACTCAAAGTCCAAAATGTCCTGAACAGAAGCAAAAAGCTTCCACCCTCTCCAGAGCTGTTTTTCCACCAGCGTTTGGTTCAGTCGGCTGCCCCCTCGCTGGCCTCAGCTATGCCTGAGAAGGGCTTGTAGGCCCCTCCTTTGGGCTGGGAGGGGAACCTGGTCCCAGTTTCACCCTGGGCTCCAGCCCAGGGCCCTGTGCTGCACAGTGAGGACCGATCCTTTCTCCCTGTTGCAATTTTCCCCAGGCCACTTCCTACCGTGCATCTTTATTTGCCCTCTCGGACCCCCAGTCTCTGCCCTAGTTAGTTAGGGTCTCAGCCAGGCCTCCCTGCCTGAGCTTTCCTCCCTGTCTCCCTGCTCACTGATGTCAGCTTCCTTTCCAGCTCCGGCTCTCCCCTCCTGAATCTCTTCCCTCCAGCTGGAGCCTCTCAGCGCTTAAACCTGGCTCCTTTCATGCAGGAATCCACCTGGTTCATAGATTCTTAAAGTCCACAGCCAAGGGGTCATTGGAATAATTAAGCCTGACCGCCTGTATACCCAGACCATAGAACTACCCCGACAGCATTCCTGGAGAAGGGCTTTTGGGAAAAAAATCCAATCTGGAGTGAAAAATTGCCAGTGATGGAGAATTGACCACGACCCTTCATAAACCATTCCGGTGGTGAATTACTCTCACTGTTAAAAATTTAAACCTCGGTTCCTAGCTTCGACTTCCAGCCATTGGATTGTGTGAGACCTTTCTCTGCTCGATTGAGGAGCCTGTTATTAAATATGTGTTCCCTGCAAAGGCCTTTAAAGACTGCAGTCCAGTCACTCCTTAACCATCTCTTCGTTAGACTCAAAGACCTCAGTCTATTTAGTGTCTCAAGATAAGGCAGGTTTTCCAACCCTTTAATCATTCTCATGGCTCTTCTCTGAGTCCTCTCCAATTTATCAACGTCCTTCTTGCATTGGGGGCCGGAACTGGACCCAGGATTCCAGCAGCGGTCGCACCAGTGCCAAATACAGATGGAGAATAATCTTGCTGCTCTTACTCAAGATTCCTCTGTTTGTGCATCCCACGATTGCATGAGATCTTTTGGCCACAGAGTCACATTGTTCAGCTGATTCCCCACCATGTTGTTCAGTGTCACTGCTTCCCAGCACCGTCCCCATCCTGTAAGAATGGCCTACATTCTTTGTTCCTAGATGTATTACGTTTATATTTAGCTGTATTCAAACGCATTTTGTTTGCGTATGCCTGGTTTACCAAGGGATCCTGATCCTGTCCTCTTCATTATTTTCCACTCCTCCAATTTTTGGGTCATCTGCAAACTTTATACATGATGATTTTATGTTTTCTTTCAGGTCATTGATAAAGACTTTAAATAGCACAGGGCCAAGAACCAGTCCCCGCAGATCTCACTAGAAAAGCACCCATTGAATGATGGTTCCCCCTTTACAGTTACTTTTTGAGATCTATCAGTTAGCCAGTTTTTAATGCATTTCATAGGTCTCATGTTAATTTTATATTGTTCCAGTTTTTTAATCAAAATGTTGTGCAGTACCAAGTCAAACACTTAGAGAAGTCTATATATGTTATGTCAACATTACTACCTTTATCGACTAAATATGTAATCTTATCAAATAAAGAAAGAAAGAAATCAAATTAGTTTGACAGGATCTATTTCCCATAAACCCGTGTTGATTTTCATTAATTACATTACAATCCTTTAGTTCATTATTGAGTCCCATGTCGGCCACTCCATTGTCTTGCCTGGGATTAATGTCAGGTTGCCAGGCCTATAATTATTAGGTCATCATCAAATCATAGATTATTAGAGTTGGAAGGGACCTCAGGAGGTATCTAGTCCAACCCCCTGCCCAAAGCAGCATCTTTTTAAAAAGTGGCACAACATTAGCTTTCTCCCAGGCTTCTGGAACTTCCCCAGTGCTCCAAGACTTACTGAAAATCAATATTAATAGTCCAGTGAGCTCCTTAGCCAACTCTTTTCAAACTCTTGGATACAAGTTATTTGGACCTGCTAAGTTGAATGGTCCAACTTTAGTAGCTCCTGTTTACCGTCCTCCAAAGGTACTAATGGAATGGAGAGAGTGTCATCATCACCATGTATGGAGATGGGGCTCATCCTGTAATGCAGGCTAGCTTAGTCCCTGGCTCTCTAGCCCCAGGGCAAGCCACCCTGTTACTGGACCTGCTGTCTGTCTTTGAATCCCCATACATGGCCTTCTGTCACGATCCATCCCAAGACATGCCCCTCTGTCCATCTGTCCATCCCCATACACGCCTTTTTAGCTACCACCATACACATCCCTCTGTCCATCTGCATACACACCTTTCTGGCTGCCCCTATACATGCCCCTCTGTCCATTCCCAGACATGTCCCTCTGCCCCCATATATGCCCCTCTGTCTATCTGTCTGCCCCCATATGCAACCCCTCTGCCTGTCTGTCTGTTTGGTCAGGAGGAGCTTCCCAATGGTTAGATCTACTCGTTCACGGAATGCCCTGCCCTGGGAAGTGCTGGGGGTCCCGTCGTCAGGCAGGACAGCCCCTGGTGAATGTACAAGGGGAACAGCCTGGCACTGGCAGAGAGATGAACTGGGTTCCTTGATGAATCTTTTCCATCTCCAGATGCTGTGATTCCTTTCCTCTTTCTTTTGCCCTGCCTTTTTCCATCTTCCCCCCTTCTCCCTTCACCTCCTGTCTCTTTCTAATACCCTTCTCCCCCCTCACACCCAGTCCTGCCAGGCCTTCCCTTCCCTTGGTGTCCCAACACACGAGACCCACGTGTAGCTCTGACTGCCTTTACTGACTCCCCTCCTGCTGCCCCCAGGGATGGAACATCTGGAGAACGGCCCCAGCGTCTCCGTGGATTACAACACCTCGGATCCCCTCATCCGATGGGACTCGTACGACAACTTCAACGTCCACCGAGAGGACAGCGTGGAGGGTACATGGGCTGGTCCCCAACAGGCCCACAAACCTCCAGACGCAGGTCATTGTTATAATGTATTATTATAGTACCGTTGTGCCAGGCCAGCCCTGAAGAAGGCAGTCGCTTCCCCAGAGAGCTCACCCTCTCGGGGGACAGACAAGTGAATGAGACAGACAAATGGCGGGGGGCTGGGTGGATGAGGCGGCGATCCTGCCAGCTACCTCCGTGTACTCAGAAGTGTGGTGAGCCATTTAGATTTATAAAGCAACAACCAGCGACACCTGTCTTGAGGCTGCGGGCGCCTCTGCGTGGATTAAAGACACAGTAGATCAATATCATTGAGCAGTGGAGCCAGGCTGGTGACGCAGCAAGGCCAGGACAAAGCCATTTTGTCCCCATTTTGTCCCCAAATTCCCCATTTTGGTCTGCGTATCCCGTCGGGTGAGACCCAGCAGCCTTCCGAGCAACCTGCCCTTGTAGGTTGCAAGTTCGAGGTGCGGGGCGGGGGGCAGGGGTGCTCTTGCAGGGTCAGGTATATTTAGGGGAGCACATTCCTGAGGGAGAGGGTCGCTCCGTGAGAGCGCCCCGCCAGACGAGCCCCTCCCTCCCGGCTACCGAGGCAGTCTAGCCTGAGCGCCCCCCTGCAAGTCTCGGCTGCCGTGATCTGCAGAAAGAAGGAGCCTGGAAGAAGGAGGCTGAAGTTCGGGGGGGGGCAGCCTGGCCATGCCACGCCTGAGCGCATCCCAAGTGCTGGGTTGACTCTGCCGTCCCTGGGGGAAGGGGCGGTGGTCTCAGTCCAGAGGGGCTCAGACTGGATCTGCGGCCGATACGGCTGCGTAACGCAGGAGAGCCTCAAGAAGGCCAGGGAGTGGGTGGGGGACAACACAATCCTTGTCTCTCGCTCCCTCTCTCCACGCCGTTCCCCACAGCCCTGCCGGAACTGGCGGCTGCGATGGGTTTTATCTCCCGGACACTTGGGCATCGGGGCTGGTCACTGGCTGCGTTGCAGGCAGCCGAGGCTGAGGATGACAGGGTGTGAGCGGGCAGGGAGACAGGTGGGCAGAGAGCAGGGCTATCATTCCACCCTCCTCTCACGCTCCTGCCCATGGTCCCCGGGGCATCTCAGCTGCCACTTCTGGGTGGCAGCCATGGCGATGGGTGGCCCTGCCTGAGGAGGTGGCTCTAAGCATGAGAGAGCTGGGACCATGGCGGGCCTGAGTCCGGAGGAGCGGACAAGCTGCCCCAAGTGCCAGCATCAATCTCTGTTCTGCATTGTGGGGCTGGGGATCTCAGTGGAATAGCTTTGCTGGTATCGGGCCAGAGCCTGGACGCACCAAGGCCCAGAGAAACGAGGCGCTGGCCCAGACGGGTTAGGCCCATGTGCCGACTGACTCCAGCGGAAGGTCTGCCCCTTAATCCTCCGAGCTGACCTTGTTCTCTGTACCTCCCCCTCTGCCTGGGGTTTGACTCGGGGCGCGATTTCCCTGTCCCTGCGTGCCAGGCTGTGAACGGTGCCAGATGGCCATCACGAACAAGAGCAGTGGTGCGAGCGTGGATGGCACAGGCTGGGTTGTCCAGGGTGCTGCAGCAGCCGACGCAGCCTCTGCCCCGGGACCTTGTGATGGAAACGCACGCAGGATTCAGATACGTGGGAGGCGGGCGGGGACCCGGCTGGGGGGATTATTACTGTTGCAGTGTTTTGTCCTCCCCAAGGGCATGTGGAATGTGGCTGATGCTCCTTCGAGATCCCAGCAAGGCAGGAGCTGGCCCATTGGTCTCTGGTAGTCTGTATCCCACCCCAGAGTGGGCGCAGTCTCTGGTGCGTCAGAGGAAACGACCCGTTACGGGAGGCGGAGCCGTGAAAGCCTTTGATCCCGCCTCCTAGCACAGCACCGCCGTTGGAGGGGGGTGGCTGGGTTTTGGGTCCCAAACCACAGAGAATGGCAGGAGTCCACCAAGCAGGGAGGCGGGGCTTCGGCTGGATGGCCAAGCCCTATTGGGGCTTAGTTTCTAAAGGGGGTGGGGACTGTTGGCTGTGGAGAGCCAATTGGCTGCCCCGCTCAGAGCTGGGGATGACCTCAACACCCCACCCCAGAGGCTGCTCCCCAGAGATGGCTCATCATGGGCAGAGGGGGCGGGGGGTCCTCGCTGAGCGTGGGAATGACATCACAGTCCCTTCCAAGGCAACGGAGTGTGATGTCACCAGCAGAAGGGCCTGACCTCACGGCAGGCTGGGGCGGGGATGGAGGGGGATGGGATGGGGAGATGCTCTCACCCCAGCCCAGAGGCAGCGAGGGTCCAGGGTTTTTTTGGGGAGGCTCCTAGACGGGCGATGGAAGGCGAGCAAGTAGAAAGGGCTACATCTGCTGTGCGCCGTCGGCAGAGATCCAGGGAGAACAAAGAGTGCAGAGAACTTGGATGGGAAAAGCCGGGAAAGCTGTGGTTCTTTCTTACTGACCTGCTGTCCTTCCTAGGCGCTGCCGGCCGAGGGGGCTCAACACGTTTTACACCTCACAGCCACCTCGTAACACCAGCAGTATCTAGTGCTTGCATCACCGCACACACGCTCTCTCTCTCTGTCTCTCTCTTTCTCGATCTAACGTGCCTGACAAAGGAAGGTCAATCTCGTTAACCCCATTTGACAGGTGGGGAAACTGAGGCACAGAGCAGAGGCGGGGCTTGTCTGAGGAATTCCCCTCCACCCAGCCCCCAGCGAGCCAGGAGTCAAAGCCAGATCTTACAGGGCGGTTGGCCTGTGAAGTGCATTTTCTGTTGCTCACGCTATCGCAGGCTTGGGCGAGTTGTGTGACTAATCTGTGCCTTGGTTTCCCCCTCTGTGGAACAGGAGTAATTATAGCTACCTACGTGTCCTGTGGGGGCCGGGGGTGGGGACAGGCGGGGGCTTTGGACTTGTCAGCTCAGTGGCACTGTAGATAGGCAGCGAGTTAGTCCCTAGGTCATCCTTGCCGTTCAGTGTTTGCTAGCAGGGAAGTGTTTTCATTTTGAAGGTGTGTGGGGGGCACGTGTTCCTGGCTCTCCTCCCCGCCCTTTGGCTGGATGGTTGCCTGACTTTCAGACGCCCAGTCAGTGCTTCCCTCTGCCCATGATTCAGCAAAGCAGCCCCAGGGCCTCTGTGCGCAGGGGATTGCGGGGAGGTGGGAACAGGGACATTCTCTGGCTGGCCTGAAGGTCGCTCGCTGGAAACATGCCTGATCAGAGCCACGGATGGAGTGACCCGAGTGTTTACAACGGGCCCAGCTCGACGTGCAGGGCAAGCTGAGTGAGGGGAGCAAAACCCGGGGAATTGTTCCTACAGGCACCCAGGGGTCAGCCCAATTTTGGGTACCTTGGCTTCTTCTGTGTCCTGTGGACTAACAACACTGCATTTGGGCGTCCTCAATAGCCCCCCCACCCTCCCCCGTACCTCAGTCAACATACCCGCTTGCTTCACCGTGTGGGCGTGGAAAGCTGGCAAGAGGCAGCCTCTGAATTCCTGGCCATGGGGAGGAAACAGAGATTCGTGACACATGGGTTCAGGCACATGCCTGGCGTATCGGGTGCCTGGGGTGACCTCATCAGCTCTGCAGAGACCTGGTGGTCATGGCCGCCCTTCCCGAAGGAAGACATCCATGTTGACATCTTAAGGGCTAGAGCCTGTCCCCTGGCAAGTTTCCCGCCCAAGCCATTGGAAGTTTTGCCTGAACAAGGACTGAGCAAAACCTCAAGATCTGGCCTGTTTGCAGAATCCAAGATCAACAGGTCATCTTGGGTCAAAGATTGGATCCCTGGCCCTTCAGCCTGCATTGAACTGTCACTAGATACATTTAACTGCGCCATTTAATTTAGTTCTAGCAGCCCATTCTCCCGGGGCATGGAGAGTGGCTGATGGCCTGGTGAACGTTCATGCCTTTTTGACACGGATCTGATGTTTCCCTAAACATGCGTGGGATGTGGCAGCTAGACGAGGAACGGGCTGGACTGCGAGCAGAGGCCTGACAACCGGGTGGCCACTTTTGTGTGCGCGGTTACCAGAATCGGATCCAGAAAAGGTAGGAAAAAGCAGAGGGGAAACGGCCTGCAGCTCTGAAGAAGTGGTTTATGTCCCGGAGGCTTTGCTTTCTGCCTTCCGTGCTGTCTCTTGTAAGGTCAACAGAGTTTCCCCTTCCTGGAGGCGAACCTTCAAAACTCTTGCTCTCCCTTGAAGGAAACGTTAACAGTAACGGCTGGCTCATGAAATCCTTGGAGGGACCCGGCTGAGCCTCACAATTTGTGGCTTCTTTTTACCAGGCTTTCAGGAGGGGGCAGGTCCTGAGGAAGAGCATTTATCATCTCTGAGCGTTCCAGACCTGGCTCAGATCCTCATGGAAAATACTTGGCTGAGTCAAGCCAGGGATCGGCCCAAGAGGGACCGGATAGCTATTTCTCTTCACTTGTATTTGGCATCCACGGCCGTTTCCCTCTTCTTCGCTTCCTGCCAGCTGGAGCCAGGTGCTGCTGCGTTGGGCGAGGCGGGCACAGGACGTGCTGCCCTTCCTTGTCTTTCTGGCTTCGCCCTCCTCTTCAGCTCCTGCTTGGACACCTCGAATGATCAAGGCCTCCAGCCCTGATCGTCTGGGGTGTTTTATTCAGCACCCCCATTTAGGGACGTGCTAGGGGCAAGTGGCAGCTCCCCACCGTCTGTTTTCACAGAGCCTGGCAGCACCTGGCAGGCAAAGGATTCCTCTCTTCTTAGGTGCCTTAGCCTGGAGGTGAGACCATGGCATGGGGCTTCTCCAGGCCCCTTCCTTCACGGCACGCGCATCTGCCGGGCCATGACAGAATAGCAGGACGGGCCTCCTGTGCCCTGGGAGGCTTGCTGGAAAAAATAACAACTGCAGGTAAAGGGCCCTGATTCTCCATCCAGTGGCAACCCCCTTTGGAGTTGGATGGGGCGGGATCCGGCCCCAGCGTTTACGTGCAGTGAAGGGAGGCACAGAGGAGAAAGTCAGGGAGCCGTCGATTCCCAGGCCAGAAGGGACCCTCTACACATCACGGGGCACTAAACCCTCCCGGCCCTTGGCCCGTCTCTTATCTGAACTGAGCCGCTGGACTCACAGCCCCACTCCCGCCCGGCACGCTCACCTACGCCCACTGACGTCAGTGGGGGGCACCTCCCAATCTGAATTAAACCCGTGGTGCAAGCTGCTGCCAGCCCACCTGCTCCACAAGCTGCTGCAGGTGTGGGTGGCTCCTCCACTCCCACCTGGGTAGCGCCCGTTCTCTCAAGGAGCTAAGATCTCGGACCAGGCGGCGGCCGAAAATGGAAGTTCTTTTGGGATGCTCCGGGCGGGACCTGATGCAGAGGGAACTGATGAGTTCAGCCACGGGAAGAAAATAATGGTGGTGATCGAGAAGGTGCCATGCGAACTCTGCTGGATTGGGAGGTGGAAAAGGAAGGACTCGACAGATCAGCAACAAAGAGGGAGAATTGTGCTTTTGGTTGTGGCGTTCCCCCACGCTGGCCTTTGCGTAGCACCCAGGACCAACTAATGACTGCTCTTGCTGTGCCTGGGCGGTCGGGGTTCTCACACCCAGAGGGAAGAAGGGGGAAACTGAGGCCTGGCAGTGTGCAATGACTGTTCAGTGTGCCGTTGCTGGGAATAACTCCAGGAGTCCCAAATCTTTGCTTGCCACTAGACCAATATCCTTCCCCCAGGAAAAAAAACCAAACCCAACCCGCAGCAGCTCAGAAAGAGTCTGGGCCCCGCTGCTCCCTGTCTCGATTGATTGCTGTTGACACTTCAGCAAAGGGTTTCTGGTGGTGTAGCTTTTTTTTATTTATTTCTTTTATTTTAAACAGCCCTGATGGGGCAGTAAACGCCTGCCTGCTGGCCACCTCCCCTGGGCAGCTTCCTCTCAGCGGGTGCGGCAGAAACTCCTTGTCTCCCTGGACGGAAGCGAGGTCAGAATTGCAGATCTGTACTGCAGATATTTTGCGGGGACCGGAAAAGGCTTTACTTGAAAGCGTTTAAAATCCAAAGCTCTCAGCAGAACCTCAGGGCGGGCTTCGCATTTTCAGTCTTCAAAGAGCTGGACGACCAAGATCCCAGTCACTTGTTGCCATCAAAGCTCCTAGTGGCATTTCTGACAATGCCTAGATGTTACCCTGAGTGCCCTCGCTACATCATAACGCTGGACGGGTCATTGCATTTTCCTCCCTAGCTTTCCCCTGCTGGGTTCTTTGGATACATTGCTATCCTTCACTTCCTGCTCTCAGCTGTTGTGTCGCATTACTGTTCTACTTGGACCCGAGCCAGCGACCCATAAATCAATGCAAAGGCTCCCGTTGGCTTCGATAGACATTGGGTTGGGGCCGAGATCCCCAAAGGTATTCAGGTCCCATTGGAATCGGACCTCTGAGTATCTGGGCCTGGGCCTGTAAGGGGCCGCTGAGTTCCTCCCCAGAGCTGGCTGCATTTCAGCGATTCCTGTAAAGTATGCAGGCCAAAAGTTCAGCCCCGGCTTCCTAAGGTGAGACTCTGAAATCCGGACTTAAGCACCTAAACCAAATTAAATTGCACCTGCAGCTGGGCTGCTTTCACTTATTTTGGAGCCGCCCAGTATTGGGGGCTGGGGGGTGCAAAAATGGTGTGTGGGGCACGCCCAGAAACTCTCTCAGGAGGTGTGAGGGATTTGGACGTGCGGCGCCTCACTCAGCTCTGCATCTTCGGCGCATGAGCAGTTTCTGTAGCTTGAGCTCAAGTACTGGCTGGTTAAAAACCTGGCCCTGCCCCTCAGTGGCACATGGCATCCCCCAGGGAGGTTCCTGCAGGCCGGGGATCTCCAAGTGTTTAGAAACACTCTGCCTCTGGTGGGTCCCTGCTCTCCCTCCCATGGAGTTCTTGCTCCAGGTCCTGCGGCGCCAGCTTGAACGTAGGCAGCCAGCTCTCTGGAAAGCAGATTGTGGTCATGACCCAGATGGAGCCCCACTGTTCGGCCCAGTCCCAGCTCTGTCAATGATCTGGATGCCAGGGTGAGAGCCTCTGTCCCTTCCCCATCTTGGGCCGGTTCGAAATAGCCGCTCCCAGGAGAGGTTAGCATCTGTGAACCCGGGCTGGGCAATTCATCCTCCCTGGTGGTGCAGAGTCCCTGTGGGTCAACCTTGTGCTTTCTTTCTTTCTTTCTTTCTTTCTTTCTTTCTTTCTTTCTTTCTTTCTTTCTTTCTTTCTTTCCCTCCTGTGAGGAGTAGTTCCCTGCTTTTCTCTGAAGCACTCCCATTCCCTGAGGATTGTAGCTTTTCTCTCCCAGAACTCTGGGTGAGGCTGTAGCGAGCCGGTGGGTGGGGAATGAACTGAAGTGGCTTCTCTTTCAGCGTGTTTGCAGCAGGCAGGGAGGGGAGAGGTGCCCTGGCTGACTTGCGGGAGCTTTAATCACACACAACTTCAAGTGGAAAGAGGAGAGCCAAGCCTTTGATGTGCTGCTTAGCCAGAGCCCAGCCCAGATCGGACAAGCCAATGCAATGGGGAGGGGTCGAGAGGGTGTTCCAGCCGGAGCGTGTGCGTGGGACCTTGTTTACCGTTGTTCTCGCCTTATTTGGTCCGAGAACTGCATGCAACATTTTTGGCATAGCAAGAATGAGCGTGTGTTGGTCAGGGCAGCTGGCACAGGGGCCAGAGAGAGCGGGAGGATTCGACAGCTGGTAGCTTTCTCCCAGCACTGGCTTCTCTCCTGGGTGAGAGGGCCCTCCCTGAGGCAGCGTGGACTGGGTGGTGGGTGTGGGGGACCAGGTTGCCATGTGAGTTGGAGAGTCGGGTCTGCATTGGTCTCTGCCCCGGGCACAACATCCCGCGGCCCTGCTGGCGAGTGGAGGAGAGAGGAAGGCAGATTATCAGGCCAGTTTTCCTGTGTCTCCAGGCTGCAATCCTGAGAGGTGCGGGGCACCTGCTGAGCATCCCCCGGTTCCAGGGGGCAGCCCGGGCGCTCAGCGCTAACAGGAGCTGACGGAGACACTGGATAGTGGCTGGCCGAGGAGGAGGAGGGCTGGGAGTCAGCGGCGAGGCCTGGGGAGTGGGCGTCCCTCTTGGTGGTGGTGCTTTGGTTCTGGGGGTTTCTCCCTGCAGGTGGCTGAGAGGAGAAGGGTCTGAGCAGAGGAGGGTTAGCTGCACCGCGGGGATCCCCGGGACGGGGCCTGCAATATCTTTCCCAGGCAGGATGAGCAGCAGCTGGGTGGGAGAATTGCAGCGCTCCCCCAGGCCCAGCCCAGCTGCTTCACGTTTGCTCTACGTTCCCTCAGTGTCTGGTGACCCCCGGTGCCACGGTGTCTGACCAGCCCACCGTCTTCAGTGTACTGATCCCGGTGAGCTCCCTGGGAGGATGTTGTACTGAGCCCAAAGAGACTAAGAGGCAGAATCATAAAGGGAGTTAGGTGCCTAACTCCCATTGTTCGGTGCCGAAATACTTCTAAATCCGCTGCTAAGTGACTTGCTCAAGGGCTCCCAGGGAGGCTGTGTCGGAGCTGGGAACTGAGCCCAGCTTTCCTCCCTTCTCTTGGCAGGAGAAGGTTTTCTTCGAAGAAGGGGTTTCTGGATGGGGGCTTTGCGGTGTTTCTCTGGGGAATGTGCCATAAGGGAGGCCAGGCAATGTTACAGCTCTTGTGGGTGGGGCAGGCTGCATCAGGCAGTGGGGATGGGGCCACCCTCTAGTTCCGGCACAACTCTCGGTGAGTCAGAGGAGCTGTGTGCCTGAGGGATTGCTGATCTGGGGGTCTCTTCAACTCTGTGACTGTGACACTGCTCCATGCGTCACGGGGCTGAGGCTGGCGCACTCACCATCCAGCATGGAAATTCCACGTAGTCAAGTCATTCTGGATCCTTTTTATTAGACCTGGGCAGATCATCTGCAACCAGTAATTTACTGACTGGCTGAATTTAGCCTCTCTTTTGGCCGGCAGATGATCCAGAAGCAGATCACGTTGTCCTCCAATCTTGTTAACGTTTGAAATGATTTGCCAATTTTTTTTTTGCTGTGCCCTTCAGGAATCTTTGATTTTCGAGCTGTGTTACTTAGCAGGGATGGCTCAGATAAGCCGTGCGCTATTGGTTCTGACTGCTGTTTGCCGTAGCACGTAAGCCCTCGTGCATAGGAATTTAATAATCAGTTTGGGGCAAATGCCAGGTGACTTTGAAATTTGCCTTCTGTGAATACTGGCCCCAGCAAAATGTTACCGGAGAGAGAACGCAAAATTGTCCCCTGCCCAGCAAAAATTACTTCACGCAGCTGTGCTATGTATTGGGTAACACTAGATAGATGGGAACTGCCTCCTCTGGACCGACCAGTCTATCTTAGATGCTTATGTAGAGTCAGAGAGCTGTAGGGGACCTCAGGAGATCATCAAGTCCATGAGGTGGGCTCATGCTAGTCAAGAGGTTTACATGGAGTCTGCTGCCAGGCGCCCTGCCAGGATTCAAACCAGCCACCTCTGGCTTCCCAGACAGTTGCCCCAACCACTGCAGGACCGAGTAAAATGAGACCATCCCCGACAGGTATTTGTCCAACCTGTTCTTAAAAACCTCCAGTGAGGTGTTGAATTCCCCAACCTCCCTGGGAAGCCTGTTCCAGAGCTTAATTTACTTAACTTAGAGTTTGAAAGCTTTTCCTAATGTCTAAATTAAATCTCTGTTGCCAGTTTAAGCTCATTACTTCTTCATTACTACCTTCAGCGATTCATCACCGGCCTCGTTATAGCAGCCCTTGATGACTGTTCTCAGGCCCCCTCAGTCTCCTTTTCTTAAGACTCATCATGCCCAATTTTTAAAATCGTTCCTCCTAGGTCAGGTTTTTTAAACCTTTTATTGTTTTTGTTCCTCTCCTCTGGATGGTCCTAAAGCCTGGCGCC